>OY728165.1:1052318243-1052663243 GCA_963277665.1 Viscum album
TTTTCCTTCTCATGAACAAAGGAAAAATGTCCTCCATCTCTGCGCGTACATCACACTATACATATTAGGAAGTAAATTTGTTCATGAAATGTTGATATCCTATCCATAACTAAAACGAAGTCATAGGGATTCAACGTGGCTATGAGAATATCTTATCTAAAATTATCTCATATGAGAGTTTTATCAAAATTTCGGTGCAAGTGCATGACAACTGAATCTTATCCCATTAGAGTATCCAAATGCATTGGTCATGCTAAAAGCTTAGTCGGAATCTTGGAGTCCCAAAATAAGTCTGCAAAAAAGAAAGAATGCATATCCCCTGAATCGATAAGCATTGTTGGAAAAGTACAGAAGATACAGATCATACCTTGTATCATCTCTGGGATGTCATGATTGTGATCCTCTACTGCCTGTAGTTGGTACTTTCCCTGTCCACCTACTCTATAATCTCGCGGTGGAACGCCTCGGGTTGGTGGTGGTGGTGCCTGGTGACCCTGAAAACCTCATACTACATGTATTTCTCCCCTACCTCGTCCTCCGCCTGTATTATACTCATTCTCCTACCATAGTTTCCACCTCATTGGTCCCTCAATTGTTTGTTGATCATCAGCATAGGTAGTGGGACAATCACGAGCTATGTGTCCCTTCCCCCTGTATGAAAAATAGATCATGCCTTGATGGTGGCTCCCTCGACCTCTCAAGCCTCTTACCTCTAACTATGAATCCTGGGGTCTCCCTCCAGATGGTCTATCCCCCTTGGGCTTCATCATCATCTATCTTCTGCTAGCTACACATGAATCAACTACCTCTCATTTGGTAGGGTCTCTTAATGTCGTTGCCTACTATTCAAAGAATAACTTCATGAAAAAATCCCTCTCTTTTACCCCAGCCTATATTGGGATGTTGAGAGATACAGTCACAACTCATATCGCTCATAGTTGTCCCTACACAATGTTCTGGGCCCTAATTTAAGGGTCTTGTACGTTGTCAGTGGAGTATTAGGACATGTCAGCAAATATCGTCGAGTACTGAGCCACAGTCTAGATTCCCTGATGTAGATGCAGTAGCTCAAGAATATGCACAGAGAATAGTGTCGCAGCCATGAACTCTACGCTGAAAAGGATCTCAAAGTTTGGGCATGTGAGGGTCTTCTCTCCATGCACCAAGAGCATCCAACCCCACCATCATCTAGCCACGCCCAAAAGAAGGTTAGCGGCCATGATTTCCATCTGCTCAGTGAGTGTCACTACTAAGATAAAGACCCAAAATTCCATCTCAAGCAAGTCATCTACTACCTGGGGGTCTCTCTCGCCTCGAAAAATTGGAGGCCTCTATCTCTGGAAGTCATGCAGTATGCTCAGAGGGTGTTCATGATCCACCAGTAGCATCTTCTACTCAATGGGTGGTGGTGTTGCTGGTACACGACCCGAAGGTGCCATCTCTGTGAGTGGTTCGTGTACCTACACCTCATCACTCAACATGCTTGTGTCACAATAACTAACTGCAATCATTGATGGTTGTCATTATGGAGGAATCATGTAAGAAACAAATACGCCATATTCAATAAGTTATATCTGGTGAGTTGATTCAATAAAGATTAAGAAAACTTTTCAAAACACTGGAAATTAGTGTTTTCATGTACCGAATTGGAAAATAGAATTTACGGTCCTAGTGTATGGATACTCCATCTAAAGCACCAAAACTAGTCTCCTTGTACTAAAAACCTAACTCTAGACACATTGCACCATTACCTTATTAAAAGTAGACTCTTAGATCTTCTGGTAGAACCATCCTCCCTATGATGAAACTTTGTCATGACCCGTCCCATGGGGCCAGGACATGGCTACCCCATGCCCACCATCCCTTGGCCAGGCGTTGGTGACTAGAACCTAAATGATTTTATCGAAGAGGGAAGGCATTTCTTTAGAGATCTGCACACACTCAAAATGGTAAACTGAAGAAAACAATAATCAAAAGTAAGCTATATACATGAGAGTGAAGTAAAACAACACGTACAACTGTAAACAAAAGAATGTTGGATGAAATACAAGCCATAGAAAAAGAATGAAATTATATAGTTCTCGCATCGGCCCAAGATCTATACATGGTGGGTAGTAGCTATAAGTTTGAAGTAAAAGAAGAGGATATTGATTGATCCCGTTGCACCAAGCTCCACTAAGTCCCGAACACCCATAGTCTACATCAGAATATTAGTAGTCTACACCAGAAACACTAATGCGGGAAGATACCATGCTAGGGTGAGTATAAAAAGACATAGTAGGGACCTAGAGACCCAAAAATTGATCTCAATAATCCAAAACGTACAAAATCACAATAAATACCACAAAGATTGTTTCAAAACCATGATCAAAATGATGAAGTATAATGTTAAACAGACAGCTCACTCAAACTATATAAATTCAATGTTATTGTGATAGAGATGACTAGTATTAAATATAGATCATCCTATATGTAGTTACTCTACCGGTGAAAGATATAGGTCACTATAACGACCCGTATTGGTCGCTAGATGCTGATTAATACTTGTCATTGGTGGGGACCTATTTTGATCGCTGCTGCTAACCTGTATTTGTCGTTAGTACTGACCCGTATTGGTCGCTTGTGCTAACCCATATTGGTTGCTTGTACAATGTTAGGGATGACTATTAGTACTGTTAAATCATCCCACTCTGTAGATTCTGATGCTGACCCGTATTGGCTGCTCTTCTTCTTCTTCATGTCACAGCCAACCACTAGATTATCGCACGAGGCACACCTAATATCTGGAATACTCTGCACATCAATCCATCATTAATATTTCTATCAGTATGATGTCCCACAAAAAGAATAACCAATATACCAACGCACCATCTGTGTCCTAACGTGACAAATGAAACATCAATCAGATGCCTGGTCTGTGAGATATGGGCACTTCTGTAAAAAGGGTCTGGTTGGAATCGAGTCTGATCCAAATTAGGGTGCATGTAAACCTCTTTAAAAAATAACATAGAGTACCTCCAATGGACTTAAATGTCACAAGTGTTCTTATTTCATGGACAACGTCTTGATCAGATGCCCAGTCAGTTTGTTACACCCTTTTCCACGAGTTGCGGGTGATCACACCTATATCCCTCCCGGCTCAGTCGGGCATGCTAGAATATTCCAAAGGGAACACTTCCCAAAAGGTGTCACAACGCTGCTGATGGATTGTCTAACAGACACATGGTTTTTCAGTAACATGTGTTTCTTTTTTTGGGGGTCGGTTGGGTCTGGGCTTGGTCCGACATGGTCAGGCCTACCCGACACAATGGGTCCCGGGGTCTACCTGACCCCACCTCGGTCTGGCCTATTAAGGTTCATCCTAATTCAGAAGGTTCGTCCCATCAGGGTCGGCCCGACAAGTTCCCGGGCCCGAGATGTGGTTGGCCTGGCTTGCCAGCTAGGGCTCATCCCACCCACACTATCCTTGTGTGTGGGTCTGTCCCATTTGGTCTCCCTGCATCCGGCCCGGTCCACTGGAATACGATCTGCACCGTCCACACTGATGGCCAACCACTCCCCCTACTGTCCATGGCCACTGCCGTTGGCTGCACATGTAGGAATCACACTTCACCTGCGTGGTAGACTCGGGAGGGCTGCCTATGGCCACAACGGCTCGCATCGGCGCGCTGCCTTCCCACCAACTATTGTCAGTTTCTGTGGGTCAACTCTAGAACCCCGCTGTCATGGCGCACAAGTGGTTGTTTCTGTGGTAATTGGACGTGCTATTGTTGTGTGTTCAAGGTGGCACCTTTTCCTATGGGCCTCCCGGATTACAGCCTCGATAGAGTGACCTTCGTTCTAGAATTTCCATCGAATTGAAAACACTGTTTACAAAGAACACAACAATATAAACAAGCAGCAGAGGTTCAGGGCCTTGTTAATTTTGACTGCTCCCTCCATGTTAGCATTAAAATAAGATAAAGGTAATTATTAATCACATTTCAATAATAATTAACCCCGTTCATATCGCCCGAAACAACCTTTAAAAAATTAACGAGATAGTAAAATAATCAAGGGGAAATCATGAATTAAAAGACAACCCCTAACTCGGGATTCATTGGGGATAAATCAAAAATTGTCATTCATCATCCGTCGAACTTCAGATCGATCCTACAGTGGTCATCGTCAATCCTCCATTCTCCATTGGTGGATGGTATGGGGTTACATAATCAAGGGATCCTCGCTAGATAAATCCGTGAAAAAAACAAACCCAATGCTCTATATAAATATAGGAGAGAAATTTTGTGTAACACTCCGAGGAATTAATGAGATTCATTAATTGACGTAATTAATATGCCACATAAATTACATGAGTGGTGGTTATGCAACCAAGGTTCAACCATATATTTAATAATATAAATTTAAATTCTGACCACCCCCGTGGTCCCCACCATATCCACTCAACGTATGGTAGGAAAAATAAAAATAAAAAAAATTAATGTTAATTTATTATTTCTTTAAAAGTGGAAATAACTATCATGTTCTCTCGAACAAATGCAGTCAAAGTGAAGCTTCTCTTAAGCGAATCCCAGAACAACAGATTCAACGGTGACCTCATATTTTTTAATCCAAACACTTTTTCAATAGGTAGAATATTTATCCCACTCGTTTATTGAATGTAAGTTTAAAAATGTTCAAAAGTTCATTCTGGGAACACCAGATCTTGAAATCATGCGCCGTCAGTATTTGCAGACTCTTAAAAATCCCAAATAATTTATTTAAAATTACATGGAATTTGAGGGTCCTTACATAATATGAATATAAAAATATATGAATTAATAATATATCTATTATATTCCATTTCTTTTATCATTCACAAATAACTGTGGTGGATTCTTCTTATTTTTCATTTTATAGTGACTTAAATTATATAAGAATTATATAGTGTAGTTTTAATCTAATAAATCACCTATAAAATACAAAAAAAACACTTAGTTTGAAAATTAAATTTTACTCAATTATAGATAATCTAAGGAGTGAATGGATTAATAAATTCACAAAATATCTATATAGTAACAATATTAAAAAAAGTATTTTTCATAGTCATTTTCACAATGAATATTATTACTAAAAAAAATTAAATATTAAATCTAATGTGTTTCAAAAAAAATTAACATCATTCTAAGATTCATTGATTTTATTTTCTGACAGGATTAATGTAATTATGTGACAGTTAAACATTACGTGACATCTTGTGTATGAAATTAAATACTATGTTTGATAGCATACACGATACCCCACAATGAGTTTTAGAGAACAAAATATTATTATTATTGAAATGCTTGTCATATAACCTAGCCATTATAATTTTTGGATTGAAAATGATTATCTTAATTAAAAAAATGGTATATACATGTAAATAAAATTAATTATTTAGAGGAAAATTAATTATAAATTAAAATAAAATCATTTTATAATAAATGGAATTCTTTTTCTGGAAAACTATTTAAATACAAACAAGTGTAACAAAAAAATCATGTTAAGTTATATTTATGAAATTTGTATATAATATAATAAATATAATTTTTAACATTCATTTGTGTGTTTTCAAGACATGATATTATAACAAATAAAATTTTACAGATAAAAGTAGTATTTTTTTAAAAATACTGTTTTGGATATTTTTCATGGAGCACTCATTTTTTATATATTTATTTTCACTATTTAAATTTTATTTAGAAAATATAGAGATTTAATTTTAATAATAATATAAAAATTACCTTTCTTTTATTTTTTTTATTCTATTTAAATTTTTTTATTTTTTGATGAATAGTTTTAAAAAATATATTTCGTCTAAAATGAAAGAAACTTTTTCCAATAATTAATTTATGGGGAAAAATTATCTTTTAATGGTTTTAATGTAAAATAAGATCAATATTATATCATTTCATTACATTTATCTAATTTTAGGGATATTTACATTGAAATTTGATATAAAAACCTTGTGAAATTTTCAACGGTTTTAATTTAATAACCAATTTTCTCATTCCTTCAAGGATATTAATTTTTAATTAATCTCAGATGATTATGTATTTGGAACTTCAAAAAATCAATTTAATGTTAAGAATAATAAGTTCAAAATTAATTAAATATATCCCATTTATATTTTATACAATAATAATTTAAATTCAGAAATTTGTTTCGTACCATATTTATAGTTAAAGATGGAAATTAATGGTAAAAATTATATTATAAATAGTATTAAATTCCACTAAATCATGTGTTAATATTATTAGGTGAGTATCTTGCATCCCAAATAAAATATTTATATATTATTAGTCCAATTTTGGACTTTTTTAATGTGAATATAACCTTTATTATATTATATTCGATGGAAATTAATATTTGTTATACATTAGTTTTTAATAGGATAAATATTTTTAATGTGTGATAATACATGGAATATGAACAAGTAAATATATTACATTTAAAAATAATGTTATTTTATATGTCATGGAAATTTATTTATAATATTTAGTCATAAAATTATCACCTTAATTGTTGATACAAAGAAGAAATTGTAATTGTATAAATAAATGGTAAAAAAATAAAAAAAAACATTTATTATTTGAGATGATTATTTTTATCCAAGAATGTTTTTATATTCTATTCATTATTTTTAGTAGTACTAGTTTTAATTTATATTTATCATTTTATAAATAAAATTCATGTAATGGATATTGACATAATTATCATTATTGATATTTTAAAATAGAAAACATTTTATGAAATGATATAAATTTTTTCAAATTAACAAATCCATAAAAATAATGGAATTTTTTTAAAATATCATCAAATAATCATTTAATGGTATTTTGGATTTTTAAATTAATTATATTAATATTAAATGTTGTAAATTACATGATATCATGGTAAAAGATAAAAGGGATAAATAATGGCTAAAAAGATAAGGGTCAAAAATATAATAAAAAATAGTATAATTTTAATTAGATTAATTTATACCAAAATCATACTATATTCTAAATGAATCAATTTTATCCATTTGGATAAGAAACATTATTTAGGTGAATTTAATATATTTAAGAATTCAATGAGTTCCCATATCATCTTATATAAAATGGTACTGATACTACACTTTTCTTGAGGCTTCAAAAAACAATTTTTTTTTAAAACTTCTATAAATAATACCTTACATGAATCCCTTTCCTAATTATAGAGGCCTTATTTTAGGCAAAACACCCTCATTTACAGTGAAATCATTGGAGATCATCTGAAGAAGACGTATCATTTTAAAATATGTATATTTATTATATTTTTTCATCCAATTCATTCAAATATTCATCAACCAGGGTCGAATAATGACCAGATTATCCTTAATATACTTTTTCTAATTAACTATTCAGTTAAATCTATCTTTACATCCATAAATTTTATGTGAATTAAAATTTTTTTGTAAGGCAAACTACCACCACATGAACAAATATAATTAATTTTTAACCACTATCTCTCAAGACTTGTTATAATGATGTAATTAATATTCATATATTTTATCTAGTAAATTTTTATCATTACTAAATAATAATATATCATTTATTATCATACATTTCCATGAACAAAAAAAATTACAACATTGTTCTTGTGTATGTGATAACTATAACCTCCATTAATCGATCTTATTCTTATTTAATTTCCAGACCACAAGGTTATATATAAGTTTATTTAAATTATTAATATTATATTAATTATATTATTATCATTCTATAATTAAGAATTTATTCTTACCTTTTTTCAATAACTATTATTCAAAAATAAAAATTTTAATAATGCGTATGTACAACCTATTATCTTCATGATTATAACGTTCTCCATTTATTCATTACCATACCAAAAATGGTTTGATTTATAAACATAATTTAAGCATAAATTTCATTATTATGTCATTAATATTATTCAAGAGGTTATATATTATAGAAATATTTTTACAATAGACATAATATCAAAGTCATTTTGGACTCATGTACAGAATATCATAAAAAAATTCTACCCAAACATAAATAAATTAATAATTCATAAAACATGATAATAAGGGATATAATAGAATTAATAAACTGTAAAACTTCTCCCAGGAAAGTAATTAATTAACCTATGTTTATTATTTAGGAATTTAAATATAGTACATAACGATTCAGACTCATGGTTTGCAACATTTTCTCACTATTCATTTGTTGAGGTGTATTTTGACGTTATACAGATATATTATTTTTTTGAGTTGTATATAAATATCAATTGACATGTTATGTCATAAATTTATTTATTATTAATATAATTTATGTTTTTTAAAACATTACTCCATCATGTGGGAGATGATTCAATGATTACAAAGTAATAAGGGAATTATTAACCAAATTTCAATTTTTCAGTTAAACTATTACTTCAGAATTACCTCAGGCTATGATTATATTTGAAATAAATTTTTAATAACATATATTGTAATAAACTTTTAGATGAGAGTTTATAGTGGATAGAAATGATTAATTAATTTCATTAATTATCTATTTAAAAACACGATATTATTAAGTGGAAATTCCACTAATACATTACATTATATATTTTGATTAACTATTATTATAAAAAAAATTATTCCATCACCATGTTTTCAAAATGTGTTTCATGAATGTATTTATATAGTATTTAATTTCCTAAAATAGTAATTTTTTATTTTCATTAAAAAATTTCAAAAATTTATTGGACACATTGATTTAAAAGTATTTTTTGAAAATTTTAAAATCTTTTTGTAAAATGGATGTTTTATTTATATTACATGAAATGTTTTCAAATGTGTGATAAAGAAATCATAAGAGGGTAATAATGAAAATTTCATGATTTTATTTTTTTTACAACATAATGGTACTTCAACATTTGTAGGGTGCTTAAGAAATTTTCAAAAGAAAGGTGGTTATTTTATAACATCCAATTCATTGTGTATGGATGTCAACCACATGGTTGTTCCATTCTTAAGAGTAATATTTATAGACATCTACTGAATGGTTATTCTGTTTAAGTATAATTATTTCCTAAGATACTATAAAGTATTTTCAATTCATTCTATTGTTTATAAAGTAATCATGTTATTTAAAAAAATATGAAATTGGTATATTTTAAATGTATTGTATTTACTAATTATTAAGGGTGAAAATAATAATTATTATAATGTTTTTTAGGGTTCTTGATGTTTTCTAATGGAGTAACAATTACCATTATTTTATATCAATTAGTTAGATATTCATTTTAATCACCCATACCACAGTTTCTAGAGTCGGTACCTTATTTTATTGCATTTCCATATAAACAATTAAGTTTTATCATAATGGAATGAATAATTTAGTAACATTCATAAACTAGATTCAAAATATTTTCCTTACAACATTAAATGGAATAAAATATATCATCATCTATTTAATTGCACACAAACTCCTATATAATCCCTAAAAGTCATTCATAATTTAAATCTTCTCATCCCGTTGAAAATTAAAACATAAAAAAGTGGTGATTTTAGTTGCTCAGTAAGGGTATGTAGTAAATCAGGATAATTAGTAATAAGGCATGGTGAATAAATATAAGTACATGTTCGATTAAATAATGAACATGAGCATAATGTGGAGTGAATAAAAGATAAATAAATAAATCAATTATAAAACATTAACAAGGATAATGTACTTGTAAAATAATTGCAATTAATGTCAATTAGTTGTCTCATAATGATGTAATGAAAAATGTTCAACGTCATAGTCATACCATCAAGGCATCATCCAAGACACTATACATAATGGGTAAAAACCCATGCTAGTTTATCTCATTAGACCTAGTGATTCATCGAGGTTCTTTAGAGGGACCCACCAATCACATACAAAGCATAATTAATTCCTCATATTAAAGTGGAGAGTGATAATCACTATATACAATTATACTTAAACTAACATACAAAATGTAAATAACTTTCTCTAATTAGTTAACTTAAACACAAACCATTCAGAGTAATATGGGGAATGATAGAAAGATAGAACATATAGTGTCAATCCAATCATATTCCATTCAATAAATTACTTATGAAGATATCTTAAAATATTTATCCCAACTAAACATTCGAATTAACATGAGTGTTATAATTGATAGAAATACTATTTTAAAATCAACAAAACAAACTTGAGAGAAATAATCTTTTTTTACTTTACAGAGAAGAGTTATTTAGAAAAATTCCTTGTATAAAACCTTAAATGTACTAATATAGTACTTTTTTAATAGAATTAGTGATTTTATAAAAATAATTTTATTTTAAAACATATTATATAATTCAATTGATAGTAGGTACAAAATTATTAAGTTCCCTCTAATTGGGATTATTTTTCGAGAAGTATTTGAGAATGATCCAATTAAAACTTGTAACACCACATAAAATAAATATTGATTCTTATTGGAACATATTTATAGAACATTGACGCATAATTTATGTGGAGTATATAATAATAATTAATAATTTCATTGGATTGAAGAGAGAAAAAGAGTAACTCGAACGAAATTGGAGCTTCAGGTGGATAACCCTTACCTAATGTATAAATGTGTTCTATAAATGACCCTAACATCCTTTATAATTAAACTAAATAACTAATTACCAATTTTATATCACTATAGTTTTATTATGAACATTTAATTCCTTATATATAAGTTATAATGTTGAATTCCATGGTTTTGGAATGTTCGTTTCCTTGATTTCATGATTGCTTCAGCTGAATATAAATAATGGAGTTCATGTAAAATGGAAATAATTTTCAAGAATTTGAATTTAAGGATATTTATGAACATCAATTAGAGTAATTAAGCTGATTTATTATTATTTTTTAATAAATGCTGATGAATCATTTGATTACATATTTATGATAATATATTAGCTTAATTTTAGAGGGTATTTGATCACAATGAACTAGATTTGTCATATTATTTAATATAATGTTTATAAAATGGTTCCATAACCTTTCATATGATATAATACATAATTTATATTATGTTTTAGTGAAAAAAATGGTATCATGAAAATCATTGGAGGAAAAATTTATGTTTGAATGTACGTAGTCTAGGAATATCGTAAATCTGCACTTCCGAGACGATGATTTTGTTTTTAAAATAGAAGAGAGAGAGTAAAGATATTTATGATGGATAACCCATTAACATGCTATAACTATAGTATATAGATTATAATAGTGTTATCAAGATAATTCAGTTAGAGGAGCTACGACAATAATAATAATAGATAATAATATGAAATGAATGTAACTGAAATTGGAAGAGGATTTACATCTTGAATTAACCTCCTTGAGTACCACCTTAACGGATATGTTATTGGTCATTTGGAAATACCAAGAGCTCTTGGACCTAGGGGGAGATAATATAAGAGGATTTTTTTTAGAACATTGGAATGATTCAATGATTAGTGGAATAAATATAAGAGGGGGTGATTGGGCTTTTTTATAGAGGAGGAGAGGGGTGATTTCTCAATATTCTATGAATTATGTTTGTAATTTACTAATTTTTTTTTATTAATTCTTGTTAATAAATATATTACTTATTTCATGTGAGTTCGAACCGATGGTACATACATTATCCATGACTCATGGAGTTGTTTCTTTTCGTATAATGTATTTATACTAAAAATTTCATTATTTTAATATTCTAGAAAAATTGACGTATTTCTGAAAAATAAAAAAAACACATAAATATTTATCAACATTTAGAAATAAAAAATTAAAAAAAAAATTTGATCATAATTTTCTAAATATGTGAAACTTAATTTGTAAAAAAATAATTATTAACATGAAAAATATAGATTTCAATTTGGAACTATTTTATAACACTTTAAAAAATTAGACAAATGTCTCATAAAATTAACATAATTTCATAAAACCTAAAAAATTTATTAATGGATCAATTTTATAAATTTTAATTTTATTTTAAATAAATTTATTATATTTAAAATTGTAATTAAATTTTTTTCACTTATATAAATTCCAATAAGATATATGATTTTTTAAATATTTAATTACTTTTGTTATGATATAATTATATCAAACTTTCACTTATGAGATGGCGTGATTTTATTTATACATTCATGGGTTATCTTAATATTCATTAGGCTGATTAAATATTCATAATGATAGTTTTACTATTCCTAAGGGTAAGTAACTATTTCATTGTTATAGCTTCCTTTATGCCTAGAAATACAGCTTGATTCATTTATTCTTCATTTATAAAATTGTATTGGGTTATCTATGTGGTTTTATATGATTCATATGATATAAAGTATACCTAAGAAGGAAAATTTCATTGATATAATTTTGGGTTATTACAATTTCCCCTCCTACAATAGTTTCATCCTTGATATTTCCATAATGACACCACATAAAATAATCTGGGTGGATCTTCATCTTAAGCTATATAGGATCCCATGTCACTTATTCAATTTTATAATTTTTCCTATATATTTTTACCTATCTTGTTGTCTGATTCCATAACACCCATCCTTTAGTTTCTTTAACCCAGATCAGCTCTTCATGGTATGACGTGGTAGTGTTTTAATACTCTTTTCCACATCCTTTTTATATTTTTACTATCTTTGTTATACCAAAATGTTGATTTTATTAAATATTTGATAATTGTTGTTATTTTTTACTTTGTTGTGTAAAATAACAAATTTTACTTTAAATAATGTGTTTAATGTGCATTATTGTCATTTAAAAAAAGTCTTTATTTTACTTAATTCTTGTGAATATGACTTTTACTTTTTTTATTTATTCTTTTATTTTTACAATTTTTCAATCTAGCCAGTTTAGTAATTCATTAATTTAATTAATTAATTCATTATTCTCTAAATTATAAATAAACAACACATTTTATTTTTTAGTTTTTTTAACAATTTAATCTGATTCAAATAATATTTTTAATCTTTAATTTAATTAATTATTTAATTAAATTGTTAATTAATTTAAGCAAGTAAATGTAACTATTTTAATAAATTATTGAATTAAACTTTCTATAATATAAATATATTTATTCTATTAAATAAAGCATAATTAATTTTAATATATTAATTTGTTTTATTTAATTAGTTTTTAATTAGTTTTTATTTAATTTATTAATTGATTAATCTATTTTTAGTTTTACTAAATTATTAATTTATTTAATTTTTTATTGGGTTTTGGAGGAGTTTCTGTAGAATCCATTCACGGTGCCACCATTTCTATTCCTAGATATATCACCATAACCCATTGCTCTACCACCGTGTCCCCACCTGACTGTGCCAACATTCCACCCTCAAGGTCTCTCCATGAGCATCACTCATGGTGCCTCACATGTTGTCTCACAAAAACCGTGATAGTAACTCATGGTGCCACATTTCATCCACCGTTTCTCCTTAATATCTCACTATTTCCTGCAGTCACCCTTCCTCATAGTGGCACCTCAATATCCTTTCACGAACTCACCTTGCCTGCCTCCTTTCACAACATCCACACAACAACACGACATCACAATAAACAAACCACACAGCAACAACCAATCAACTAAGAAGCACAACACGAAGATTACATAACAGATTTTAGAATCGAAAACCAAAATTACAGCAGAGAATAATCATAATTTCACAATTTTATGAAGGAATTCTCACATGAAAAATCTAATTTTTGAAGACCATGAAATAAAAACCGTCACACCTTACCCTCTTCCCGAATTAGTGTCTCCATCGTACCGAACCCTAGCTGTTGGTCGAACTCTCTTTCCACCTCACCAAATGAACCCTCCTCGCCGGTTCACCTTGACCGTTGCGGCCACACTGAAACCCTAAAACCGAAGTCACCGCCTCCCCAATGATGATACCTGAGTCTTATCCCTCAAGAACATCACCCTGCTACTAGCAGAACGCAATCTCTCGACATTTCTATCCATGCAATGTTCGTCCCTTGCCCTTAAGTTTTTGTTCTCTATTGTCCTCTTCTTTCATTTGTTCCACCCTTGATCCACTCCATCTCACCTCTACCTCCTCTAAAAACCTTTATCTAGTCACCACCTCCCCTTACATAAACCCCATCACCCTCCTCTTCTTCCCCTTCTCCTTTGTGTCCACGCCGAGACCTCCCTATCGTACTTCATTTTTTTCCATTCTCTACTCGAACAGAATGCCTCCTTCCCTATTTCTATTTTTTATATAATAATAATTTTATATAATACATTATATAATATACATATAATAAACATACTTATATATATATATGATATTAATTACTTTTGTTTTAAAATATGTAAATATTTATAAATGAATATAATAGTTAAATTTACATATAATAGTAATAATAATATTAAGTATTATATACATATATAAATATATATATATATATATATTAATTCATATTTTTATTAAATAATTTATTTAATAATATTAATACGTATTTAATTTAGTTTTCATTATATTTATTTAACTTGTTTTGGGATTTTCTGTTGATCCGTGCAGGGGGAGATACTTGTAGAAGTGGTGATAAATGATGCATTTGGTGGAAATGATGCGAGATAATTTCACGAGTTCGTTTCAGGGGTTGTTTGAACATATATAGAGTTCACCAGAATGCGGGTGATGTGGACATAAAACTCTGCCACGTGTATCTGGTGAGTTGTAGTGGGATGATTGTTGTTTTCTGTGCGCGAACATCATTTTCATATAGTTAATAGCAACTTCTCTATTGACCATATTGGGAGGAACAATGTAGTGGAAGGTACACATGGAATTCAGGAAACTCCTCAAACGAGATTCCATAGAATTTTACTGGTCATTAGCATTAGTGACGGGATTGAGATCATTCATACACGGGAGGGAGTAGTGTGGGAGAGAGAAAACTTGAGACCGGCAGAGGGCATCGATCCAGATGCGGGGGGGGGGGGGCAGAGCAAGAGGAACATACAATATCTTCCTTCGCGAGTAGATTAGAGTAATGAGAGTAGTATATTGGATTATTTCATACCTCAATTCCCAGGGTGGGACATCGAGCGGATTCCAGTATTGCATCCCCCATCAAGCAATAAGAGTTAGACATCTGGGAGCTCAAGCAGAGAGACAAACATCCGTATTTTATGATTCTATGTTTATTGTCACCTCATTTCAATATGAAATTTTTATAATGTTATTATATTTTTTCATTGAAACCAATCATTTTGTCCAGCTAAATTCCCTTAGGTGGGTGGATATGCTGGTTGATAAGATTTACTTATTCTGATTCAGGCACTGCGTCATTTTCTGGATTGGATCTCTCACTGTTTGTGGAATGTATTTATTTTCAAAACAGCAAGGTTGAGTGAAAATAAATATTGATTGAATATTAATGAAAACTATTTAAATCTGAGGGACTCATTGAAAAATGAGTCATGCTCATGTGACAGAGACACACTGAACTAAAATGACAAGTTGAGTCCGGTGTTATAAGACTTGTTATCCCCATTAGCTGGAATGAATTCAACAATTGAAGGACTGTAAGATCTATTTCATCACAAACTGACCAGATAAAAAATCTATCCAGTTAAATTAAGTCAGATCCACATTTCTAAAACATTAGTTCATGATTGAGGCTAGGCAATATCAAATCGGCTAGTGGACTTTCCCCCCTACTCGTTTATTGGTTGTTTACACCACAATTTCCCTTTCTACTCTGTCTACTCCTATAGAACTCACCAATTCAACATCACTTATTCACACATTGATTCTCACTCATTCCACTTCACCAAATCTAGATGTTTTTTCTTATTTTTGTGTCTATGTTTTTGTTTAATTTTTTTTAGATCGCCAAACACAACATGAGGACTCCCTGTGCTTTGAACTTGTGTTTCCACTGTCCTAAGTAGTAAGGAGGTTATAAATTTTAGTTTTTCGCCTGTGAAAAATGATGCATGAGCGTGAAAATTATTGATAATTTTATAGGGAGCCTAGTTGTGATATTTAAAATAAAACCAAACAAAAATTCAAATATTAAAAAAATAAAAAAGACTCACTAAAAAATCACTTAAAAAATTCTACAAAAAGAAAATTGAAATAAAAAAAAATAAACCTGCTTCATGAAAACCAGGTCTACGTCTGAATACATAGAACATGGGAATCTTGAAATTTATAAAATCCTCAAGGAACTAAAAAATAACAAAGAAAAGGTCGAAAATAGAAGATAACAGAAATGAAAACATGAACAATCCACTTCTTGAGAATATGAATCAACCCGGAATGATGAACCCACCTGGGAATGAGATAATTGAGAGGCATAGTTTGAGATAGTTCTTGCTACCTTTAGTGTCTAGTAACCCTTCATGCATTAAACTCTCTCATAGGTCCTGGAATTACGAGATCATGAAATCTATGATTTTTCAGCTACCCACCTTCAATGGAATGCCTAGTGATGAATCTCTTGAATTCATTAGAGCCTTCTGCTGTAGTGTTCAGCAGCTACCACTTAGGGGTCTCACTGAGGAAGAGCGTAAACTGAGAGTGTTTCCCTTCTTCCTCAAGGTAAATGATAGGTCTTGGTTCCAAAAGTTAGAAAAATAAATATTTTTTCACTTGGGATCTCATTTATAATGATTTCACAATGAAATTATATCCTAGGAGGTTGATATCTAAAATTAGACCCAAAATAACTGTATTTTTAGGATGAAGGAGAACTATTTCATGAATCATGGGATAGGTTTAGAATAATTTTTAGGCTATGTACAAACCATCAATGTACACCCCAATTACTCATGGACACCTTCTACAATAGTCTCACCCCTTACCACCAAACCTTGGTGGATAAATCTTCTGGAGGAGACTTTAGTGATAGGACTGCTGAAGAGCTCAAAAAAATCTTTAATAATATAGCTCAAAACACCCAACACAAATTCTCTAAGAGGAGAACCATTTTAAAAAAAGAAACTTCCCCTGCGCCTGAAGCTAAAGCTCAAGCTGTTGGGTTCTTTAATGATAACTCACCCCAAACCCTTAAGAAGCAGTGACACCACTTTGGCATGTATGTCCATTCACAAACCTATTGTCCAAACTTTGATATGCATGTCTAGCTTCATGGGAGTGAAAAAATTTCTGGCTATAGACCTCAGATGTATCCTAGGGATGATCCTTTTTCCAACACCTACAATCAGATGTATTGGAACCATCTGAACCTATCATGGAGGGAGTGTGGAGTCCTCTGACCTACTGCCCCTAACGAATTCATGCAGCCTCCTAGGTAGTAATTCCAATCCCATCCTAAAGTTGAACCATCCAACTCAAAAGATGATGTGAGAGACATTTTCCATTAGTTAATAGGAAGTTTTGGTGAACAAAATACCAAAAATGATTTTGATAATGTTCCAAAGGATTCTATAATAAATAACATGGAAATTCAAATGGGGTAGTTGGCTCGGGATGCTAGTAATAAAGAAAAGGGTAGGTTGACCGATACCACTAAATCCAATCCTAGGGATAATTCCATGGCTTTGACAACTAGAAGTTGTCTCCAAACTCACCAAGAGCCTAGAAAAGAACCCCAAAATTCTGAAAATGAGAAACTGGATGATATTGGAAAATAAAATCTGAATGAACCCTAATCTGGAAAATTGGATTGCACCACTAGACACCATCCATTTCCTGTAGTCCAAACTCAAAAACTCAATGAAAATGGATAGAAAAACTAAGACAATAAAAGGAATAAAGTTTTTGATGAAGAATATATAGATATTTCCCAAATTGTGAGGTATTTTCCCCCTTCAATACCTTTCCCACAAAGAATTAAAAATCCAATTCATGATTCTGAACTGTTGAAAATTTTAAAGGTGGTTAAAAAGATGAACATTGATATCCCATTCTTAGAATCATTGACTCAAATCCCGTCATATCTAAAATCACTCAAAAAATATGTTCAAACAAAAAAGACATTTGGTGAATTTTCTACCTTTATTTTATCATATGAGTATAGTGCAGTCTTGCAGAATATGATACCTCTAAAGCTTAAGGACCCAGGAAGATTTGACATCCTTTCAACTTTTGGGGATACAGGTGGTAAGTTCAACTGTTTGTGTGATCTGAGTGCTAGTATTTATCTGATTCCACTGTCACATTTTTAGCACCTGGGATTAAGATTTCCACAACCCCCCACTGTAGTGTAATAGCTTGATGATAGGTCCATTACTCATCCAGTGGGTAGGGTCGATGATCTGTTATTGGTAGTAGGGAAACTGTTTTTTCCTACCAACATTCTTATCCTTGATATGGAGTGTGACTAGGTGGTTCCTATCATTCTCGGTAGGCCCTTCTTGGCCACATGGGGTGCTATGATTGATGTGTCCAAGGGGAAACTGATTTTCAATATCGGTGAACAGAAAGAATAATTCTATTTGATTACAAAAATCCAAAATCCCACCCACCCATTTTTCTGAAAAGATGAGATGTTAGTTGATGTGAATAGTGCAGATAAGAAGGAAGATGAGTTTTTTAGAATAATAGCTGAAATCAATAATGAACCTAAAATCCATACTACCTCATGCATGGGGATCATCTCAAGTTAGGAGAGAAATTTTTTTGATGAGTACAAGGGAGTATTCTTCAAGAACTGAGATGAGTATGTTTTGGTGCACATTCTTACCCCGAGAAAGGATTCTATGTTTGAGGAGATATCTTTTAGAAGCTATACCACTAAGGAAAAATCCTTTTTTTCTTCCTTCTTCAAGAGGAAGCATGAAGACATTAGGCCACCCAGGACCAAGTGTATTTCCTCAAGACAGTGACCACCCACCCTTGAACATAATCCCCTCCTTGAACAACTCAAATATTCCTTTTTAGGAAAAATTTCCACCATCCTTGTTATCATTTTATCCAACCTAGCGATTAGTTAACACCATGATCTGCTTAATGTTTTGATGAGTTACAAGTCAGTCATAGTTTGGTCGATTACTAATATCAAGGGGATATGTCCAGCCATCTGCATGCATAAAATTCCCAAGGAACCTGAGTGTAAGACAATATTAGAAGCCCAAATAAGACTCAAACCAAACATGAAGGAAGTGGTGAGAGAAGAAGTGATTAGGTTTCTTGATGCTGGAATAATTTTTCCAATTTCTGATAGCCCATGGTTCAGTCCTATCTAGGTGGTACCCCAAAAAAGTGGAGTGATAGTGGTCACTATTGTAAAGAATGAGAAAGTCCAGACAAGAGTAGTTAATAAATGGAGATTCTATATAGACTACAAGAAATTTTAATTCTTTCACAAGAAAGGATCACTTTACCATACCATTTTTGGATCAAATGTTATAGAGATTGGGAGGCAACACATTAATCTACTTTATTTATGGTTATTATGGTTACAACCAGATTACTATTTCATGTGAGTTATAAGAGAAAACCACCATCACCTGTCCATTTGGTACATTCTCCTATCGATGGATGCACTTTGGCCTGTGTGGTGCTCCTTCCTTTTTTTAAAAGTGCATGATGGAAATTGTTTTATACATTATTGAAAGGATAATTTATGTGTTCATGGATTATTTTTTTGTTGTGCGAAATACATTGAGAACTATCTGAAAAATCAATATCTAGTGTTACAAATGTTCCAAGAGACCAACATAGTCTTTAACTGAGAAAAGTGCCATTTTATGGCCAATGAAGGCATAGTTTTGGTACATAATGTTTCTAAGAAGGAGTTGGAGGTCTATAATGCTAAAATTGAGTTCATACAAAAGTTTCCCACACTTGAAAATGATAAAGGAATCAGATGTTTTTTGGGTCATGAAAGGTTATACAAGAGGTTCATTAAGGACTTTTCCAAAATTACTCGACCCTTGGGTTCCCTACTGGTTAAGGACACAAACTTTGTTTTCGATGAGACATGTCAAGAGGCCTTTAATATACTCATGGAAAAGTTGACTACTTCCCCTATAATCACTAATCTTGACTGGTGGCATCCATTTGAGGTTATGTGTGATTCTAGTGACTTTACAATAGGAGCTTTTTTAGGGTAGTGGAAGGATAAGAAACTTCATGTTATTTACTATGAAATCAAGCCATTGGATGATCGCCAGAAGAATTATTCTACCACTAAAAAGGAGTTGGTTGTGATGATGTTTTCATTGGAAAAATTCAGGTAGTACATGATAGGATCATGGATAGTAATTTTCACAGATCATCTAGCCCTTAAGTACTAGCTCGATAAAAAGGACTCAAAGTTGAGACTCATGAGGTGGACCTTCCAGTTACATGAGTTTGATTTAGTGATTAAGGACAAGAAAGGGGATGAGAATATAGTTTCAGATCACTTTTCTTGATTTCCCAATTCCTCAAGTATGGAACCAAAATAGATTAACACTTCAATCCCTGATGAACAATTGTTTGCTTCCCTTGGGCAGAAGAATGCTTGGTTCACAGACTATTCCAACTTTCTGGCAGCTGGAGTCATGCCCAATGATCTCTCACACAACTAGAAGAATTGGTTTATATCTCAACTGAAATATTATTTTTGGGATGAATCTCTTCTCTTTAGGAGATGTGCTGATGGAATTATGAGAAGATTTGTGGTTGAGGATGATATTTTTCCCATACTTGAGAGTTTTCATTCATCACCTTGTGGTGGCCACCATAGGGGAGAAATGACTGCTCAAAATGTCCTAAAGGCTGGTTTCTACTAGTCAACATTGTTTAAAGATTCGAGGAGTCTAGTTATTGGCTATGAAAAATGTAAAATGTTAGGAAATGTAGAAAGAATACTAAAAATACCCCCAAAAGGTATTAGAGAGTTTGAAATCTTTGATGTGTGGGGATTGGACTTCATTGAACCATTCCTATCCTCTTATGGGAATGAGTACATTTTGGTTGTTGTGGACTACTTGTCCATGTGGGTTGAGGCAGTAGCTCTGCCAAACAATTCAGTTTCTAGTGTAGTGAAATTCATCAAGAAAAACATTTTTCCCACATTTGTTGTGCCTCAAGAATTCATCATTGATAATGGGAATCACTTCAAGAATTATAAGTTCAAATGTTTAATGGAGAAGTATGTGTGATCCTATAGTACATGCACCAATTATCACCCACAGTCCAGTGGGCAAGCAGATGTTTCAAATAGAGAGCTCAATCTGATTTTTGAGAAAACGGTTTTAGCTCTAGGAAGGATTGGTCAAGGATGTTGGATAATGCCCTTTGGTCTAGTATAACTGCTTATAATACTCCTATAGGTATTTCACCATATAGGGTACTCTTTGGGAAAACATTTCATCCACCTATTGAGTTACAATAGTGATCTTATTCTGTAGTAAAGTCTCTTAACATTGATTTCAAGTCTGCTAGATAGAGGATATGACTAGAACTGAGTGAGCTGGATCAGATTTGAAGAGAGTCCTACGCGAATTCAGAAATCTACAAAAATATAAAAAAATATTTTCATGAATCAATCAATAAAAATAGGAATTTCAAGGTTGGTGAGAGATTCCTTCTTTTCTAATATAGATTGAAGTTATTTCAAGGAATGTTGACGTCCAAGTGGTCAGGACACTTTACCATTGTTAGAGTTTTGGTTAATGGAGCTGTTGAACTGGTTGGAGATGAGAATCGACCTTTCTTAGTCAATGGTCAAATAATAAAGTACTTCATTGAAGGGCAGCCAAGGGGCCTGGCTACCATATCTCTGTTGGAAGAATGAAATGATTCAAGTATAACTGAAGACTATAAACTTAGTGTTTCATGGGAACTAACCCATGGTTGCTTAATATTTTTTATCATTAATAATGTTAATCCTTTATTATTGTTCTCCGGTTCAATTTCTTAACAGCTTGATGGTGCTTCATGATCTGTAGTTTCTTTATATAGAGAGTTGTTGCTGATATAAACATGGCTTAGAAAACCCAAGGGAGAAATACATTGCATTATATGGATAATGTTTATTTCTACTCACTCCCTTGGGTTACATATCTTGAAATTAAAACTCTAAAATCCTTGTTTACATATTTGAACTTGTAGGTTAATGAAGAGGAGTAACAACCCACTGCTTCTGACGAGTATTTGTTGATGGAAGCCCCTATAAAAGGCCCAATAACAAAGGGAAGAGTTTTTATGCCCCTTTTCACTTTTAATTACTTTCTTAATCTTCACTGTGAACTATGTGTGGGGGTCTTCACACTAATTCTTTGAAACTCTTAGAGAGTTATTTCTTTCATGGGTGTTTAGATGATAGTATCTAGAGAGTTGAAAAATTATATTGAGCTTTTTTGTGAAACATGCTTGAACCCATTTCATTCAATTTCATTATGCTACTGTTGCACATCACTATTAGTCATGCTGCTATCTGAAGTAAAATGATAAAATATTTCATCTAATATTTATAAAATTCAATTCCTGAAGATTTTATAAAATAAAATCGTTGTTGGTGATGTTTAGTGGGGATGGGGTTTTCTATTTTAGAATGTTTTTATTTTCTTTTATCTCTTTTTTTGTGGAAAAGCAAATTTTTGGACATCACTGCTACTCCTCTATATCATTTTCACCTAAATTGTCTGTCTGTTTTGAAAATAAATTGTCTTCCACCTTATAATACAAACATTGGGGACAATGTTGGATTTATGTGTGGGGGAGAGGGGTCATTTTGTGTCATGTCAAATTCCCCCTTCTGGAACCTGAGTTTGACCCTGAGTTTGTGGTTGTATAAAAAATGGTCCAATTTTTTCAAACAAATGGTTCAAAATTCCTTCAAAAAATGTCAATTATTTTCATCACAAGATGTTCATTATGAGGTTCAATGGTATTTCAATTATGTAATGTTAGTGGATAACTACTCACTAGATGTTGAGAGAGGAACGTAGTCAGAATCTGTTAAGCATGAATGGTTGTTGCGTGAAGTTGTTCACTGTCTCTATGAACCTTTCTGTTTAGGAACTTAGGGTGGGAGTGTGACATGATAGGTTTTTTGGAATGAGGATCATGACATGGAGTAACTATAAGTTCTCACTGGAACCTAGGGGACTCACATTTTTATAAAATATTATTCAATCACTTTAGAAAGTCAAATCAATTGATTATTAATTAAGTATTTTGTAGCTAGAGTAAAATGGGGAAATGGGATCCCATGGTGGGTATCTGATGCAAGGTGAACTGGGTGCTTTTCTATGAATAAATAAAGAAAATTTCAGTCATAATAAGTTTTATTCATAGTGCTCTGCACATGGAATATGGTTGGGAAAGAATAAAATAAAGTATCCTTGTCAAAAATGAAATCATTAAGGTGAGGAGAATTTTGAACCCAGATGAAGAATGGAGCAACTCACTTGGTTAATATTCATTTTAGATGAGTCAATAAAGTGATAAAATTAATGTAAATTGATGTTTGGAACCTAGGGGAAGGTGAGAATGGAAGGTTCACCTGGTTATGTTTTAAATTCCAATTCATCTAACCTATCAACATTCCATGGATTAGAACATGGGTTGGATTGTGAAGTAGGATAGTTAATGAATACATGTCGGAGGCATGACATACTTTACTGTGTATGAATTTGTGAGCCTTCTGACTTCTAGTGGGGTTTTGAAGCTAGGCAGGACAATATTTTTGAATACCCTTGAAAAACCCGACTCATTTTTTGGTCCTGCTCCCCTAGATATTAAAGATTAATCATGCACCTTTTGAGATGAAACTCACTAATCATCCTTCTGTTTTAAATATTTGATAATTGCTTTGATTTTGTACTGTGATGTGTAAAATAATCATTTTTATTTTAAATCATATGTTTTAATGTGCATTATTGTCAGTTTAAATATTTCTTTAATTTACTTGATTCTTTTGAATTTGAATTTTATTTTTTATTTATTCTGTTATTTTTAAAAAATTTCATTCTAGTTAGTTTAATAATCCATTAATTTAATTAAATAAGTCATTATTATTTAAATTATAAATAAATAGCTCATTTTAGTTTTTAGTTTTTTTAAAAAAATTTCTTATTCAATTAATATTTTTATTATTTAATTTAATTAATTCTTTAATTAACTTGTTAATTAATTTAAGAAAGTAACTGTAACTATATTTATAAATTCATAAATTAATTTGTTTATAATAAAAATACATTTATTCTTTTAAATAATGTATAATTAATTTTATTATTTAACCTTGTTTTATTTATTTAAGTAAAAATTAATTTTTATTTAATTGATTCATTGATTAATTTATTTTTTTTTTTATTAAATTTTTAAATTATTTAATTTTTAGTTGTGTTTTGCAGGTTTTCCAGTTGCATCCATTCATGGTTCCACCATTTTCACTCATAGATTTCTCACCTTAAACCGTTACTCTCCCACCGTGTCCCCACCTTACTATGCCACCATTACACCATCACGGTCTCACTGTGAGCATCACTCATGGTACCTCACTTTCTGTCTCACAGCAACCGTGAGGGTCACTCACGGTGCCACAGTCTAGCCACCATTCCTCATTACTATCTCACTATTTCCCACAGCCACCATTCCTCCCATTGGCACCTCCATATCCTTTCATAGACCCACCTTACCTACCTCCTTTGACAACATCCACACAACAAAAGAACATCCCAACAAACAAACCACACAACAAGAACCAATCAACCAAGAATCACAACACAAAGAATACATAGCATATTTCACAATTAAAACCCAAAATTACCGCTATGAATAATAAAAATTTCAGAATTTTCGGGAGGAATTCACACAAGAAAAAAGGAATTGTTGAAGAACGTGAAATCAAAACCCTCGCAACTTACCCTCTGCTTGAACCAGCATCTCAATCATGTCGAACCCTAGCTGCTGGTCGAACTCTCCTTCTACCTTGCTGCACAAACCCTCCACACCGGATCACCTTGACTACTGCGGTCACACCAAAACCCTAGCCCCGAAGTCACCGCCTCCCCTACGCTAATACCCAAGTCTTCTCCCTCAAGCACATCTCCTTGCTGCAAGCCGACTGTAATCCAGACACCTTTATGTCCACGTGAAGTCTTTAACTAGACATGAAGTCTCTATGCCCTGTTGTCCTCTTCCTGTATCCATGGCACACTTGAACCACCACAACTCACCTCTACCTCCTCTGATACCTACTTTCTAGTTGCTAAATCCCCTACCCTAAACCCTGTCACCCTCCTCCTCTTACACTTCTCCTTTCTGTCCATGCCGAGACCTCCGTGACACAGTTATTTTTTTTTATGTTTCTGTGCCCTGCTCGAACAGAATTCCTCCTCCCCCTTTCTTTATTCTCATTTCTTTTTTTATATAATTATCATTATATATAATACCTTATAGAATATACATATAATAAATATTATTTTATATATATTATTTTAATTAATTTTTTTATAATAAGTAAATGTTAATAAATGAATATAATAGTTATATTTACATATAATAATAATAATAATATGTATAATATATATATATATATATAAGTATTTTTAGTAACTAATTTTAGTAATAATATTAATAAATAGTTATTTTAGTTTTAATTTTACTTATTTAACTTGATTTAGTTTTTTCTTTTGTTCTGTGCAGGGGGAGCTACTTTTAAAAGCAGTGATAAATGTAGCAGTTGGTGGGTATGATGTGAGAAGATTTTGTATGTTCAATGTAGGTGTTGTTTGCACTTACATATAGTTACCCAAAAAGTTGTTGATGTGTACATAAAAACGCACCACATGAATCAGCTGAGTTATAGAGGGATGTTTGTAGTTTACTACGCGCACACATCATTTTCATTCTGTTAGGAGTAATTGCTCAGTGACTAGTGTAGGAGGAGCAAAACAATGAAAGAAACACATGGAAGTCAGGGAACACCTCATGAGATATTCCGGAGACTTCTACTGGTAATTAGAATTCGTGATTGGAATGAGATCATTCCTACATGGGAGGGTGAAGTGTGGGAGTGAGAAAACATGAGATCGACGGAGGTCATCGATCCAGACGGGGGGGGAGAAAAGAAAGAGAAACATATATTTTCTTCCTTCGCAAGTAGATTGGATTACTGAGATCATCATATCAGATCATTTCATACCTTGATTCCTAGGGTGGGACATCGAGCGGATTTCTTCAATTCATCCACCGTCAATTAGTAGGAGTTAGAACTTCCAAGAGCTCGAGCAGGGCGACGAAGATCCTAATTTGTCTTATGCTTAGTTTTTCGGCATCTCATTTTGATATGAATTTCATTGAATGTAATTATATTTTTACATTAAAAACAATCATTATGTCAAAATAAATTTTTTTAGGGGTGGTTAAGCTGGTTGATTAGATTTGGTTTTTCTGATTCAGGCACTACATTATTTTCGGGACTGTCTCTCTCACTGTTGGCAGAAAGGATTTATTTTCAAAACAACAAGGTCTAGTGAAAACTGATATTGATTAAATCTTAATGAAAACTTTTTAAATATGAGGGACTTATTGAAAAATGAGTCATAATCAAATGAGAGAGACACACTAAACTCAACTAAATAGTTGAGTCCAGTAATATCTGACTTGTTATCGACATTGGATGGAATTACTTTTACAATCGAAGGACTGTAAGAGCTATTTCATCAAAAAATGACCTGATGACAAATCTAGCCAGTTACTTTATGTCTGGTCAATATTTCTAAAACTTTAGGGCATGAATGATGCTAAAAAATATAGATTCGTCCAGTGGACTTCCCTCTACTCATCTATTGGTTTTTTTCACCACAATTTCCCATGCTGCTCTGTCTAATCCTCGGGCACTCACCAATTCACCTTCAGTTATTCACACATGATTCTCACTAATTCTACATCATCTTCTCCAATAGTTTTGTCCTGTTTTTCTGTGTTTCATTTTGTTTAGTTTATTTTTTTAGATCGCCAAACACAACATGAGGCCTCCCTATGGTTCGACCATATCTTGCCACTATCATAAGTAGTAAGTTGGTTATAAATGTTAGTTTTTCACCCGTGCCCAATGACACGCAGGCATGCACAGTATGATAAGTCAGGTTCTAAATCAATTATATCATAATTGTGTATATTAATATGGATTGGAATGAACAATCTCATAAATCATATGTGGAACACACTTTTTTACATTAGAAACCCGCGGTTGAATTTCTAAACAATAATCCAAGGGTCTAACTGTATCCATAAGTTGAAAATTTCCCATGTACATGGGCCTTAGTTTCCCTTTCTTTACAAAAATTATAATACCCTTCCATGGATATACTTTCAAGAAAATTTCATATCCTACTGGAAATTCCAAATCCTTCATTTTATTATCGACATACTGCTTTTACCTGTTTTGATCTTCATTGATAAGGGATTGAATATTATTTATGTTTACTGTTGTTTCCCACACAAGATTTTGTCCTAAAAGCATCCCTTCACCAAAATCATCCTAAAATTATGATGTACGACATCTCTTTATATACAATGATTTATATAGTGTAGTTTGAAAACTAGAATGGAATCTATTGTTTGTAGGAAAACACTATAAAACGTAAATATTGATCCCATATACATGGGAAATCATGTGAGCATGATCTCAACAAGTCTTATAATGTTTGGATCATTCTTTTTGATTGACCATTAGTTTAAGGGTCACAAGCAGTACTCAATAAGGCTAACTATCCCATTCATATTTGATAATCTTCCAAAATTATGATGTAAATCATTGATCATGATCAATAAAAATTGATATATGATCTCTATGAAGTCTTACAAAACCATTGATATAGATTCATGCAAGGTTATCTTGTGGAAAATCTACACTTACAGCAAGGAAATCGAATAATATGGTATGTCGATCAATAATCACAACTATTTCATCATTATTTCTTGGTGGTTTCTATAATATTGTGAAAAATCCATAGTGATGTCATACCATTTCCATGTAATAATAATGACAGGTTTCAAGACACCTCTCAGATGATATCTTTCAGGAATCACCTTTTGAAATACTAAACATCATTATACACAATCTGCAATTTTCATCTTCATATTATCCCACATTAAATCTTCCTTCATATGTGTATACATCTTAGTGCTAAAGTGGTGTATAAAAAAAATTTGATCAATGAGAATCATTTAGTAACTCTATTTTTACCCACGGTATAGAGGGAACACATAAACTATTCCAATATTTTAGAATTCTATCCTCACACTTGATGTAGAGGAACATCCCATTATTCACAACAATATGTTTCTTATGAAGATTCTCATCATCAGACTGAGAATTATAATTCATTCTAGAAAATATGAATGAGAAAGTAGCTCAAAATATAATGATTTTTCACATTCCATGATAATTAACATATCTATCATTTTTAGATCAACGTACCCAAGATCCCTTTCAAAACTCATTTTTATAAGTCTAGGTTATATCTTTCTCAATGCATCAGCTTCCTTATTTGGGTTCCCTGGGTGATAGTGTACTGAACTATCATAACCCTTCATTAGTTCGAGGCATCACCTTTTTCTCTTGTTGAGTTATTTATGTGAGAGGATATATATCAAACTCTTGTGATCGCTATATATCTCGCATCATTCCCCACACAAATTATTTCCTTAATTATACAGAGAAAAAATTATGGATTCTAACTCAAGAATATGAGTTGGATAGTTCTATTCGTGAGTTTTTAACTTCCATGATTTATAGAAAATGACCCTATAAATTGACATAAAGGAAAAACAAAATCATTTCTTTGTTCTACTACTATAAATAAAAAATCCACTATTTTCTGATGGTGGCATAAAATTTTAAGAATTCACTAAACATTACATAATTTCTTCGAAAAATTCATCACATTGTTTTCTTCATAAGAACATAACCCCTTTGTAAGTAAATTTGGTTAATGTATTATTTATTAATGAATTTTTCTAAATGAAACTACAATAATAAATAACTAAACCAATAAAACTACATAACTCAGTTATATTCATTGGTTTAGGAAATTCATACACTACCTTTATCATATCAGTACCAACTAAGATTCCATCTTTTAGACAACATGTCCATGAAATTAATATCTATTATTTCATAATTCACACTTTCTAAACATCACATAAAATAGGTTTCATCTATAATATTTCTGAATAATGCACTAGTAATTCTCATGATCTTAGTAGCTTTTAGAGTATACTGGGATATCATCAATAAATTCCACAACAATGACATCATGATATTCCTTGAAAACACTATTCATTATATCATTGAAAAGAAGGGTAAATTAGACATTCTAAATGTAATTACTATAAATTAATAATGTTCATATGTTCTTTGAAATGATATCATTGGAATATATTACTTACATGACACTAATGATATCCATTTCAAAGATTAATCATTGTAAAAAGATGGGCATCGTGAAGTTGATCAAATAAGTCTTCCATCAGAGGAAAATGATATTTTTGATTAATCATAATATCATTGATCTCACTTTAGTCTACGAAAAGTCTCAGAGATAAATCTTTCTTCTTAATAAAAATAAAAGGGTCTCCCCATGGAGATACACTAGGGTGAATAAACCCCATATTACTCAGCTCATCTTGTAGTTTCATCAGATCTACTAATTTCACAATGACCATTCTACAAAGATTCATGGATATAGGCCTTTCAATGTAAATTTAATCTATAAATAACTCAATTTCCTGATCAAGAGTATGTCTAGGTAAATACTATGGGAGCAAATCATTGTATTCTTTAACAATATTTACATCTTTAATTTATATATTTTGTTCCACATCTATTGATATTTTATTATTTTCCCTCCCATGTATTTAATAATGTAGAGATGGCGGGGCTGATCAGTATATGAATAAGATGGCGATGTTTCTTCTCAAAAGACGAGGGACACTAAATCATTCTCAATAATTTTAAATTCCTTCTTTTTACAAAATATCACCACATAATAACTTGAAACCCAATTCATTTCTAGTTTTATATCAAAATAAATGATGGTTATTATGATAAAAACATCAACTAAAGAATTATTATGTTTTATAAAATTGATTGATCATCACATCATTGTGGAAATGGCACTTCTCTTAGGAGTTTTCACAAACTACTACTTCTATAAGAAAAAGTGAAATGTAAAATTTTCTTGGAAAATGGAAAGATATAAATGAATGAGATGATGTATAATAAAATAAATCATTTACTATGTTTGAGGAAATGATTAAGGTAACTACCACCAAATCATCATGAACAACATCCTCAATAGTTGTGACCACATAATCATGGACATTCACTATTGTATATATTTGGGTAATTTTTTCTAGACTCTTAGAAAAATAATTTACATAATGTCTCACCCCTTTCCAATTTTACAATTGAACATTGGAAGCTTCATTCTTTGCCATATTTTCATGGACTTGGATTCATTTTCCTTCACACATGTGACAAATAGACATACCCTTCATGCATGTTCTGGGGTGATTATTCCCACAATTATAATATGGTTTAAAATAAAATCATCCCTTAGTACCTTTTTTATTATTTCATTTTCTATAGTGTTCATATTTTATCTTCTTCTATTTCTATCCTTTATGTTCATATGTCATAGTGAAATCTTTTTCTGTCTTGATTTTACATGAGACTATATCTTCGTATGATGAAAAAGTTTTGGAAATGAGTGCCCATCAGAGGAATTTTTTAAAACCAACATTGAATCGAACAATATTGATCCACAGATTATATACATAGTCTAAGAAATTAATTAATGCCTTGAGTATTTGGATTCATACATGGAAACATTTTCATCCTTCTTCTTCTTCCAATTCATGGATTTCCTTTATATATCTTCATATTAATCGTGAGGAAAAAATAATTTTCTTGCATAGGATGGAAATACATACACGGGATACGCACGTCTATGAAGTTTACATTCCATTCACTATGAACCATTTATAAATAATGTAATAAACAAAATTGGGCATTGAATCTTATTATATAATGTCAAACTTTTAAAATAATTAACATAAGATGAATTACTATGAATGTATAATCTCATAATCATATGCATGGTTTCTTTGGGGACATATTTACAAATAAATCCTTCATAATTGTTTTTAATGTGAATATGAATTATAGTAAGAACATTTCTTTGGTTTGTCAAATTAGATGCATAGTAAGGCCCATGGTCATTTACCAGTTTACCCAGAGTCTAGATCAGAACACATTGTCAGAGTTGTTACTTATAAATACATTGGTGTTATAACTCTGCCCGCTTTTATTATCCACATGTGAATTTATTTTATAGGATGATCCACATAATCTACAATTTTTTTCAAAATTCTATTATGTTCTTATATTCTTATCCTTAAAGACTATCACTGGTTATTTTTCACTAATCAATGTTTTCTCAATCTACTTTCCATTGGATTCCACTAAACCTTTCTCTAATACAACCTATAAAGACCTAGACCCTAATTTCCTAGAGCTAGTGGCTTATATTATAACATTATAATATAAACAATGAAGTCATATCTTAGAGGAATGGGTAGTTTATTATCATTGGATAAGGAGAAAGAATCATAATAGTTTAATTAGATCATGAAATCAAATACAACATATCATCATCTTTTGAATCTCACATAAACTCTTATGTTATCCCTATAACCATTTCATAATATATTAACTCTCATCCTAGGGAAAAATTAATCATTAGAAAGGGTTGAGATAGGTTTATCATTAATGGTATGTAGTACAGTGTAAGAATAATTATATGCCATGGTGAATAATTAAATTTACATATTTTATTAAAACATAAACATTTGCATAATATAGTTGGAAGATATTATGAATAAATAATTCCATAATAAGATATATCAATGGATAATCTACTAGTTAAATATTTAAATTGTCTAAAAATTATTAGTTTCATAATTATAAATTTTAATTTTGTACATCAAAATCATACCCTCAAGGCCTTGGCCAAGACACAATACATAATAGGTAAAAACCCATGATAGTTTTCTTCATGCGACCTACTAATGCATTGAGTGGGTATAGTTGGTCCCCACATCACATTATTAGTCCAATTAATTACTCATATTAACAAGGAGAAAAATAATAAACAAATATTTTTTTTATTGAAACTAGTATATAAAATGTAAAAAACATTCCCCAATCAGTAAACCTAACACTAACCATTCAGAGAAATATGGTGAATGGTATCATGATAGCACATCCAGAATAAAATAAATAAAAAAACCAGTAAATAAAATATGGTTGGTGATATTTTAAAATATAAATCCAAATAAATAATAACATTCATGACTATTTTTTAAATTGATGGAAACATTCTTATAAAATCATTTTGTAATAATAGACGGAAATACTATTTTTTTCTTTTCAATGAATGACTATTTTAGGAAACTCTTTGTAAAAAACCGGAAGTGAAATAATATAGTTTTTTGATAATAAAGTAAGTGATTTTATAAAAATAATTTAGGATTAAATAATATAAAATAGTACACTAGAAAATTGGTAGTAACTCAAGAAGTTCCCTTGGATCGGGATTGTTTATTGAGGAGTATTTTAGAATGATCCTTTTTAAAACATGTAACTCCACAAAAAATAAATTTTTATTTTTACTGGTATGTATATATAGAATATAAAAACATAATTTATAAGGATTAAATAATAATAATTAATAACATTAATATATTAATGATATATAAAGTGTAACCCGAATAAAATTGAAGGTTCGGGTAGAAATCCCTTACATTATGATTGAATGTCTTCTACACTAGACCTTAACATCTTGGATAGTAAAATTAACTCCATTAATTTATTAATTATAAACATTTTATTCACTAAGGATTTATTATGTTCATTTATGACCTTATTTATAAGTTAGAAAAATGATTTCTTTAATTTTAAAGTGTTTATTTCCTTGATGTCATGATTAGTTTACTTCATTATAAGTAATATAGTTATTCTAAAATTGTAACAATTCCCCAGAATTGGAATTTAACGTTATTAATGAGATACCAAATGTTTAAAAAGTTTTATGTATTTTTCAGTTTCCTCAAATGAGATATAACAATTGGATAAGATATTAATGATTATTGTTTAGCTTAATTTTAGAGTATTTGTGAACAAAACGAACGTTCTTGGTTCTATTACTTAATATCATAAATATAAAATGATTTTAGAACCTTAATGTGATTAACTGGGTATTTATAGAACAATTACTTTTTTTTCTAGTAATATTTATAAAAAAGCCATAAATTTTACGTTAATGTTGACACGTTTTCTGATAGCATACTCAACTTGCAACAACAGGTTTCTTTGAAATATTATAGTTTACAAAAACATTGAGTTATACAGAAAAATAATACAATAATATTATTATTTTAAGTAGTTGTTAACTCCTAGCCATTAGGATAGAGGGAATGAATAGAATCAAATATATTATGATAATACAGTTTACAAATGTTTAAATAATGAATATTTGGTTACCAATTTTTTTTAAATAAAAATAAAAACCAATTGAATATAAAGGATATGTTTTTATGAAAACCAATTTAAAAAGAGAATAATTGTGTTTATAAAATCTTATCATTATTTAGGGATTTTTATTTGTTAAAAAATATATTTTATATATTCAATTTAATGTTTTGAATTCATCTTATATGTTTTCTAGATATGATTTATGATCAAATTCATATTTTGGATAAAAGATATATTTTTCTAAAAATGTTGTTTTACCACATTTTAATAGTGAACCATTTTTAAATTTAGTTTTTTCCACTTTTACATTTTATATTTTTGAAAAAAACAGCTTCTATAGAATTCGGACACCAAAATTTACTTTGGATAAATTTTTGTTAATTTTCTGATAAAGATAAATTTTTAATGAATACTGAAAAATAATGGATTTTAGTTGAAAACAGTATTTTTATATAATTTATTTATCTAATTAAATTGTCCTAAAAATTGGTTTTAAAGTGTAATTGGATTAATTTTATTATCATTTATTCCAATTTTTCCAATTGTACATACTTTTCCATTGAAATGGTACATAAAGAGATGTCAATCATTTGATAGATATTATATTTTAAAAACCCGCTTTTTGGTTTTCACAAAGTTAATAAATTTTATATTAATTACTGAAACTTGTGTGTTATGAATCTATAATAATATATTCCATATTTGGAATTAGAAGCACCAAATTTAGTGAATAATTACATTTCAGTTTTTGATCTTATGAATAGTAACATCAATAATTATTTTATTAACCATCGATAAAGGGTAAATCTAGTAAATAAGGGTACAAAAAAAATTATAACAATATTAAAATACCATAACACATGTCTTAATCTAATTTGATGAGATATTTCCAACCAGGGGTAGCCATGGGCCTAGTTTGGGACCCCATTGAGCCACTTGGATGTGAAAATCAGATTCAAAAGAATTAATTTAAAGTAAAGGGAAATATTAAAAAACATGTATCGTTTACTAAAAAAATTAATACGGGTTTATATAACTAATATATTTGACAATATAAACTCATTGTAATGATAAAAGTATTTCTTATATCATTTTATTTTTTTATATTATTTAGATATTATATAAATAAATTTATTTATTACACAAAGAAGACATGGTGAATGAGTTATTAATAAAATATTAAAATAAATCATATTATAAATATTTAAATAAAAGTAAATTCTTTTTATTTTTATTCCATAAAAAATATCTATGGATTATATTTACATTTTATATTTGATTTAATACCGTTTTTTAAGGAATCAGGTTGTTATTATTGTTTAAAAAAAGACAACAATAAATATTGTCCAAAATTGTCATAATTCATAACCGAAAACATAAAATTGTTTATTAAATGATATTAAATTCTTAAAAATATAAGATACATCCAAATGGTGAATATAATTAAAAATATTGTATAAAAGACTTTTCTGGGTCTTTTGAAAAGACATGGTAATTAAATTAACCTATAATGTTTAAATAACATAATTTCACTATAAGATTGAAAATGATAAAATAAGGGTTAAACAAAAATGATTAGGAATTTTTTTTAAAAAAAGTCTAAAAACTATTCAATGATGGTTTTTTACACCCAAAAACATATTATATTAGATTTAAATTTTTTTTTTACCATTTTTAATCGAAATTTAATTTATAATAAATTATTATTTTTTAACATTTGTAAAGTTCATCTTCATCATCTTATAAAAGTCCACCACATTATCTCACATAACTCACACCTATAATGCCACGTGTATAGTCCAAATTCTTACCCAATAATCACCCAAAATCCCTACGTTAATCTTAAAAGCCATAACAGGGAATAAAAAACATTTATATTTTTTTGGATCAAATCATAAGAAGTTGCCTGATTTAGAGATAACGTCTTATCTCAAGTTATTTTATTTTTTATTTTCCTTATCCCCTCCCTGTGATCATATTATTCTTTAATTAAATTACAAACCCAATATCAAAAATTATCTAGTATATTTTTATTATAATTATTCTAAATACACTTACACACCCCTCCATCAAATGGATAGGAACATACTGTTTCTGTGTGTGGAGAACCACTGCCTCACAAAATGATGATTGTACAATTTTCTCGAACCACCTCTCATGGTGGCCATTAGGATGCCACTAAATTAATAAATTATATAAATTATATTTATATTATATATATTATTCTTTACTGTTTATTTATGTCTTACCTTTAGTGTAACACCCCATGTAAATAAAGAATATGCCATTTTTATATTTATCAATATTTGTGAATAAAATATTAATATTACTTTAAAGGGGACACTATGCTCGATGGCGTACCCAATACGCAACAACGAGTTTCTTGGGAATCTTACGTTGCACTCTAATTATAAAATAATATTATTTTAAATGGTAGTTAATGCATAGTCGTTGTAATGGCGGGAATGAATAGAACTAACTAAAAATTATTATATATGTTTGTCAAATATTTTCACTCCTTACAATAAATGTTAGAGGATTAAAAATGCGAATGAATCTAATTTTTATGCATAAACATTCTAATATTATTTAAAAGGTCAATTAAACACCTTTCGATGGCGAACCTCTTTTAAATCCACTTTTTAACAATTTTATGTGTTGTATTTGACAAAATAATATTATTCTTTAGAATCGAGAAATCAAAATTTACTTTGTTAAATTTTTTGGTATTTTTCCGATAAAGTTCATTTTTTTAATGAATAGTCAAAAATGTTGTATTTTAATTCAAAACCAATTTCTAAACTAATTTATTTATATGATTAGATTATATTTTGAATTGGTTTTAAAGTTCAATTAGAATATATTTTGACCATTTAATCCAATATTGGTCGTTGAAATTAATTTCATCTTCAAATTGGACTTAAACTAGAGTCAATCTTTTGATACTTATTGTTTCTTAAAAACATGTTATTTGTTTTGACAGCGGGAATTAATTATTAAATTAATTAATGAAACTTATATGTTTTGAATTTTGTAAAATAGGATTCATTTTTGAATTCGTAATATCAAATATATCTTAGGGTGAATTTTTCATATTTTTCTGAAAAACTTCAATTTTTGATGAATAGTGAAACCACTAAGTGGTAGTTAAAGAAACTAATTTTTCGTTTAAATGAAACTTTTACACCTCTGTGTTTTGAATTTCAAAAATCCGACATACATGGTTTTCATTAAGAAGTAAAATGTCGTTCAATGGAATTAAAATAATTTTTTGGTGAATAGTAACTTTTAAGTTTTTAATCGCGATTAGAGGTAATTAGTGTAATTTAAGGTAAAAATAATGTTTTAATAAAATGAGATGAGCTTTACACATGTCCTGCCCTTATTTTATGTGTCATGGCCGACCAAGAAAATCCATGGGTCAGCTTGGGGACCCCATGGAGCCACTTTGGTTGGGAAATGACATAAATAACTTTTTATTTAATGTAAAAGTAAAAATGACACAAACATGTGTTGTTTTACTAAAACAATTTTTACATGGGGTTATACAAGTCATATTTTTGACTATAAATAGTCATTAGAAATCTATTAATATTTCCTACATCATGATAGTTTTTTTTATAATTTTTATACATTAAATAAATAAAATTATTTATAACATCATAATGATGCAGTGATTACCTCATTAATAGGGGATTTAAATAAAATGAAAAGATAATGTAAAATCTATGAACAAAACATGTCCAAAACCTATGGGATTGGTGGATTTAGAAACCTTATCACCTTATCCTCGAATTATATTAATGTGGTACCTTTTAAATTTGAAACTCATTTTCCAATAAAGTAACATTTCTTTACTTTCCATGAGTGCCCCTCCTCTCCTCTTATAAAAGGCCTCCACCTCTACCTCCTTACCCACACTTCCAAAGCCTTTTTCTCGGCAAAAAACTGCTCCTTTTGCCTCTCCACATCCCTCTATTACTCCTAGAAGTCTCACTTTGGTCATAAGTCTTTCTAAGGAAGCCTTTGAGCTCAAATCAAAAAGAGTTACCCGATTTTAAGGTAATGTCTTCACTTGTGTTCTTTTGTTTTATTTTGCTTCTCCAACCCCCTAAAATATTTTTATTCATTTATTTTGTAAGAAATCCAGTATCTTAAATATACTAGGATGTTTTTTTAAGAATCATTTGTGCTACACTTACACACACCTACATCAAATGGTTAAAGAACATACTGTTTCTGTGGATGGCGAATTTCTACCTCACGAAATGATGATTGTTCAACACTCATATAACACCTTAAAAGGTGGAAATTAAGATGTCACTATATTTATATATGATATATAATATGTTTATGTTTCACTTAAGATTCTTTATTTTTCTTTTTTGGCATACCTTTATGGTTTCCATTGTGGATAAACACAATAATTTCATTTTAGGAAGTGCGGACTACCGCCCCCACAAAGTGATTTGATTCGTTAATGCCATATGTGGGATGTAAAAAGTATGTATATAAAGTTATTATATATGATTTATGTTACATTTAAATGATGAATATAATTCTGGAATTAAAATATACATACCTCTCATTTAGTTTTACTTCCATTAATATGACATAGAAATGAAAGTAGCGTTCATGCGTAAGTATGGCTAACCGTCTCCATGAACAGTGCATTTCATTTCGTACCTCTAAATGATTATGTAATATTATAAATACATGTATATTCTGGATATATATTATATATATGATATCCAAATCATGAATATCATTCTGGATATAATGAACCTTTGACCACACGAACAACATGTAATTGTAAGAAGTCCACTTTAGACTTAAGAACCAAATATCGACAAAACAAACATTATTAAATTAAATGATTACATAATGTTTATAACATGGAAATAAGTGATATAAAAGGAATAATTAACTTTAAAAAGGTTCTTAATAAAGCATAAATTAACTGAAGTTTATTATTCAGGATGTTAAAGAACGATCGAGTCAAGTCGGACCCAAGGTAAGGGATCCTATTCCTCTATTTCTTTTTAAGTACACTCTTTTATGTCATTCCTTTTAAAGCTAATATTTCTTGTTATTGGGATGTTCTTTTATATTAATCTTACTGTAATTTTTATGTTCATATGATGAGAGACCCTATTCTCTCTCATTAATCCATTATTGAAGTTTTGAGTGGCGCCGTTAGGCTGCCAAATTTTCGTAAGAGATCTAACCTCTCTCTTTATTTTTAAGTAATCTCCTTTATGTCACTTCTTTTAAGCTCCTCTTTGTCATGATGGGGGAAGTTCTTTTATATTCCTATTTCTTTAAATTTTATTTTACTATGATGAGAGACCCTATTTGATCTCATCAATCCATTTTTAGAAGTTTTAAGTGGCACTGTTAGGCTGCCGAGTTTTCATAAGGGATTTTTCATCTCACTTTTATTCCCGTGAGATTTATGCTACATTTTCCACAATTTCCTTTGAGTGGTGTATGGACTACCCATTATTTTACTCATTGTGTAATATAATTTCATTTATGAGTATTTACATCAATTTTGTATTGTCCTTCTTTCACGGGGTGTATGTTTTGAATGATACCCATGTCAGTAAGGGAACCATTCACCCTCCTCTTTTGAAAAGAATTCTTTTGTTATGTCTTTTAATTCACATAAAATTATCTTGGGATATGTTCTTCTATATCCTTAGTGATTTAAATTTATGTCCAAGTGATGAGATACCCTTTTTATCTCTCATCAACTCATTTTTTGAATTTTGTAGTGACGCCGTTAGGCTGTCAAATTTTTGCAAGGGAACTTCTTAACCCAATATTGATTCTTTGGGATAAGATTGTACTCCTTGAATATGTTGTTGTATTAATATGTGATAATAACCTCTGATTGTTTTACACTTAATATCCACTTATATTTGGTGTATTAGTTTGTCACACATAACTATGTAGTTGATTTATCCTTAATCAAAGGATACCGTCTTTGTATGGGACTTCGTCTCAATTTCCTTTCATTGACGCATATTTTGTTTTATACACAACCTTATTTTATATGGTGTATAAACCCCTTTGACTTTTACGTTTATCCGAAAGGATTATGTTTATACAAAGCATTTTACTAAACGTCAAAAGGGAATGTTTTTGTCGTACGTATGTGGCGACAACGAATTCTCTGCCGCCGTGACCATTATTTGAGTTTCGGCTTCCTCTACAAGTCATACTTCTTTTTAAAAGAAAAATAAATACCATGTTTTACTATTCTTTTACTTTGGTATTGAAATTGGTTTTCATAATGTTTTTATATCAATGTGTTGTATTGATATCTTGTGATTGAAAAGTGGAAATGTTATGTTTCCTCTATGCATGTTTTATGTGATACGATTATATTATGGTTTTGAGAATTCTTATGAAGACGGGTCGTTCCATGATAAACTAAGGGCAGGTGAGCCCGATATAGCTCTCCAATGAATTGGGTAACGTGAAGGGGTTAAACGTTAAGGTTTCTCTGAAGAGATTTAGGGAATATACTATGATGGGTATTCCAAATGTAACCAAGAGGGTTACTCCCTACGTAAAAATGTTATGAATGCCTCAATATACCATTATGTCTTATGATTTCTATGATTTATTCATGATTTTATGAGGTATGCTAAAGTGCTTATGTTTTATGGGTAAAGTATGATTTTATTCATATGTATACATGTACTCATGTTTCCTTTCCATATTTTTATATCCCTTAATAATCTTTTTATGCTCATCCCATGTTTTTGAAATGTTTTTCACAGGTCAAGGGAATGGTACATGATATGATGATAGTGTCAAGGAAGTGTCAAGAAAGAATCCATGTTTTATTTTAAATATGTTTCCTTTGATGGGAAAAATGAATACTATCTTTTATGTAACCACTTTGTTTAAATGTGGAATGTAATGAATGTTTTATGATCTAATTCTCTAAAACTCTAAACCTGAAAAGATCCTCATTGTGTAATCTTGTATTAACTCAAGATTAAGTATGGTTTAAGGCTAGGGAATTATAGTTGGTATCATAGGTCGTTTTAGATAACTTTATAGGTTAGGGTATTCTCTAAGCACAAGTGACATTACCATAATGGTTAGGATTTCAGAAAGAGTGCTAGTTTTAGATAAAGTGAATGAGTAAGTATATCTTAGTGTTTACATTCATCATTATTACATGATGGTTTTGTTGATATACTCACACTGACATTTCTATTTTTAGTGAATGGATGGATCTAGCAGGCACCAAAGAGACAACAGGTTTGAAGGAAACTGTGGTGGTTCTCTGATTAAGATACTAGATAAAATGGGGGATTCAATGAGGAAACTCGTGGTTGTTCTAAACCAAATATCAAGGAGACATGATCAACCAATTTAACCTTGGTATGATCTGTAATGCATCATGTACGAGATGATAAATCTATGTGGAAGTTCAGGTAATAATTATAAAGGTAACCATTAGAGTTTATATGATCCTTACTTTTGAGGTAATTATGGGTTATTATATGTTATGATGGAAAATGAAAGGCATGAGATAAACTTGAGGTTAAAATATTTTATGATCATTTATTTGAATATTTTATCTCGTTTTGGGGAATTTTTTAATAATTATATAGTTTTGGGAAAAGGACAACACGCAGACCGTGTGACAACCCGTCGCGTCGGACAAAGCTATGGGAATCGAACCCACAACCAAAGTGCGACTGGTATTTATCGCCTACCACTGGACTACGTGAATTCCCTGGTTAGTTTGACTAATTATTTTTAGTTATATGTTTTTAAGAATCAAGAGTAAGTTTATTTTGGGTTATCTATGGAAATGATGAACCTATCATCGAGGAAATGTGATTAGGTTAATTACTTTTCAATATGAGAATTTAAGAGAAACTGATGTTATTTGGAGATAAAAGTTAATTTGTACCTTGGAAGACTATGTGACTAAATATTTCAAATATTTGGGTTTCAATCATATTTTGGTTTACTTTGAATAATTTTATGGACAAATTTTTTATCAAATGGTCCTCGTTGAACATTGGGTTTTGTTGGACAACTTTTGGAGATTAAGAATAGATTTTATTTTTATAAAGGGTTATCCTTTTCTGGATTATCTGATCTTGTACTAACCATTTTGGTTTTGGTTTTTGTTAAAGTCTAAAGTCATGAGAATTATATAGTTCTCTTTTGTGGATTAGGTGATTCTCTGGAAGTTTATTATAGTGAACAAGTCTTCCTAAATGCTCGTCTTTTGGAGAAAATATGAGTTCGTGTAAGAAATCTAGAAAAATTTGAAAGTCAACATAATAAGTAAGTATGTTTCCTTATGTTTTAGTTAAGCTCAATAATACATTTCTCAATGAAAATTAACTGAAAAAAATGTTGTCCATTAACTTTTCCTACTGGGGAATCCAATACCGTTTAACCCATCACAAGTTTGCAATTTTCTTATGGTTAACTTTCTCCTAGACATGTTTACTATCACTCTCCATCAGAACATGACCCTTTGTTTTCTCCTCCATATCCATATTTTCATACATGGAATCCTAGTGTGGGTTTACTCGGGTGACATTTGTACTTCTCTCTCATTATTTTTTTTAAAGTCATTATTTTACCAAATCTTTTTCCAATGTGAGACTTTCAAGGATGTTTCCGAGCCCAATTTTAAAATTGCGAGGACGCAATTCCCAAAAGGGGGAAGGATGTAACACCCTAGGTAAATAAAGAATATGAAATTTTTATATTTATCCATATTTGTGAATAAAATATTAATATTACTATAAAGGGGACGCTATGCTCGATGGCATACCCAATACGCAACAACGAGTTTCTTGGGAATCTTACGTTGCACTCTAATAATAAAATAATATTATTTTAAATGGTAGTTAACGCCTAGCTGTTGTAATGGCGGGAATGAACAAAACTAACTAAAAAATGATTATATATGTTTGTCAAATATTTTTACTCCTTACAATAAATGTTAGAGGATTAAAAATTCAAATGAATCTAATTTTTAAGCATAAACATTCAAATATTCTTTAAAAGGTCGATTAACTGCCTTTAGATGGCGAACCTCTTTTAAATCCAATTTTTAACAATTTTATGTGTTGTATTTGAAAAAATAAAATTCTTATTTAGAATAGGGACATGAAAATTTACTTTGTGTAAATTGTTGATATTTTTCCGATAAAGATCATTTTTTTAATGAATAGTCAAAAATGTTGTATTTTAATTCAGAACCTCTTTTTAATCTAATTTATTTATATGATTAGATTATATTTTGAATTGGTTTTCAAGTTCAATTAGAATATATATTTACCATTTAATCCAATAGTGGTTGTTGGAATTAATTTCATCTTGAAATTGGACTTAAACTAGAGTCAATCTTTTGAAACTTATTGTTTCTTAAAAACACACTATTTGTTTTGACATCGGGAATTAATTATTAAATTAATTAATGCAACTTATATGTTTTGAATTTTTTAAAATAGACTTCATTTTTGAATTCTTAATATCAAATATAGCTTAGGGTGATTTTTTGGTATTTTTCTGAAATACTTCAATTTTTGATGAATAGTGAAACCACTAAGTGGTAGTTAAAGAAACTGATTTTTCATTTAAATGAATCTTTGCCACCTCTGTGTTTTGAATTTCAAAAATCCAACATACATGGTTGTCATTAAGAAGTAAAATGTGGTTCAATGGAATTTAAATAATTTTTCGGTGAATAGTAACTTTTAAGTTTTTAATCGCGATTAGAGGTAATTAGTGTAGTTTAAGGTAAAAATAATGTTTTGATAACATGATATGAGCTTGACACATGTTCTGCCCTTATTGGATGTTTCATGGCCGACCATGAAAATCCATGGGTCAACATGGGGACCCCATGGAGCCAAGTTGGTTTGGAAATGACATAAATAACATTTTATTTAATGTAAAAGTAAAAATGACACAAACATGAGTTGTTTTACTAAAATAGTTTTTTACATGGGATTATACAAGTCAGATGTTTGACTATAAATAGACATTGGAAATCTAAAACGATTTCCTACATCATGATAGTTTTTTTATAATTTTTAGACATTAAATAGATAATATTATTTGTGACATCATAATGATGCAACGATTACCTCATTAATAAAGGATTTAAATAAAATGAAAAGATAATGTAAAATCTCTGACAATCACATGTCCAAAACCTATTGGATTGGTGGATTTCGAAGCCTTATCACCTTATCCTCGAATTATATCAATGTGGGACATTTTAAATCCGAAACTCATTTTCAAATAAAGTAACATTTCTTTACTTTCCAAGAGTGCCCCTCCTCTCCTCTTATAAAAGGCCCCCACCTCTACCTCCTTACCCACACTTCCAAAGCCTTTGGATCGGCCAAAACCTGCTCCTTTTGCCTCTAAAAATCTCTCTCTTACTCCTAGAAGCCTCAAGTTTGGAAGAAGTCTTCCCAAGAAAGCCTTTGAGCTCAAATCAAAAATAGTTCCCCGATTTTAAGGTAATGTCTTCACTTGTGTTCTTTTGATTTATTTTTCTTCTCCAATCCCCTAAACTCTTTTTATTCATTTCTCTTGTAACAAATACAGTATTTTCAATATACTAGGATGTTTATATAAGAATCATTTGAGATAAACATGCACACACCTACATGAAATGGTTAAAGAACATACTGTTTCTGTGGATGTCGAATTTCTGCCTCACGAAACGATGATTGTTCAACACTCATATAACACCTTAAAAGGTTTCCATTAAGATGTAACTATATTTATATATTATATATAATATGTTTATGTTTAACTTAAGCTTCTGTATTTTTCTTTTGTGGCATACCTTTATGGTTTCCATTGTGGGTAAGCACAATAATTTCATTTTAGGAAGTGAGGACTACCGCCCCCTCAAAGTGATTTGATTCATTAATGCCATATGTGGGATGTATAAAGGATGTATTTAAAGTTATTACATATGATGTATGTTACATATAAATGATGAATATAATTCTGTAATTAAAATATACATACCTCTCATTTAGTTTTAATTCCATTAATATGACATAGAAATGAAAGTAGCATTCATGCGTACGTACGGCTTACCGTCTCCATGAACGGTGCATTTCATTTCTTACCTCTAAATGATTATGTAATATTATAAATACATGTATATTCTGGATATATATGATATATATTATATCCAAATCATTAATATCATTCTGGATATAATGAACCTTCGACCACATGAACAACATGTAATTGTAAGAAGTCCACTTTCGACTTCAGAACCAAATATCGACAAAACAAACATTATTAACGTAAATGATTACATAAAGTTTCTAACATGGAAATAAGTGATATAAAAGGAATAATTAACTTGAAAAAGGTTCTTAATAAAGTGTAAATTAACTCAAGTTTATTATTCAGGACGTTAATGAAATATCGAGTCAAGTCGGACCCGAGGTAAGGGATCCTACTCCTCTCTTTCTTTTTAAGTACACTCTTTTATGTCATTCCTTTTAAAGCACATATTTATTGTTATTGGGATGTTATTTTATATGACTCTTACTGTAATTTTTATGTTCATATGATGATAGACCCTATTCTCTTTCATCAATCCATTATAGAAGTTTTGAGTGGCACCATTAGGCTGCCGAATCTTCGTAAGAGATCTAACCTCTCTCTTTCTTTTTAGGTACTCTCCTTTATGTAACTTCTTTTAAGCTCCTATTTTTCATGATGGGGGATGTTCTTTTATATTCCTCTTGCTTTAAATTTTATCTTAATATGATTAGAGACCCTATTTTATCTCATCAATCTATTTTTGGAAGTTTTAAGTGGCGCCGTTAGGCTACCGAGTTTTCATAAGGGATTTTTCATCTCACGTTTATTCCCATGAGATTTATGCTACATTTGCCAAAATTTCCTTTGAGTGGTGTATGTACTGCCAATTATTTTAATCATTTTGTAATATACTTTCATTTATGAGTATTTACATCAATGTTGTATTTTCCTTCTTTCACGGGGTGTATGTTTCGAAAGATACCCATGTCGGTAAGGGAACCTTTCACCCTCCTCTTTTTAAAAGACTTCTTTTTTTATGTCTTTTAATTCACATAAATTATGTTGGGATATGTTCTTATATATCCTTAGTGATTTATAGTTTATGTCCAAGTGATGAGATACCCTTTTTATCTCTCATTAAATCATTTTATGAATTTTGTAGTGACGCCGTTAGGCTGTCAAATTTTTGCAAGGGAACTTCTTAACCCAATTTTGATTCTTTGGGAAGAGCTCGTATTCCTTGAATATGTCGTTCTATGAATATGTGTTAATAACCTATGATTGTTTTACACTTAATATCCACTTATATTTGGTGTATTAGTTTTTCACACATAATTATGTAATTGATTTATCCTTAATCTACGGATACCGTCTTTGTATGGGACTTCGTCTCAATATCTTTTCATTGAGGCATGTTTTGTTTTATACACAACCTTAATTTATATGGTGTATAAACCCCTTTGACTTTTATGTTTATCCGAAAGGATTCATTTTTATACAAATCATTTTACTAAACGACAAAAGGGAATGTTTTTGTCGTACGTATGCGGCGACAACGAATTCTCTGCCGCCGTGACCATTATTTGAGTTTCGTCTTCCTCTACAAGACATAATTTTTTTAAAAGAAAAATAAATACCATGTTTTACTTTTCATTTATTTTGGTATTGAAAATGTTTTTTATAATGGTTTTATATCAATGTGTTGTATTGATATCTTGTGATTGAAAAGTGGAAATGTCATGTTTCCTTTATGCATGGTTTTTGTGATACGATTATGTTATGGTTCTTGGGCATCATTATGAATATGGGTTGTTATGTGATAAACTAAGGGCGGTTGAGTCCGATATAGCTCTCCAATGTATTGGGTAATGCGAAGGGGTTAAACGTTAAGGTTTCTCCGAAGAGATTTAGGGAATATACTACGATGGGTATTTCAAACGTAACCAAGAGGGTTACTCCCTATGTAAGAATGTTATGAATACCTCAATATACCTTTATGTCTTATGATTTATACAATTTATTCATGATTTAATGAGGTATGTTAAAGTGCTTATGTTTTATGGGTAAAGTATGATTTCATTCTTATGTATACATGTACTCATGTTTCCTTTCCATATTTTTATATCCCTTACTGAGCTTTTTATGCTCATCCCATTTTTTTAAATGTTTTTCACAGGTCAAGGGAAGGGTACATGATATGATGATAGTGTCAAGGAAGTGTCAAGAAATAATCCATGTTTTATTTTAAATATGTTTCCGTTGATGGAAAAAATGAATACTATCTTTTATGTAACCACTTTGTTTAAATGTGGAATGTAATGAATGTTTTATGATCTAATTCTCTAAAACTCTAAACCTGAAAAGATCCTCAATGTGTAATCTTGTATTAACTCAAGATTAAGTAAGGTTTAAGGCTGGGGCATTATATTTAGGCTCTCCATAAAGTGTAAATAAGATAATTTAATTTGAGGGTGTGCGGACAACCGCCCCCTCAAAGTGATATGACTTATTCATGCCAAACATGGAATGTTAGAAGAATGTATTTAATTGAAATATTTAACATATAAAACATATATATTATAATGGTATTATAATATACCTATGTATCATTTAGATTTCTTTCCACTAATAGGAAAAAGAAATTAAAGTATCTTTCATGTGTACGTACGGCCTACTGTCTACATGAATGGTGTATTTCATTTATTATTTCTAAATGTTATGTAAAATTATAAATAAATAAATATATTTTATATATATGATATTTAATTAATGAATACCATTCTATAGATAATGGATTCTTGACCACAAGGACAATTTGTAATTATAAGATGTTTATTTTCGACCAATGTACCAAATATCATCAAAACGACTGATATGAACATGAATAATTAGATTATTGTTATAAGAAGTTAATAAGTGGTATAATAAGAATAATAAACATCAAAAACGATTTTGAAGAAAGTATAAATTAACTTAGGTTCATTATTCAGGAACCTACCAAATGTACTCGATGAGGGAGACTCAATGTAAAGGACTTCGTCTCAATCTTCATTCATTGATTCATTTCATGATAATATCGACATATAATCTTTTTTTAGATATATATACACCCACTATGAAAATTAATACCCATATTAATTGTACAACAATGTTATTTATAAATTCATTTAAATTAATATTTAAATGTTCAAAGTGGTATTAGACACTTTTAACGTTTAATTATTTAATTATCAAATCATATTATTCATGATATTAATTTACATATTAATTTAGATATATATAAAAGAATTATAAAAGAAATTTTATGTCTATATATAATTAAATTAAATATTTTCAAATGGAATATTTTTATACAAATCATTTCAAATTCTTCCCAAAAAAATTTATGTTATCTTTTGTAATGTATACATAGATAACGACTTCTCCACTCTCGTAACCTTTATTTTATATTTGTCTTCATATATAACCCTTAATGTATTTTAAATATTTAAATTATTTTTTATTAAGGAATATTGGTATTCAAAATGGTCTCTTAAATAAAAATGGGTTTCTTGAAGGAAATGTTTTTCACATGGTGTTAGATGAGTTTATCTAAAGGGTTTTGTGATGAACATGTTTTGGAAATGGTAGTTGAGAATTATATGAAACAGGTGAGCCTGATAATTCTTATATGAATGGTTGAACCCCATTAAAGATCATAGGTGAGCGTTTTAGAGCTTATAAATATGAATTATCCCCATTATAACTCATGGGTGATCCTATTATAGATTATATGACAGGATGCGCCCAATTATAGCACATAGGTGAGCCCGATATATCTTATACGAAGGGTGATCCCCAGTAAAGATCTTTAATTTTGAAGTCTACCATATGGTTATTACAATTTTATGGGATTTAAAAGGATTTAGGAATATTATTTTCTAATTCACCTAAATGTGTTTTAATATATTTTTATTTATTTAATTTCTTTATGTGCAAAAAATATATGAGCGTATTAATGTGAAATTTTTGGCTTTAGTAATATCAAAAAAACATTAAATGAGTTACCTTGAATTGACTAGACTAATGGGTGTCATTCTTCTTTATGTCACTTACTGAGCATTAAATTATCATCCCCCATTTTTTAAATGTCTTACACATAGTATAAGGATGTAAAAGAGAAAACTATAAGGCCCTAACTTCAATAAATAATTAATCATGGGATAAGTCAAAAATTTGACATTAATTCACATCAAGCCTTACCAACGGAGGAGAATATCCAGAAGAGAGGGATTAGCTTGGCCTCGCGGTGCCATTGTTGTGAGAAACCAAGTATGGAGTCCACGGTTCACTTGTTTTTCCAGGGTCGATGGGCTTCCTACCTTTGGTCTAGGTTTGACCGCTTCAGATTCCCAGACTGGGAGTGCCAATCGGTGGGGGAGTACATCTCTTTTTGGCTTTCCAGGAATAACGGCAGGACGGGGGAAAGAACAGCACGCGTCATCACTCTTGTGGCCACATGCTGGACCATTTGGGAGGCTCAAAACCAGGTACGGTTGGGTGGTGTGAGGTCCTTGTTATATCTCCAGATCCAGATGCGAACTTGTATTACAGAGTTGTCCTCTCTTCATAAGAACGGTGATCCATCGCTTATGTCGGAGGGCCTGGTTAGTGGACAGGCCGATCAAAGGATAGATAGAGGGAAGTGGATTAAATGGAAACCTCCAATGCATGGGTGGAAGCTTAATGTGGATGGCTCATGTGTGGACGGAGTTATGAGGGGCGGTGGCTTGCTACGCGACTCTTGGGGATCGGTTCTGGTTGCGTTCAGCGTTTACTATGGCTCAGGTAACTCTATGGGTGCGGAGTTTAGGGCCCTTCTTTCAGGTTTGACCGTCTGCAGGAGGAAGGGGCTTCCCGTGACAGAGGTGGAATCAGACTCGTTGGTCCTGGTCAAATCTCTCCACGGACATCACGACATCTCATGGGATCTAAGGTATATCTGTCGCCGGTGTAAAATGGAGACTAATCAGGGAAGGATATTCCACCATAGCATGAGGGAGTCTAACATTGCGGCAGACGAGCTGGCTCGCTGGGGCCGACCCGAGGAGCCACTTGTGGTCTTTGATAGCCTCAATTCCTTACCTTTGGAGTGTGTTAATGTGGTTCGGAAAGACTCTCTTGGCCTCCACTATTTTCGTCCTCCGTGAAATGTAAGGTGGCTCTCTATTGGTTTTAATAAAAAAAATAACTTTCAGTCACTATCCTTTTTTCATATATAAAAAATCTTTAAAAAGAAACATGACATTTTTTCATGTTTTAATCGCATAACCATTCCTTGATTTCATCATTGATATTATTCTCCCCTAAATCATATGAATAAAATTCAATAACATGGGATGAGAAAACAAAGCTCAGTATGTGAAACATAATGAATGAAATTTTTTAGTCTTTTGAAAATATGTAAACCGTGAATACATTATCATAATGAGATAATTTTAACCTTTAAAAGGTAGAAAAAACACTTCACTTAAAATCAACTCATTACATAACCTTCTTGTAACCAAAAGATTAGCACAAATCCTAATGAAGGAAACATATATCATATAAAGTTAACTTGGGACATAATAAAACATAAATGGAATAACCATATGGTCTACTTCCACAAATATAACTAAATGGATAGCCATATTATAGACCTAAATACCCAATGCATTTGAGGTTATAACATAACCACTCTTCCTTATTTTATCACAAAACCACCCACCATTTGGTTTATCCCATAACCACCCATCATTGGTTTGTCATTTAACCACCATTCAACTGTCCAAGTCCCATTATTAAATAATAACTCATAAAATATTGAAAATATCAACATTTGAATAATAAAATTTACTTTTCAATCATGATAAATAATTTCATGATAATGAAATACTCAATCTATTTCCAAAACAATTTAAAAATTTTAATACATCAATTTTGGAATAAAAGTGTCCCATAACACTTTGAATTTTTTTAATAATTTACATTTTAAAACATTAATGACCATATAAAAAAACTCAAATAAATCATATTGAAATCATGGACATGAAAAAGAATGTTTTATAAGAATAAATTTTTAAGTCATTAAAAACGATGTTTTAGTTAAAGAAACCTTTTTCCCTAGAGAAACACTTGACTAAAAATAATTAAGGAATAACATTAATCCAAACTATAAATATAATTAGAATATACTAATTCAAGATATAATGAATCAAAAAAGTTGTATATTCCCTTTATAGTATAATAAAATATCTTAAAATCAAGATATTACTCAATAAAAAGATATTGAGATGATGTCCCTTACCTTTAGTAAGATTCATCAAGTATGTTCCTTTTTCTTACTGAATAATAAACAAATGTTAATTTACATTTTCATAAAATCCTAATACATGTTTATTATTCCTTTTATAAAACTTATTACCATGTTATACTAATAACATAATTATTTAAGTTAAAATCATTTGTTTTTTCAATATTCTGTACTGTTGTCAAAAATGAACTTTTTTTGATATAAATTGTCCATGTTTTCATAATTAAATCATCTCCAGATTGATATAAATACCATATATATACATAATATATGTATTTATAATATTATAAATAATTTACATATAATAAATTAAATTCAGCATTCTTGGATACAGTAGGCCATATGTATGCGTGAACGCTACATTCATTTTTTGACATATTAAAAGAATAATATTAAAATAATATTAAAATATATTAAAATACCATTATTTTAATTATTTCATGTGCATATCATATGTTTAATAAAACAATACTTTATACGTCCCATGTATATAATAAACAAATCATATCACGTTGAGGGGCCAGTAGTCCACAAATCCTCAAATGAAACTATCGTATTCTCACATCATGGAAATAATAAAGTATTTTTTAAATAAAAATTATAGAACAATAGATACAATATAAATATAATATATTTCATATATAAATATATTACATTCATAATTTCCACTATTATAGGTGGAATTTGAATATTGAACAATCATTGTTTCGTGGGAGAATAGTTTGATGTGAATAGAAATAGAATATTTGTATCTATTAGATGGAGGTGTGTGTAAGTGTAGTTCAAATAATTCTCATAAAAAATTATTAGTATATTTATTATAATGTGTTTTTTATGTAATCAAATAATATGGAGAGCATAGGGAGTGGGTAAGGAAAATAATGGAAAGGATCTTTAGTGAAGACATTACTGATAAATCAAGAATCTTCTTTTGATTTCTGCCAAAATGCATTCTTGAATTTAATTCTGCCCATGGTAAGGATTCCAAGAGGAAGGGAGGGATTTTAGGAGTATATTTTATCATAACATGGCTTATCCAAGGGTCTTGAGAAGTGTGTGTATGTTGGTATAGGTGGTGGCCATTTATAAAAGGGAGGAGGGGAACTTTAGGGGTGTCTATAAATATAAATTTAGTATTAATTCAATTTCAATTAAAAATAGACAAAAAATTTTATAATAATATTTTAAGATGAATTTTGTTCTAATAACCATCATAAAATTATATTTATATATGTTTTAAAAATTTTGATATCATTTACTTTTATGTTTTACCTTAATTTTACCCTGTTTAATCTTACTGTGATAACATGTTACTTAATTATTGTGGGTTAATGTGCTTATTATATCATGTCAAAAGTCCCAAAAATATATGTGGGACATATTTGGACCTATAATAACCATTTGGATGAATCATTTATTTTAGGTAATCTAATATTATTTGATAAACTATTTTATTGTTTAAGTGATGAATTAGGTCAATTTTGGAGACTATTAATGCATGAATTTTTTACAATTTCATAACAACTTGATTCCATTAAAAATGCATTAACATAAAGCCAATATTTCAATATCATCTATAAAATTATACTATGCCATCAAAACAACCAAATTTCATTTATTTTAAAATTTATAATATAATTTATTTGAATCTATTATCAATAATGAAATCATTGCATCATCATTTTGTCATAATTAAATTTATTTATTTAATGTCTGAAATTTATAACTAAAATATCATGATGTAGGAAGTCGTTTTATATTGATAATTTATATTTATAGTCTAATTGATCAAATATATAACAAAATTTAATTTTTTTAGTAAAAGATACATATTTAGGATATATTCTTATTTACTTTAAATTTAATGTCATAAAATGTCATTTTCATATCCACATGGGGATATGAGGTACCCAAATAGACCCAAGGATGCCTATGGTTAGAAAAATTTCAACCAATAAGATTATTAAATGTTTAATGGTAGTTTATTATTATTATAATATTAATTTTTACCCTTATTTACAAGATCTTCTCTTTAACCAGGGAATATAAAATAATTACTGAAGTTAATGTTAATAATGTCTAAAAATAAAAGGTACAAATTCACATAATTTGGACAATATAATTCCAAATATAGAATCCTGTTTTCCAAATTTAAAACATATAAGTGGCAGAAATTAATTTAAAATTAATTTTCATTGTCAAAACAAAAAAGCATATTTTTAAGTAGTAATAACTATCAAACAATTGAAATGTGTGTATATCCAATTTCAAATTAATTTACAGACAATGTAGAAAATTTAATTAAATGATAAAAATGTACTATATTTATAGTTTTAAACCATTAAATAATATTATTTTACCATATAAATTACCTCGATGGATTTAATTATATGTAAATTTAGAGAATTTATACTATACATCAAAACATGATAGCTATCAGAAAAATACAAAAATTCATGAAAAGTAAATTTTTAAGTACCAATTATAATAAATGATTTTTTTTGTCAATTAGTACATATAAAATTAATATATACTATATTTAAAAAGGGTTATCTATCAAAAGGATGTAAAACTACTTTATTATAAAAATACTTCTTATATCCCAAAAATTGTATATATTCTTATATCATATCTAGAAAACATATAATAAAAATTCAAAACATAAAATTTCATATATTTCATATATTTGTAATTAAATTTTAATATATAATGATTTTTATTATTTTATAGGAATAATTATCCTCTTTTAAATAGTTTTTCAAAAGAACACATTCTTTTAATTTTAGTTTCTAATAAATTTGGTATCCATTGAATCATTATTTTCAGTTAAGTAAACCATATTTAAAAATTTATATGATACTATTAATTCCCTTAATTCTAAAGGCCCTATTATAACTACCATCTATATTAATAAAAATATTATTTTATTATATTTCACTAGAATAAGATGTTGTGTGAAACATATTATTTCAGAGAAAACTGCGGGTTCTTGTTGAGTACACTATGTGAAAAAGCATCCCCTTTAACATAAATTAATATCTTATTCATAAATATTAATATAAATGAAAACGTATCATTTTTTAAATACCTGGGTCATTACATCATTCCCCCCTTTTAGAAATTTTGTCTTCCAAATTACAAAATTGGGCTCGAAAACATTATTGAAAATCCCACATTGGAAAAGGAGTCAATAAAACAACCACTTAAAAAAGAAAAAAGAGAAGTACATAGGTCAAATAAGATAACAAATACTATAATTCCATGTTGGAAAATATGTATATGGAAAAAAAACTATGTATCATGTTCTCATGGAGAGATATCAAAAACTTAGTTGAGGAACGTTGACATCTAAAAAACCCCAAACATGTCTTGGGTTAAATGGTCATCGATTTCCCAGTATGAAAACTAAATGAATTTTTTTTATGTTCATTTTTTTAATGTTTCAGAATTATTTTACTATATAAAATAATATCATAATTAAATATAGTTACATGAAAATAAGAGTTTCAACAATTATTAATTTTATAACTCAAAATAATCTTTTCTCCAAATGATGAATATTCAAGAAGACATGGTCACACCTGATGTGGTCGAATAAAAATCCATAGATTCACTTAAATAAAAAAAGATAAACTATATATTTACCCTACATTTTGATATTAACCAAAACTAAAATGGTAAGTATTGTATAATATAATCCCATAAAGAATAATCCTTTATAAATGAAATAGTACACTGAATCTCTGAAATTAAATAAAAAATACCCAAGGGTCTTAAAAGTCCATTCAATAAACAATTTCCCTTTAAATTTGTCAAATTAATAAAAACTAAGATTGAAAAAAATTGAAGGATTTTATCACACAGTCTTCCATGATAAATCATAAATATTATCCCCAAATAAAATAGACTACTCTGAAATTATCATAATAAGACGTTATTAACCTAATCACACATTCTCTATTAAAGGATAATCATTTTCATAAATAACCTGAATCAATATATGTCCATAATAAAAACACATAATAATAAAAAATAATATTTTAACCATTACTACACAAACGGATTCCCGCAGTATTCTATTTTCCATAGGAATATAGTGTTTCGAAAAGAGAAAATGTATTCCAAAATAACATTTTTCACATAATAATAAAATCATTATACTATAATAAGTATATAAATTTTATAAAATTGAATTTCCCAAAATAAGCTTATTCTTGATCGATAAAATAATTTACCAAAAAAAATACGTCATACTAACTAGGGACATTACGTAGGTTAGTGGTTGGCGATGTTCCCTTGTTTCCCATCTGTTGACAGTTAGATTCATGTAGCCTTGCCGGATGCAATGGGTTATCACCCATCTTATGGGTTGTCCATTTTATAAAAAGAAAATATAACCCTAACTTTTTTAACCTAAAAGGTTTTATTAGACCTCTAATTCTATTCCCAACTCATAAAGACCTCATCATCATAATTCATGAATTCTTTTATATATTTTTAATTATTTTGTTTAACCTAACTTATAATAAAATAAAATTATTCCCAGCATAAATAACATCATTCCATGATCATTGTTTCCACAATGTTTTATCATCATCATATACATGTTGGTAAAAGGTCCATGGATTGTAACAATAATTAAGTGAATCTTCAAAATTAAAATACACCTTGTATAAATTTTTTCATATGGGTGTTCATAGAAAAATATTTTTTGAAAATAATTATTCTGTTGAAATATAATTTCAAAACATATGATAAAAATTGATTTTTATAAAACATTCACACCATTTTTGAGTTGAAAATGTCAATAAATGAACCTTTTAAAATACCATAAGTATGAGGTGAGAGAATATATTTTAAAATAAATTATAAAAAGGTTGCTCAAGGATCTCCTTCTTAAACACCTTTTTCAAAATCATAATATGTTTCAAAATATTGTGAAAAGTTAAAATATTTGAAAATTCCATGCTAATATTTACCTTTATTGATAATATGAGAATATTGTCAAAATATGATTTTTTTTAATTAAAACCCATGATCCATAATGGTATAGAGGTATAGTGGAGTTGTTTGACATATTAAACAATTGCATGCAAGTGAGATGTTTTTTAGAAAGTGATTCACAATCATTGAACACGACTTTTCAAAAATAATGGAAATCAAGTCATCATGATGAGAAATGAATTTTGTTTGAGAAAATCCTCCTTCCATTTTTAATTTTGTTTATTTAACCTAAAAAGTCATAAAACAAGGATTTCACTTAATGAATAGACATAGAGACAAACCATGGGGTTATCCTAAACTCATAATTTCTAATGTTTTCTAAAAATTTCCTCTGAATAAGGTAATAATTTTTTTTATATTAAAATTTAGGAACAACATATTAATTTTATGTTAAAGGTGACACTTTTTTTGACAGTGTACTCAACATGCAACAACAACCTTTTCTGAAATCATAGGTTGCACACAAACATTGAGTTACACCAAAAAACCAATATTAATATTATTATTTTATATAGTACATAATCCATTCTCATTGGGAAGTAGGGAATGATTTATATCATCTAAATTATTAAAATATGGTTTACAAATGTCTAAATAATGATTCATTGGTTGAAAAAAAATTTATAAATTGAAATTAAAAAAATTGAATACTAAGGATGTGTTTTTATGAAAACCAATTCAAAAAGAGAATATTTGTTTTTATAAAGTCATATGACTATTTATGTATTTTCTTTTAATGAAAAATATTTGTTATATATTCAGTGAAATTTTTTTAATTCATCTTATATGTTTTTAAGATATTATATAAGAATAAGTTCAATTTTTTCGATAAATGACGTATTTTTTCAAAACATATAGTTTTATCGCCTTTTAATGGTGAACCCTATTTAAATTCATTTTTTTTCACATTAATATTTTTGGTATGAAAAAATAAACATCATTTATATGAGCCAGACATTCAAATTTAATTTGTTAAATTTTTGATATTTTCCTGATAGCTATCATGTATTATTGTATACTAAAAATATGCTAAATTATAATTGAAAACAACTTCTTCTATAAAGATAATATATATGGTCAAATAATATTATTTAATGTGTTTAAAGTATTAATGGAATATATTTTTATCATTTAATTGTTATAAATAAGTGTAAGAGTAAGGTTGAATTCATGTTAATTTTAATCAAGAAAATAATTCTTTTTTTCTTTAAGGAGTGTTATTATTGTGAAAAAATTGGGTAGAGTAGAAGTGTATTATTTGTAATATTTGAGAAATAATGTAATATTAATGTCCTAATTCCATAAAAATCTAATCCTGATATGATCATCAATAAGAATTGTTCACATAACTAAGTATTTTGTAATGTTTAATGTTGGGGCCTTATAGTTGGTATCAGAGGAAATGTATAGAAAACTTTAGAGATTATGATGTTTTCATAGGGTTAAGGGATTTGACCATGGGTTTATAATTTATGGTTATATTATAATTTTATTGAATTATAAACCAATTTCTTGTCTTATATTATTTCATGGCGATTAACGGTATTTTTGGACACATTAACTTGTGAGGAAATTATAGGTTATTAGTTTTTGTGATGAAAAATGTGAGGTATGAAATTAAAATTCAGGTTAAAACATGTTATGGTTATATTGAGGTTTTTATCTCATTTTTTATATTAATATAATTATATAGTTTTTTAAAAATGAAAAGTCACACACCGTGTGAAATTCCATCACGTTTAACAATGCAGTGGGAATGGAACCCACAATCAAAGTGTGACTAGGGTTTTTCTCCTACAACGGGCCTAATGAGTTTTTAATTTCGTATGACTTATTTTTTTAGTTAAATGATTTTATGTTTCAAGAATAATTTTGATTTGGGAAATTATGTTTTATCAAACGGATATCCAAAATATTGGAAAAGTACTTGTGATTAGTGATAAATTTCATTTGTGAAGACGTTCACTCTTTTGGGAACACTATATTCCTACGGAAAATAGACTACTGTGGGATTTAATGTTTGGTGTAATGGATAAAATATTATTTCAGAAGAATTTATGATCTTATTGTGGATATATTGAGATCTATGTTTTTATGGAAATTATTATCCTATCATAGAAAATATGTGATTAGTTTAATTACTTTTATTTTTGAGACATTATTAGTAGTGGATGTTAATTGGAGATAAATTATATGATTTATCATAGAAGGAAATGTGGTAAAATACTTATGAAATTCTTGTTTTCAATATTATTTATGATTATTTTAAATAATATTAAGGAAAATTTTGTATTCAAATGTCTTTTTTGAACTTTGGGTATCTTTTTTTATTTTTGGATATTTAGAGTAGTATTTTTTTAAAAATAGATTATACTTTTTATTGATTTTCTTATAATGTACTAACCATTTTTTTTTTGGGTAATGAAATAAATAGGGGAAATATATAGTTCACCTTTTTAAGATTATATGATTCTATAGAAGTTAATTTTAGTTCTTCATGTTAGACCAAGTGATCATGAATACTCATCGTTTGGATAAAAGATGAGTTTGTGGTAAAAATTTATTAATGGATGAAAGTCTACATGAACATTATTTATATTATATTATGCTCATAATAAATATTATAAATAAATTCATCAACATGATGAAAAGGCACTTAAAATAAAGACAGTTTATGCTTACTTTTGATATAGGGGAATCAAAGTCCTTTTAACATATCACATGTTTATCATTTTCTAGTAGTTAAAATTCTTTTGATCATGTTTTTTATCACACACTATTAGATCATGATGGTTAGTTTTTCATCTATATCCATTTTTCCTACATGGAATCCTAGTATTTTTTTCACTGGTGAACTTTTTTACTTTTCTTTCATCATTCAATGTAATTGTTTTATTGATTCTATATTAATGTGGAATTTTCAATGATGTTTCTGAGACCAATTTTAAAATTATGAGAACATAATGCCCAGATGTGGGAATGATTTAATGACCTTGGAATTTATAGAATAATTAATTTTATATTATTTTAATATAAATGAATAATATATAAATTTTACCTTAAAAGGGATGATATTTCTGATAACGTACTCAAGAAGAATAAGTGGTTTCTCAAAAATCATAAGTTATTTACACACATTGAGATATACCGAAAAATAATAAAATAATATTATTATTAATTTAAATAGTAGTTAACTCCTAGCCGCTGGGATGGTGGGAATGAATAATATCAACTAAATTATAAAAATATGGTTATCAAATATTTAAATAATGATTCATTGGTTGCCAAAATTTTATAAATAAGAATATAAAAACAATTGAATATAAATGATGTCTTTTTATGAAAACCTATTTAAAAATACAATAATTATGTTTATAAAATCATATCACTCTTTATGGATATTTATTTAATGGAAAATATATTTTTTATATTAAATAAAATGTTTTGGATTCACAAGGATGCCAATTATGATGTAAATCATTGATCATGATCAAACAAAATTGAGAGATGATCTCAATAAAGTCTTACAACAATATTGATATATATTTGTACAAGGTTCTCTTGTGGAAAGTCAACCCCTATAGAAAGGAAATCTGATAATTTGGTATGTTGATCAATAACCACCTATATTTCATCATTATTTTTTGGTGTTTTCCATAATATAGTGAAAACTCCATAGTAATGTCATACCATTTCCATGTAATAATAATAATAGGTTTCAAGACACCTCTCAGATGATCTCTTTCAGCCATCATCTATTGAATTAATAAACATCTTTATACATAATCTGAAATTTCCTACTTCATATTATCAGACATTAAATATTCCTTCATATATGTATACATCTTATTGTGATGATGGTGTATAAAAATTTGAGCAATGAGAGTCATTTAGTAACTCTATTTTTAGCTCGGGTATAGAGTGAACACATAGCCTCTTCCAAAATTTTTGAATTCTATCATCACAGTTGATGTATGGGAATAACCCATTATTCACATCACTAAATTTATCCTAAAGATTATCATCATCAAGATGATAATTTTAATTCTTTCCAGAAAATATGGATGAGAAAGTAGCTCAATAAGTAATGATTTTTCACATTCCATGATAACTAACATATCAATATTTAATAGATCTATGGTCATAGGATCCCTTCCAATAAATATTTTTTATAACTCTAGGTTATATCTTTCTTAATGCATCAGTTATATCTTGGTTATTTTTATCAAATATTTAATTATTTTAATTTTTTACTATGCTATGTAAAATAATCATTTTTAGTTTAAATCAAGTGTTTTAATGTGCATTATTGTCATTTTAAATAATTTTTAATTTACTTAATTATTTTTAATTTGACTGTTATTTTATTATTTATTCTTATATTTTTACAATTTTTCATTCTAGTCAGATTAGTAATTCACTAATTTAATTAATTAATTCTTTATTTATAAAATTATAAATAAATAACTCATTCTAGTTTATAGTTTTTTAACCATTCAATCTTATTCAATTAATATTTTTATTCGTTAATTTTATTAATTCATTAATTAATTAGTTAATTAATTTAAGAAAGTAATTATAACTATTTTTATATGTTCATGAATTATTTAGTTTATAATAAAAATATATTTATTCTTTTAAATAAATTTAATTTTATTTTATTATTTAACTTTCATTTATTTATTTAGTTTTTAATTATTTTATATTTAATTGAATAATTGACTAATATATTTTTAGTTTTATTGAATTATTAATTTTTTTAATTGTTTGTTGTGTTTTGGAGGTGTTCTGGTAGAATCCATTCACGGTGCCTCCATTTTCCCTCCTAGCAATCTCACCATATCCCATTTCCCTCCCACAGTGTCCCCGCCTGACTGTGACACCATTCCAGCCTCACGGTCTCACCATGAGAATCACTCATGGGGCCTCACTTGCTATCTCATAGCAACTGTGAGGGTACCTCACGTTGCCACAATATTGCCACTATTTCTCCTTACTGTCTCACTATTTCCCACTGCAACACTTCCTCATAGTTGAACCTCCATATCATTTCACGGAATCACCTTTCCTGCCTCCTTTCACACCATCCACACAGCAACCCAACATCACAATAATCAAACCACACAACAACAACCAATCAACCAACTAGCACAACACAAAGAATACATAATATATTTTAGAATCGAAAACCAAAATTACATCAGCAAATAATAAAAATTCAGAACATTAGAAATGAATTAGCACAAGAAAAATTGCATGGTGTAAGAACATGAAATCAAAACCCTCAGACCTTACCCTCTACCCGAATCAGCATCTCCATCATGTCGAACCCTAGATGATGGTCGAACTCTCCTTCCACCTCACCGCACGAACACTCCTAGCTAACTCACCTTTACCACTGCAACCACACTGAAACCCTAGCCCCGAAGATTCTGCCTCCCCTACATTGATACCTGAGTCTTTTCCCTCAATCACATCGCCCTGCTGCTAGCTGACCTCAATCCCACCATCTTTCTATTCGCGTGACGTCCTTCCCTAGGCCGAAGTCACCGCGCCTTATTGTCCTCTTCCTATATTCGTGCCACCCTAGAACCACCGCAACTCACCTCTACCTCTTTTGAGACTTCCTTTCTAGTCACTGCCTCCCCTACCCTAAACAATGTCTCCCTCATCCTCTTCCCCTTATCCTCTGAATCCACGCTGAGACCTCCCTACCGTACTTCTATTTTTTTTCTTTTCCTTACTCTGCTCGAACAGAATGCATCCTCCCCTTTCTCTATTATATTTTATTTTTTTATAATAATTATTATATATAATACATTATATAATATATATATATAATAAAAATACTTATATATATATGATATAAATTACATTTGTTTTAGAATACGTAAATATTAATAAATGAATATAATAGTTATATTGACATATAATCGTAATAAAAATATTAAGTAATATATATATATAGTAATATGTATTTTTATTAACTAATTTAATTAATAAAATTACTACATAGTTATTTTATTTTTCATTTTATTTATTTATCTTTTTATGGATTTCATTGTTGTTTCGTGTAAGGGCAGATACTTGTAAAAGCGGTGATAAATGTAACAATTGGTGGGAAAGACGTGAGAAGATTTCAAGAGTTCATTGTAGGTGTTGTTTTCATGTACACAGAGTTCCCCAAAAAGCTAGTGATGTGCACATAAAACCCTTACATCTGGATCTTCTGAGTTGTATAGGGAATATTGTAGTTTTCTGTGCGCACATATCATTTTCATTCAGTTAGGAGAAACTACTCAAGTGACCAGTGTGGGAGGAGCAACATAGTGAAAGCTACACGTGGAAGTCAGGGAACACCTCGGGCAAGATTCCAGAGACTTCTACTGGTCATTATCATTCGTGACAGGCATGATATCATTCATATAGGGGAGGGTTAAGTGAGAGAGAAAGTAAAGGTGAGAACATTAGAGGCAATAAATACAGACGGGGGGGGGAGCAGGGCAAGAGGAACATACATCATCTTCCTTTGTGATCATATTGGAGTACCAAGAGCAGTAGATCAAATCATTTCATACCATGATTCATAGGGTGGGACATCGAGCGGATTCCAACATTGCATCCACCATCATGCAGCAGGAGTTAGAACTTCCGGGAGCTCGAGGAGGGAGACAAACATCCTTATTTGTCTTATGCCCTATTTTTTTATTCTCATTTCAATATTAATACCATTGACTCTAATTCTAATTTCGATTTGATACCTATCATTATGTCCAAATAAATTCTAGTAGTGGTGGATAAGCTGGTTTATTAGATTTTCTTATTCTGATTTATGTACAGCGTCATTTTATGGATTGCCTCTCTAACTATTTTCGAAATGGATTTATCTTCAAAACAACATGGTTGAGTGAAAACTGATCATGATTGGATCTTATTGAGAACATTTTAAATGTCAGGGACTTGTTGATAAATGAGTCATACTTTAATGATATAGACACACTGAACTTAGTTGACAAGTTGAATCCAGTGATATCTGACTTGTTATCGCCATTGGATGGAATGGCCTTTACAATCGAAGGATTGTAAGAGCTATTTCACCACAATCTAACCAAACGACAAATCTAGACAGTTACATTAAGTCAGATCCATATTATTAAAACGATAATGCATGAATGAGGCTAAGAAATATCGAATAGGCCAGTGGACTTTCCCCCTACTCATCTATTGGTTGTTTAAACCACAATTTCTCATGCACATCTATCTAATCCCCTGGAACTCAATAATTTACCTTCAGTTCTTCACACACTGATTCTCATCCATTCCACTACACCATCTCTAACTATTTTTCCGTGTATTTGTGTGTGTGATTTTGTTTAGTTTATTTTTTTAGATTGCCAAACACAAACTGAGGCCTCTATATGTTTCGACCATATATTGCCACTTTCCAAAGTAGTATTTTGGTTATAAATTTTAGTTTGTCACCTGTTACCAACGATGCGTGAGCATGCACAATATGATAAGTCAGGTTTTGATTCAATTCTATCATAAGTGAGTATATTTTTTGGGATTCGAATGAAATTTCACATTAATGATATGTCAAACACACTATATACTTTAGAAAGCCTAGGTGTAATTTCCAAACGATAATCCAAGGCCCTTATTGTATCCATTAGTTGGAAATTTCCCATGTACATGGGCCTTTGTATCCCTTTATTTACAAATATTATAATACCCTTCCATGGATATACTTTAATAAAAATGTGACATCATAATGCCAATTCCAAATCCTCCATTTGATTATTGACATACCGCTTTTACCAGTTTTGATATTCATTGATAAGGGATTGAATATTCGTTATGTTTACTGTTGTTTCCCACATAAGATGTAGTCCTAAAAGAATACTTTCACAAACATCAACCTAAAATTATGTTGTACGACGTATATTTATATACAAGGATTTATATAGAGTCATTTGAATACTATAATGGAAACTATTGTTGTAGGAAAACACTAAAAAACATAAATACTGATCCCACAGACATTGGAAATAAAGTGAGCATGATCTCAACAAGTCTTATAACATTTGGAACATTCTTTTTAATAGAAAATCAGTTTGAGGGTCACAAGCAGTACTCAAATAAAGCTGACAATCCTATTCATATTAGTTAAATATCCAAAATTATTATTTAAATCATTGATCATGATCAAACAAAATTGATAGATGATCTCTATAATGTCATACAACATCATTGATATAGATTGATGCAAGGTTCTCTTATGGAAAATCTAACCTTATAGAAAGAAAATATGATAATTTGGTATGTCGATCAATAATCACCCATATTTCTTCATTTTTTCTTGTTGTTTTCTATAATATAGTTAAAACTCCATAGTCATGTCATTCCATTTCCATGTAATTATAATGATAGGATTCAAGACACCTCTCGGATGATCTCTTTTAGACATCACCTATAGAAAGACTAAACAACTTTATACATAATCTACAATTTTATACTTTATATTAGCACACTTTAAAAATTCCGTCATATATGCATAAATTGTAGTGCTACGATGGTGTATAAAAAATATTTGAGCAATGATAATCATTTAGTTACTCTATTTTTAGCTCGGGTATAGAGGGAACACATAGCCTCTACCAAAATTTTAGAATTCTATCCTCAGACTTAATGTATGGGAATATCCCATTATTCACAAAATTAAATTTCATCTGAAGATTCTCATCATCAAACTGATAATTTTAATTCTTTCTAGAAAATATATATGAGAATGTAGCTCAAATATTAATGATTTTTCACATTCCATGATAATTAACATATCTATCTTTTCTTGATCTATGTAGATAGGATCCATTTCAATACCCGTTTTTATAACTCTAGGTTATATCTTTTTCAATGCATCACCTACCTTATTTGGTTTCCCTGGGTGATAGTGTAATGAACAATCATAATCCTTCAGTAGTTCGAGGCATCACATTTTTCTCTGGTTCAGATATTCTTGTGAGAGGATATATATCAAACTCTTGCGATTGCTAAATATCTCGCATCTTTAACCACACAAATAGTGTCTCTATTTTTATAGAGAAAAAATTATAGATTCTAACTCAATAATATGAGTTGGATAGTTCTATTCGTATGTTTTTAATTTTCATTATTTATAGGAAATGACCATATAAATCGTCATAAAGACATATCCAAATTGTTTCATTGAAGTACCACTATAAATAAAAAATACACCATTTTATGATGGTAGCATCAAAATTTTAGAATTCCTTAACCCTTTCTTCATTTTCTCGAAAACATCTTCACATTGTTTTCTTCACAATAAAATAATCCCTTTGTAAGTAAATTTGGTTAATGTGTTATCTATTCAAGACTTGTTTTAATGAATCTCTGATAATAAAAAAATAAACCATTAAAACTACATAACTCAGTTATGTTCATTGGTTTAGGAAATTCATAAATTACCTTTATCATTTCTAGACCATCTTCAATTCCATATTTTAGAAAATATTTCCATGAATTTAAAATCTATTAAGTCGTAATTCATACTTTCTAAACTTCACATAGAACTGGGTTCTTTTACGATTTTTCTGAATAATGTGGTAGTGATTCTTGTGATGCAGGTAGATTTTATATTATACTGAGATATCATTAATAAATTCCACAAAAAATACATCATGATATACCTTGAAAACACTATTCATTGGATCTTTGAAAAGAGAGGGTAATTTAGACATTCCAAAATTAATTACTGTAAACTTATAATGTCCATACATTCATCGAAATGCTATCATTGGAATATATTCCTTATATGAAACTGATGATATCGATGTCAAAGATTAATCATTGAAAAATGATGGGCTTCATGAAGTTGATCAAATAAGTAATCAATCTGAGGAAAATAATATTTTTGATTAATCATAATATCATTGATCTCCCTTTAGTCTATAAAAAGTCTTAGAGATCAATCTTTCTTCTTAATAAAAATAATATGAGCTCCCCATGGAGATACACTAGGGTGAATAAACCCCTTATTAGTCAACTCATCTAGTAGTTTCGTCAGATATACTAATTCCACAATGAACATTATACAAAGAGTCATTTATATAGGCCTTTTAATATAAATTAAATCCATAAAAACTCAATATCATGATCAAGATGATGTCTAGGTAAATACTTTGGAATCAAATAAATGTATTCATAACCAATATTTACATCATCAACTTATATTTTTTTCCTCACCCATTTATATTTCATTATTTTCCTCCCCATGAATTTAATAATGTAAAGCCGGTGGGGTAGATCTATATAAGAATATGATGGCGTTGTTTCTTATCAAAATATGAGGGACACTAAATCAGTATCAATAATTTTAAATTACATATTCTTAAACAATATCACCATATAATAATTTTAAAACGAATTCATTAAGAGTTTTTTATCAAAATAAGTGTTGGTTATGATGATAAAGACATCAACTAAAGAATGTTTATGTGTCATAAAATTGTATTGATCGTCACATAATTGTTGCAATGTCACTTCCCTTAGGGTTTTTCACAAACAAATCCTTTACTAAATCAAAAGGGAAATGTATAATTTTTGTGGGAATATAGAAAGATATAAATTAATGATATGTCCTAGAATAAAATAAATCAATTACAATGTTTGAGGAAATTATTAATGTACCCACCACCAAATCATTATGAACATCATCCTCAACAGTTGTGACCACATAATCTAGGACTTTCACCATTATATTTACTTGGTTAATTTTTTCTAGAAATTTAGAAAAATCATTAACATAATGTCTCACCTCTTTTAAATTTTACAATTTAACATTTGAAGCTTCTTTCTTTACCATATTGTCATCACCTTGGGGTCCTTTTCCATCACACATGTAAAAATAGACATTCCCATCTGGAAATTGTTGGAGTGATTCTTCCCACAAATATACTAGGTTTGAAAATAAAATCTTCCCTTATTATCTTTTTTATTGTTTCATTTTCAATCGTGCTTATATTTAATCTTATTCTCTTTCCTTCCTTTATGTTCATATGTCATAGTAAAATCTTTTTCTGTCTTGATTTTACATGAGACTATATCTTTGTATGATGAAACAGGTTTGGAAATTGGTGCCCATCAGATGAATGGTTTTAAACAATCATTTAATCAATCAATATGGCTCCTCATATTATACACGTAGTCTGAAAAATGACTTCAATTCCTAGAATAGTTTGATTCGTACTTGGAAAAATTATCATCCTTCTTCTTCCTCTGATTCATGAATTTCCTTTCTATATCTGTGAATTAATCATGAGAAAATAATCATTATCTTGCATAGGAGGGGAAAATATAAATGGGATACGGACATTCATGAATTTTACATTCCTTTCATTAGAAAAAAATTCTAAATAATGTAATAAACTAAATTGGGATTTGATTCTTATTTTATAATGTCAAACTTGTAAAATAATTAACATAAGATGAATTACTATGCACATATAATCATATAATCATAAGCATGGTTTATTTGGGAAAATATTTACAAATAAATCCTTAATAATTGTTTATAAAGGGAATGTGAATTATTGTATCCACATTTCTGTGGTGTGTCAAATTAGATGCACAATAAGGCATGTGGTCATGTACCAAGTTACTCCAAGTCTTTCTCGAAACACATTGTCATAGTTGTTACTTCTAGATACATTTTTGCTTTAACTCTGGACACTTTTATTATCCATATGTGGATTTATTTTATAGGATGATCCACATAATCTATAAAGTTTTAAAAATTTTAGTATGTTCTTATATTCTTATCCTCAATGTCTATCATTGGTTATTTTTTAATAATCCATGTTTTCTCAGTCTAGATTCCATAGATTCCACTATACCTCCCTCTGAAACAACCTATAATGATCTAGACCCCAATTTCCTAGAGATATTTCCTTATATTATAACAATATAATATAAATAATGAAGTCATATCTCTGAGGAATAGGTAGTTTACTATTATTGGAAAAAAAATAAAGAATCATAATAGTTTCATCAGAACATGAAATCAAATACAACAGATCATCATCTTTTGAATCTCACAAAAACTCTTATGTTATCCCTAAAAGTAATTCAAAATACATTAACTCCCATCCTGGGAAAAATTAATCCTTAGAAAAAGGTGATCTTAGTTTCTCATTAATGATATGTAGTATAGTGTAAGCATAATTATATGGCATGGTGAATAAATAAATATACATATTATAGTAAAACATAAACATGAGCATAATATAGTAGGAAGAAAAGATGAATAAATAATGCCATAATAAAATATATCAAGGGATACTCTACTAGTAAAATAATTACATGGACAATAAATTACTAGTTTCATAATCAGAAATTCATAATTTTGTACATCAAAACCATACCCTCAAGGCCCCGGCCATGATATAATATATAATGGGTAAAAAACCCATGATATTTTGTCTCATGCGACCTACCAATGCATTGAGTGGGTATAGCTAGTCCCCTCATCAATTTCTTAGTCCAATAAATACCAAGTTTTAATAAAGAGAAAAATAATAGACATACAATTTCTTATTGAAACTAGCATATGAAATGTAAATAACTTTCCCCAATTAGTAAACCGAACACTAACCATTTAGCATAATATGGTGAATAGTATCATGATAACACATCCAAAATAAATCTAATAATAAACCATTAAATAAAATATGGTAGTTGATATACTAAAATATAAATAAAAATAAATCATAATATTCTTGTATAACGCTTAAATTAATGGAAACATTCTTATGAAATCATTTAGTAATAATTGACAGAAATACTATTTTTTATTTTTCAATGAAGGGATATTTTAAAATAATCTTTGTATAATACCAGAAGTGAACTAAAATAGTTTTTTGATAATAATGTCAGTGATTTTAGAAAAATAATGGTGGATTAAGTAATTTTATATAGTGCACTAGAAAATTGGTAAGAATTCAAGAAGTTCCCTTGGATTGAGATTGTTTATAGAGAAGTATTTTAGAATAATCCTTTTAAAACCTGTAACTCCACAACTTTTTTTATAATTACTAGTATGTATATATAGAATATAAAAACACAATTTATAATGATTAAATAATAATAATTAATAAAATTCATATATTAATGAGAGATAAAGTGTAACCCAAATAAAATTGATGTTTCGGGTAGAGATCCCTTACATTATAACTGACTGTTTTCTGTACTGAACCTTAACATCCTAGATAGTAAAATTAACTCCATTAATTTAATAATTTAAAAAATATATTCACTATAGTTTTATTATGTTCATTTATGTCTTTATTTATAATTTATAAAATTGAATTCTGTAATTTTATAGTGTTCATTTACTTGATGTTCGGATTAGTTTGCTTTATTATAAGAAATATAGTTCATGTAAATATGTATCAATTATAGATAATTGGAATATAATGTTATTAATGAAATAACAGAAGTTTAATTGGTTTTATGTATTATTTTGTTTCCATAATGAGTTAGAAAAATTAGATAACATATTATTGATAATTTTTAGCTTAATTTTAGAGGATTATTGATCAAAAAAACTTGTTTTGTTCTATTATTTAATATCACAAATATACAATGATTTTGGAACCTTAATGTGATGAACTGGGTATTTATTGAATAATTACTTTTCTTTTCATTTAATAATTATGAATGAGACATAAATTTTACCTTAATGGGGACACGATTTATGATTGCATACTCGATTTGCAACAACAGGTTTCTTTGAAATCTTATAGGTCAGAAAAACATTGAGTTATACAGAAAAATAATATAATATTATTATTATTATTATTTTAAATAGTTGTTAATGCCTAGACATTAGGATGGAGGGAATGAATATGATCAAATATATTATGAAAATACAATTTAAAAAAGTTTAAATAATTAATATTTGGTTACCAAAATTTTTATAAATAAAAATAAAAACCAATTGAATATAAAGGATATGTATTTATGAAAACCTATTTAAAAAGAGAATAATTGTGTTAATAAAATTATATCACTATTTATGGATTTTTATTTAATTAAAAATATGTGTTATATATTCAATTTAATGTTTTGAATTCATATTATATGTTTTCTAGATATGATATAAGAACGAATTCAATTTTTTTGGATAAAAGATATATTTTTATAAAAATGTTGTTTTACCACCTTTTCATGGTGAACCATATTTAAATTTTGTTTTTCCATTTTTCTATTTTATATTTTTGAATAAAAAAATCTTCTATAGATTTGAGATACCAAAATTTACTTTGGATAAATTTTTGTTAATTTTCTAATAAAGATCAATTTTTAATGAATACTAAATAATACTTCATTTTAATTCAAAACTATATTTTTAGTTATTTTATTTATATAATTAAATTTTCCCCAAAACTGGTTTTAAATTGTAATTGGAGTAATTTTATTATCATTTATTCCAATGTTTCTAATTTGATTTAATTTTCCATTGAAATGAGAAATAAATAGCTGCCAATCATTTGATATTTATTACATTTCAAAACCCTGCTTTTTTGTTTTCACAAATTAATTAATTTTATATTAATTACTGAAACTTGTGTGTTATGAATTTGGACAAATGGATTCCATATTTGGAATCATAAGCTCCAAATTTAATGAATAGTTTCTTTTTAGTTTTTGAAATTATGAATAATAAAATGAATAATTTTTTTATTAACCATCGTTAAAGGGTAAATAAATTAAATAAGGGTAAAAAATAATATTATAATAATATTAAAATACCCTTAAACATGTCCGAATATGATTGGATGGGATATTTCCGACTAGGGGAAGCCTTGGGCCTATTTTTGGAACCCATAGAGCCACTTGGATGTGAAAATCACATTCTAAAATAAATAATTTAATGTAAAGAGAAATATTAAAAAACAAGTATTGTTTACTAAAAAAATTTAATATGGGGTTTTATAAAAAATATATTTGACTATATAAACTTATTTTACTTATAAAATTACTTCCTACATCATTTTATTTTATTTATATTATTTAGATATTATATAAATATATTTATTTATGACACAATGTTGATGTAGTGATTGAATTATTAATAATAGATTCATATAAATTATATTATAAATATTAAAATAAAAGTAATATTATAATTTGGATTCTAGAAAAAATATTTATGGATTATATTTATATTTTATATTTTATTTAATACCATTTTTGAAGGAATCGGGTTGTTAGTATTTTTTAAAAAGACAATAATGAATAGTTTCCAATATTTACACAATTCATAACTTAAAACATAAAATAGTTTGTGAAATGATATTAAATTCATAAAAATATAAAATACATACAAATGGTTAATATAATAAAAATATTTTATAACGGACTTTTTGGGTCTTTTGACCGGAAATGGTAATTACATTAATCCACTATGTGTAAATAAGATAATATCACTATATGATTGAATAGTGTAAAATAAGGGTTAAACATAAAAGATAAGGAAAAAATATTCAAAAAATGTCTAAAAATTATTCAATGATGGGTTTTTAGACCCAATAAAATATTATATTAGATTTAAATTTGTTATTGACCATTTTTAATCGAAATTAGATTTATAATAAATTAATATCTCTAGAAATTTGTAAGTACCTCTTCTTCCTCTTATAAAAGGACACCACATCATCCCACATTACTCACACCTCTAATTCCACTTGGATAGTCCAAATTTTGATCCAATAAGAACCCAACAACCCTAAGTTAATCATAGAATCCATAACATGGGAATAAATAAACTAATAATTTTTTTTGGGTCAAATCCTAAGAAGTTGCTAGATTTAGAGATAAAGTCTTATCTCAAGTTCTTTTCTTTTTTATTTTCCTTATCCACTCCCTCTGATCTTATTATTCTTTAATTAAATAAAAAATCTAGTATCCCAAATATTCAAGTATGTTTTTATGATAATTTTTTTGAATACACAGACACACCCCTCCCTCAAATGGATAAGAACATACTATTTCTGTTTGTGGAGTTCCACTGACTCATGAAATGACGATTGTTCAATTTTATCGTACCACCTCTCATGGTGGCCATTAGGATGGAACTATATTAATAAATGATATATATTATATTTATATTATATCTCTGATTCTTTATTTTTTACTTAAATCATACCTTTATCCTCTCTATAAAGAGTAAATATGACATTTTCATTTGAGGAAGTGCGGCCTACCTCCCACTCAAAGTGATATGACTTATTCATGAAAAACATAGAACATTAGAAGAATGTACTTATTAAACTTATGTAACATATAAAACATATATATTATAATGGTATTATAATATACTTATGTATCTTTTAGATTTCATTCCCCTAATAGGACAAAGAAATGAACGTAGCGTTCATGCGTACGTACGACCTACTGTCTACATGAACGGTGCATTTCATTTATTATCTTTAAATGTTATGTAAAATTATAAATAAATAAATATAAATTATATATATGATATTTAATTCATTTATACTATTATAGAGATAATTGAATCTTGGCCACAAGGACAATTTATGATTATAAGATGTTCATTTTTGACCAATGTACCAAATATAATCAAAACGACTGATTTTAACTAGGATAATTATATGATTGTTATAAAAAGGTAATAAGTGATATAACAGGAATAATAAACATAAAAATGATTTTGATGTAGGTAGAAATTAACTTAAGTTCAGTATTTTGGAACATAACAAATGTATGTGATGTGGCAGACTCAAAGTAAAGGACTTCGTCTCAGTCTTCGTTCATTGAGTAATTCCATGATAATATCCTCATATAAACTTTTTTAAGATGTATATACTAACACTACGACAATTCATATCCATATTAAATCTAAAATAATGTTATTTATAAATTCATTTTAATTAATATTTAAATTTTCAAAGTTTTATTAGACACTTTTAAGGTGTAATGATTTAATTATCAAATCATTGCCTTCAGGATATAAATCAACATATTTATTTAGATATATATAAAATAATTATAATAGAAATTTTAATCTATATAGAATTTAATTGAATGTTCTAAAATGGAATATTTTTATACAAATTATTTTATATTATTCACAAAAAAAGGAAATTTATTTTTTGTAATGTATACAGAGATAAAGACATCTCTACTATCATATCCTTTATTTGATATTTGTCTTCATCTATAACCCTTAAAGTATTTTAGATATTTCCATTATTTTATTATTTGGGAATATTGGTATTGAAAATGGCCTCTAAAAAATGGTTTTCTTGATGGAAATGTTTTTCATTTAGTGTTAGATGTGTTTATCTAAAGGGTTTTCTAATGACCATGTTTTGGAAATGGCAGTTGAGAATTATATGAAACAGGTGATCCCGATAATGCTTATATGAATGGTTGAGCCGCATTAAATCTCATAGGTGATCCTTTCACAATATATACAAAGGTTTTGGCCCCATTATAACTCATGGGTCATCTTGTTATAGCTCATATGATAGGACGCACCCCATTATATCCCACGGGTGATCCTAATATTTCATATATTAATGGTGATTCCCAATAATGATCATTAATTTTGAATTCAACCATATGGTTATTACAATTTTATTGGATTTAAAATTATTTATGAATATTATTTTCTAATTCAACTAAATGTGTTTTAATAGATTTTTATTTTTTTTTATTTTTTTTATTTTTGAAAAATGAATGAGTGTATTAATGTGAAAATATTTGGTTTAGTTATCTCCAAAAAAACATTAAATGAGTTACCTTGTTTTAAATAGACTAATGGGTGTCATTCATTTTTAATGTCACTTACTAAGAATTAAATTCTCATGCCATGTTTTTTAAATGTTTTCTACATAGTATAAGGATGTAAAAGATAATGATATAAGGCCCCAACCTTATTCAATAATTAATCTTGAGATAAGTAAATAATTTGACATTAATTCACATCATAGATCTTTTCAGGTTTAGAGAATTATTGAATTCAGTCACAACTTATTCCTAACATATTGAATATTACATGTAAAAACATCTACTCACTATCCATTTTTTCATAAAAAACACTTTAAAAAGAAACATGACATCGTTTCATGTATTAATCACATAACCCTTCCTTGATTACATCCTTGAAATTATTCTCCCCTAAATCCTATGAATAAAATTCAATAAATTGGGATGGGAAAACAATGTTCAGTACGGGAAACATAATGAATGAAAGTTTTTAGTATTTTTAAAATAGTTAAATCATGAATACATTATCATAATGAGATAATTTTAACCTTCAAGAAGAAGCAAAAACACTTCACTCAAAATATACTCATTTCATAACTTTTTTGTAACCAAAATATTACCATAAATCCCAATGATGGAAACATATATCATATAAAGGTTACTTGAGACATAATAGAACATAAATTTAATAACCATATGGTCTAATTACACAAATATAACTAAATGGAAAAGCCATATGTTTGAATTCAATACCCAATGCATTTGAGGTTATAACATAAGCACTCTTCTTTTGTTTATCACAAAACCACCCACCATTTGGTTTATCCCAAAACCACCCGTCGTTGGTTTATCACGTAACCACCAGTCAAATGTCCAAGACCCATTATATAATAATAACTCATAAATTGTTGAAAATATCTACATTTCACAAATAAAAATTCCTTTTCAATCACGAGAAATAATTTCATTATAATGAAATACTCAATCCATTTCCAAAACCATTTAAAAAATGTAACACATCGATTATGGAATAAAACTGTCCCATAACAATTATTATTATTTTTAAATAATTTGACATTTTAAACCATTCATGTTCATGTAAAAAAATTCACATAAATCATATTGAAATCATGGACATGCAAAATAATGTTTTAGAAGAATTAATTTTTATGTCATTAAACAAAATGTTTTAGTTAAAGAGTCCTTTTTCAATAGAGAAACACTTGATTAAAACTAAATAGAGAATAACATTAATCAAAATATAAATATAATTGAAATATAAAAATTCAAGATATAGTAAGTAAAAAAAGTTGTATATACACTTTATTGGATAATAATGGTTCATAAAATCCAGATATTCCTCAATAAAAGGAGATTGATACAATATCCCTTACCTTGAGTGTGATTCATCAAGTATGTTCCTTTTTCTTTCTGAATAATAATCATAAGTTAATTTATAATTTCATCAAATCCATTTAAAAGTTTATTATTCCATTTATATAAATTATTACCTTGTTATAATAATAACATAATTATTTAAGGTAAAATCATTCATTTGGTCAATATTCGGTACTTGAGTCAAAAATGAACTTTTTTATATAAATTGTCCATGTTTTAAAAAGTACATATAAGGCCCCAGCCTTAAACCTTACTTAATCTTGAGTTATTACAAGATTACACATTGAGGATCTTTTCAGGTTTAGAGTTTTAGAGAATTAGATCATGAAACTTGCATTACATTCCACATTTAAACAAAGTGGTTACATAAAAGACTGTATTCATTCTTCCCATCAACGGAAACATATTTAAAATATAACACGGATTCTTTCTTGACACATCCTTGACACTATCATCACATCATGTACATTTCCCTTGACCTGTGAAAAACATTTCAAAAACTTGGGATGAGCATAAAAAGCTCAGTAAGGGTTACAAAAAATATGGAAAGGAAACATGAGTTCATATATACATGAGAATGAAATCATACTTTACCCATAAAACATAGGCACTTTAACATACCTCATCAAACCATGAATAAATCATAGAAAACATAAGACATAAAGGTAACTTGAGGAATTCATAACATTCTTACGTGGGGAGTAACCCTCTTGGTTACTTTTGGAATACCCATCACAGTATATTCCCTAAATCTCTTCTGAGAAACCTTAACGTTTCACTCCTTCGCGTTACCCAATGCATTGGAGAGCTATATCGGGCTCACCCGCCCTTAGTTTATCACGGAACCACCCGTTTTCGTAACAATGCCCAAGAACCATAACATAAATGTGTCACATATAACATGAATAAAGGAAACATAACATTTCCACATTTCAATCACAATATAACATTTTAGTATATTGAAATAATGAATCCATTCAAAAAGAAACCACTTCCAAAACCATTTAAAACATTTAATAAAGAGATTTTTGAATCAAAGTGTCCCATACCACCTTGAAGCTTAAATTTTTAATCCATTAATATCCATATAAATAAATCCTTAAAACGATTTTGAAAACATGGATATTAATAAGAACAAATAATTAAAACATTTAAAACGATATTTTGGTTAAAGGGGTTTTACCAAAATTAGAGACACTTGAATACAATAGTTGAGGAATAAAATTTAGTCAAAACTTTATAATATCATGAGAATAAATGGATTCATGATATAATACTCCAAAGGACAGTATATACACCATATAAGAGTGAATTGGTGCATAACAACAATGAACCCTCAATAGAAATGTCAAATGTGATGAAATCCCTTATAAAGAAGGTATCCTTAAATTAAGGACAAATCAATCTCAAAAATATGTGTGACAAATATAAATACACCCAATATAAGTGGATATTAAGTGTAAAAAGTTCATTCACACATACTCAATGGATGACATATTCAATGACTACAAGTTGAACCCAAAGAAATCGAAATTGGGTTAAAAAGTTCTCTTGACAGCCTAACGGCATCACATCAAAATGAGTTGATGAGAGATAAAAAATGTATCTCATAACTTGGACATAAAATTTACATCAATAAGGATGTATTAGAACATATCCCAACATAAAAATATGTAAATTAAAAGACCCAATAAAAGAAGTCTTTTAAAAAAGAGGAGGGTGAAAGGTTCCCTTACCGACTTGGGTATCTTTCAAAACATACACCCCATGAAAGAAAGACAATAGGTCATTGATGTAAATACTCATAAAAGAAAGTATATTACAAAAAGAGTAGAATAATGGGCAGTACATACACCACTAAGTGGAATTTGTGGCGAATGTAGCATAAATCTCACGAGAATAAAAGTGAGATGAAAAATCCCTTACGAAAACTCGGCAGCCTAACGGCGCCACATAAAACTTCCGAATATGGATTGATGAGATCAAATAGAGTATCCCATAATATTACAATATAATTTACAGAAAGTTGAATATAAAAGAAAATCCGCCAACATTTCAAGGAGGAGTTTAAAATAAGTGACATAAAGGAGAGTACTTAAAAAGAAAGAGAGAGGTTAGATTTCTTACGAAAGTTCGGCAGCCTAACGGCGCCACTCAAAACTTCCAAAATGGATTGATGAGAGAGAAAAGGGTCTCTCATCTCATGAACATAAAAATTACAGTAAATGTAATATAAAATAACATCCCAATCATAAGAAATATGAGCTTAAAATAAATGACATAAAAGAGTGTACTTAAAAGGAAAGAGAGTTGTAGGATCCCTTACCTCGGGTCCGACTTGACTCGATCGTTCTTTAATCTCCTGAATAATAAACTTGAGTTAATTTCAAATTCCTTAAGAACCTTTTTCAAGTTCATTATTACTTTTATACCACTTATTACCATGTCATAAACATTATGTAATCATTTAAGTTAATAATATTTGTTTTGCCGATATTTGGTTCTTAAGTCGAAAGTGGACTTCTTACAATTACATGTTGTTCATGTGGCCAAATGTTTATTATATCCAGAATTGTATTACTTATTTAGATATCATATATGTCATATATATCCAGTACATGCATGCATTTATAACATTACATAATCGTTTTGAGGTAAGAAATGAAATGCACCGTTCATGGAGACGGTAAGCCGTACGTACGCATGAACGCTACTTTCATTTCTATTTCGTATTTTATAGAATGGAATAATAATGATATAAAGGTATATTATAATTCCAGTATAATATCATATATAATATCATATTTCCATCCTTTATACATCCCACATATGGTATTTAACGAATCAAATCACTTTGAGGGGGCGGTAGTCCGCACTTCCTTAAATGAAGATATCGTGTATACCCATAATGGGAGCCATAAAGGTAAGACAAAAATGAAAAATACAGAAGCATAAATAAAACATAAACATATTATATATCATATATAAAAATAGTGACATCATAATGGCCACCTTTGAAGGTGTTAAATGAGTATTTAACAATCATCGTTTCGGGAGGGAGAATTTCACCATCCACGGAAACCGTATGTTCTTTAACCATTTGATGTAGTTGTGTGAGAGTATAGCTCAAATAAATCTTATAAAAACATCCTAGTATATGGAAGATACTGGTGTTGTTACAAAAGAAGTAAATAAAAAGAGTTTAGGGGGTTGGAGAAGCAAAATAAAACAAATGAACATGAGAGAGTGAATTACCTTTAAAAGTGTAACTCCTTTTGATTTGAGCCTAAAGGCTTCCTTTGAAAGGATTCTGCCCAAAGGGAATCCTCTAGGATGATGATAGGGATGTGGAGAGAGTAAATGGTCAGGGGTTGGCCGAGCCAAAGGCTTGAGGAGTGTGTTAAATGAGGTAGAGGTGGGGGCCTTTTATAAGAGGAGAGGAGGGGCACTTTTGGAAAGTAAAGAAATATTACTTTATTTGAAAATGTGTTTCGGTTTCAAAAGGTCCCAAATTGATATAATTCGTGGCTAAGGTGATAAGTCTTCGAAATAAACTCATCCAAAAAGTTTTGGACATGTTTAGTTCATAGATTTTACATTATCTTTCCATTTTATTTAAATCGTCAAATAATGATGTCATCGTTGCATCATTATTATGTCATAAATAATTTAATTTATTTAATGTATAAAAATTATAAAAAATACTATGATGTAGGAAATATTTTTAGCTTTCCAATGAATATTTATAATCAAAATTATGACTTGTATAACCCCACTTAAAAATTGTTTTAGTAAAACATATCATGTTTGTGTCAATTTTACTTTTACATTAAATAAAATGTTATTTATGTCATTTCCCAACCAAAGTGGATCCATGGGGTCCCCAAGTTGACCCATGGCTTGTCTTGGTCGGCCATGATACAACCAATGAGGGTAAGACATGTGTCAAGCTCATCTCATTTTATTAAAGCATTATTTTTACCTTAAACTACACTAATTACCACTAATCGCGATTAAAAACTTAATAAGTTACTATTCACCAAAAAATTGTTTTAATCTCATTGAACCACATTTTACTTCTTAATGACAACCATGTATGTTGGATTTTTGAAAATCAAAACACAATGATGGCAAAATTTCATTTAAACGGAAAATCAGTTTTTATAAGTACCACTTAGTGGTTTCACTATTCATCAAAAATTGAAGTTTTTCAGAAAAATCCCAAAAATTCACCCTAAGCTATATTTTATATTCTGAATTCAAAAATGAAGTCCATTTTACAAAATTCAAAACATATAAGTCACATTAATTAATTTAATAATTAATTCCCGCTGTCATGTCAAATAGCGTGTTTTATGAAACAATAAGTATCAAAAGATTGACACTAGTTTAAGTCTGATTTCAAAGTGAAATTGATTCCAACGAACACTATTGGATTTAATGGTAAAAATATTTTCTAATTTCACTTTAAAACCAATTCAAAATATAATCTAATCATATAAATAAATTAGATTAAAAAGTGGTTTTGAATTAAAATACAACATTTTACACTATTCATTAAAAAATGAACTTTATCGGAAAGATACCAAAAATTTACACAAAGTAAATTTTGATGTCCCGATTTTTAATAAGAGTTTTATTTGGTCAAAAAGAATGTATAAGAGTGATCAAAAATATATTTAATGACGGTTCGCCATCAAAAGGTGATAAGTGAACCTTTAGTGAAAACTAGGGCATATACGCCTAAAATTGAATTCTTTCCGTATTTTAAGCCTTTATCTTTTATTGTATAAATGTAAAAATATTTAAGAACATATATAATCATATTTTAGTTATTTCTATCCATTCCCACCATTACAACGGCTACATGTTAACTACCATTTAAAATAATATTATTTTATTATTAGAGTGCAACGTAAGATTCCCAAGAAACTCGTTGTTGCGTGTTGGGTACGCCATCGAGCATAGAGTCCCCTTTAAAGTCATATTAATATTTTATTCACAAATATGGATAAATATTAAAATTTCATATTCCTTATTTACCTGGGGTGTTACATCCTTCCCCCCTTTTGGGAATTGCGTCCTCGCAATTTTAAAATTGCGCTTGGAAACATCCTTGAACGTCCCACATTGGAACAAGAGTCGGTAAAACAATCACTTTAAAATAAAGAAAGATAAGCACAGAGGTCACCCGAGTTAACCCATACTAGGATTCTAAGTATAAAAATATGGACATGGAGGAGAAAACATAGGGTCATGTTCCGATGGAGAGTGATAGAAAACATGTTTAGGAGAAAGTTAACAATAAGAAAATCACAAACTTGTGATGGGTTAAACGGTGTTGGGTTCCCCAGTAGGAAAAGTTAATAGACAACATTTTGGTATTAAGTTACTTTTTATTGAGGAATTTATTCATAAGGAAGCATAATCACTTATCATGTTGACTTTCAACTTTTACTAGATTCCTTAGTCAAACTCATATTTTTTCCAAAAGACGAGTATTTAGGGAGACTTGTTCGCATTAAGAGTACTATAATCAACTTCTAGAGAATCACATAATCCCCAAAAGAGAACTATATACATCCCATGTATTTAGGCTTTAACCACACCAAAACCAAAAAGGATAGTACAAGATTAGATAATCCAGAAAAGGATAACCCTTTATAAAAAGAAAATCTATTCGTAATCTCCAAAATTTGTCCAACAAAACCCAAAGTTCAACGAGGACCATTAGATAAACAATTTGTCCATAAAATTCTTCAAAGTAACCAAACTAAGGTTGAAACCCAAATATTTGAAGGATTTAGTCACATAGTCTTCCAAGTTAAATCGTAACATTTATCTCCAAACAACATCAGTTGCTCCTAAAGTCTCGTATTGAAAAGTAATTAACCTAATCACATATCCTCCATGATAGGTTAATCATTTTCATAAATAACCCAAAATCAACTTACTCTTAATTCATAAAATCATATAACTAAAAAGAATCGGTCAAAATAACCAGGGACTTCACGTAGTCCAGTGGTAGGCGATAAATACCAGTCGCACTTTGGTTGTGGGTTCGATTCCCGCAGCTTTGTCCGACGCGACGGGATGTCACACGGTCCGTGTGTTGTCCTTTTTCCAAAACTATATAATTCTTAAAACATTCCCCAAAATGAGATAAAATCTTCAAGAATAATCATAACATATTTTAACCACAATTTTATCTCATGCCCTTCATTTTCCATTATATCATATAATAACCCATAATCACCTCAAAAGTAAGGATCATATAAACCCTAATGGTTACCTTAATAATTATTACCTGAATTTCCACATCGAGTTGGCCATCTCGTACATGATGCATTAGAGAACTCACCAAGGTTCAAGTGATTGATCATGACTCCTTGATAGTTGGTTTAGAAAAACCATGAGATTCCTCATTGAATCCCCCATCTCATCGAGTATCTTAATCAGAGAACCACCGCAGTTTCCTTCAAACCCATTGTCAATTTGGTGCCTGCTAGATCCAGCCATTTACTAAAACCAAAAAGGTCAGTGTGAGTATATCAACAAAACCATCATGTACTAACGAGGAAGGTAAACACTAAGATATACTTACTCATTCACTTTATCTAAAACTAGGACTCTTTCTGAAATCCTAACCATTATGGTAATGTCACTTATGATTAAAGAATACTATAACCTCTAAAGTTATCTAAACCGGCCTTTGATACCAACTATAAGGCCCCAGCCTTAAACCATACTTAATCTTGAGTTATTAAAAGATTACACATTGAGGATCTTTTCAGGTTTAGAGTTTTAGAGAATTAGATCATGAAACTTGCATTATATTCCACATTTAAACAAAGTGGTTACATAAAAGACAGTATTCATTCTTCCCATCAACGGAAACATATTTAAAATATAACACGGATTCTTTCTTGACACATCCTTGACACTATCATCACATCATGTACCTTTCCCTTGACATGTGAAAAACATTTCAAAAACATGGGATGAGCATAAAAAGCTCAGTAAGGGTTACAAAAAATATGTAAAGGAAACATGAGTTCATATATACATGAGAATGAAATCATACTTTACCCATAAAACATAGGCACTATAACATACCTCATCAAACCATGAATAAATCATAGAAAACATAAGACATAAAGGTAACTTGAGGAATTCATAACATTCTTACGTGGGGAGTAACCCTCTTGGTTACTTTTGGAATACCCATCACAGTATATTCCCTATATCTCTTCGGAGAAACCTTAACGTTTCACTCCTTCGCGTTACCCGATGCATTGGAGAGCTATATCGGGCTCACCCTCCCTTAGTTTATCACGGAACCACCCGTTTTCATAACAATGCCCAAGAACCATAACATAAATGTGTCACATATAACATGAATAAAGGAAACATAACATTTCCACATTTCAATCACAATATAACATTTTAGTATATTGAAATAATGAATCCATTCAAAAAGAAACCATTTCCAAAACCATTTAAAACATTTAATAAAGTTATTTTTGAATCAAAGTGTCACATACCACCTTGAAGCTTAAAATATTAAACCATTAATATCCATATAAATAAATCCTTAAAACCATTTTGAAAACATGGATATTAATAAGACCAAATAATTAAAACATTTAAAACGATATTTTGGTTAAAGGGGTTTTACCAAAATTAGTGACACTTGAATACAATAGTTGAGGTATAACATTTAGTCAAAACTTTATATTATCATGAGAATAAATGGATTAATGATATAATACTCCAAAGGACATTATATACACCATATAAGAGTGAATTGGTGCATAACAACAATGAACCCTCAATAGAAATGTCAAATGTGATGAAATCCCTTATAAAGAAGGTATCCTTAAATTAAGGACAAATCAATCACAAAAATATGTGTGACAAATATAAATACACCCAATATAAGTGGATATTAAGTGTAAAAAGGTCATTCACACATACTCAATGGATGACATATTCAATGACTACAAGTTGAACCCAAAGAAATCGAAATTGGGTTAAAATGTTCCCTTGACAACCTAACGACATCACATCAAAATGAGTTGATGAGAGATAAAAAGTGTATCTCATCACTTGGACATAAAATTTACATCAATAAGGATGTATGAGAACATATCCCAACATAAAAATATGTAAATTAAAAGACCCAATAAAAGAATTCTTTTAAAAAAGAGGAGGGTGAAAGGTTCCCTTACCGACTTGGGTATCTTTCAAAACATACACCCCATGAAAGAAAGACAATAGGTCATTGATGTAAATACTCATAAACGAAATTATATTACACAAAGAGTAGAATAATGGTCAGTACATACACCACTCAATGGAATTTGTGGCGAATGTAGCATAAATCTCACGGGAATAAAAGTGAGATGAAAAATCTCTTACGAAAACTCGGTAGCCTAACAGCGCCACATAAAACATCCGAATACGGATTGATGAGATAAAATAGAGTATCCCATCATATTACAATAGAATTTACAGAAAGTGGAATATAAAAAAAAATCCCCCAATATTGCAAGGAGGAGTTTAAAAGAAGTGACATAAAGGAGAGTACTTAAAAAGAAAGAGAGAGGTTAGATCTCTTACGAAAGTTCGGCAGCCTAACGGAGCCACTCAAAACTTCCAAAATGGATTGATGAGAGAGAAAAGGGTCTCTCATATCATGAACATAAAAATTACAGAAAATGTAATATAAAAGAACATCCCAATCATAAGAAAGATGAGCTTAAAATAAATGACATAAAAGAGTGTACTTAAAAGGAAAGAGAGTTGTAGGATCCCTTACCTCGGGTCCGACTTGACTCGATCGTTCTTTAATCTCCTGAATAATAAACTTGAGTTAATTTCTAATTACTTAAGAACCTTTTTCAAGTTCATTATTACTTTTATACCACTTATTACCATGTCATAAACATTATGTAATCATTTAAGTTAATAATATTTGTTTTGCCGATATTTGGTTCTTAAGTCGAAAGTGGACTTCTTACAATTACATGTTGTTCATGTGGCCAAATGTTTATTATATCCAGAATTGTATTACTTATGTAGATATCATATATGTCATATATATCCAGTACATGCATTCATTTATAACATTACATAATCGTTTAGAGGTAAGAAATTAAATGCACCGTTCATGGAGACGGTAAGCCGTACGTACGCATGAACGCTACTTTCATTTCTATTTCATATTTTATAGAATGGAATAATAATGATCTAAAGGTATATTATAATTCCAGTATAATATCATATATAATATCATATTTCCATCCTTTATACATCCCACATATGGTATTTAACGAATCAAATCACTTTGAGGGGGCGGTAGTCCGCACTTCCTTAAATGAAGATATCGCGTATACCCATAATGGGAGCCATAAAGGTAAGACAAAAATGAAAAATACAGAAGCATAAATAAAACATAAACATATTATATATCATATATAAAAATAGTGACATCATAATGGCCACCTTTGAAAGTGTTAAATGAGTATTGAACAATCATCGTTTCGGGAGGTAGAATTTCACCATCCACGGAAACCGTATGTTCTTTAACCATTTGATGTAGTTGTGTGAGAGTGTAGCTCGAATAAATCTTAAAACAACATCCTAGTATATATAATATACTGTTTTTGTTACAAAAGAAGTAAATAAAAAGAGTTTAGGGGGTTGGAGAAGCAAAATAAAACAAATGAACATAAGATAGTGAATTACCTTTAAAAGTGTAACTCCTTTTGATTTGAGCCTAAAGGCTTCCTTTGAAAGGATTATGCCCAAAGGGAATCCTCTAGGATTATGAGAGGGATGTGGAGAGAGTAAATGGGCAGGGGTTGGCCGAGCCAAAGGCTTGAGGAGTGTGTTAAATGAGGTAGAGGTGGGGGCCTTTTATAAGAGGAGAGGAGGGGCACTTTTGGAAAGTAAAGAAATATTACTTTATTTGAAAATGTGTTTCGGTTTCAAAATGTCCCACATTGATATAATTCGTGGATAAGGTGATAAGTCTTCTAAATCCACTCATCCAATATGTTTTGGACATGTGTAGTTCATAGATTTTACATTATCTTTCCATTTTATTTAAATCGTCAAATAATGATGTCATCGCTGCATCATTATTATGTCATAAATAATTTAATTTATTTAATGTTTAAAAATTATAAAAAAATACTATGATGTAGGAAATCGTTTTAGCTTTCCAATGAATATTTATAATAAAAAATATGACTTTTATAACCCCACTTAAAAATTGTTTTAGTAAAACATATCATGTTTGTGTCAATTTTACTTTTACATTAAATAAAATGTTATTTATGTCATTTCCCAACCAAAGTGGATCCATGGGGTCCCCAAGTTGACCCATGGCTTGTCTTGGTCGGCCATGATACAACCCATGAGGGTAATACATGTGTCAAGCTCATCTCATTTTATTAAAGCATTATTTTTACCTTAAACTACACTAATTACCACTAATCGCGATTAAAAACTTAATAAGTTACTATTCACCAAAAAATTATTTTAATCTCATTGAACCACATTTTACTTCTTAATGAAAACCATGTATGTCGGATTTTTGAAAATCAAAACACAATGATGGAAAAATTTCATTTAAACGGAAAATCAGTTTTTATAAGTACCACTTAGTTGTTTCACTATTCATCAAAAATTGAAGTTTTTCAGAAAAATCCCAAAAATTCACCCTAAGATATATTTGATATTCTGAATTCAAAAATGAAGTCCATTTTACAAAATTCAAAACATATAAGTCACATTAATTAATTTAATAATTAATTCCCGCTGTCATGTCAAATAGCGTGTTTTATGAAACAATAAGTATCAAAAGATTGACACTAGTTTAAGTCTGATTTCAAAGTGAAATTGATTCCAACGAACACTATTGGATTTAATGGTAAAAATATTTTCTTATTTCACTTTAAAACCAATTCAAAATATAATCTAATAATATAAATAAATTATATTAAAAAGTGGTTTTGAATTAAAATACAACATTTTACACTATTCATTAAAAAATGTACTTTATCAGAAAGATACCAAAAATTTACACAAAGTAAATTTTGATGTCCCGATTTTTAATAAGAGTTTTATTTGGTCCAAAAGAATGTATAAGGGTGATCAAAACTATATTTAATGACGGTTCTCCATCAAAAGGTGATAAGTGAACCTTTAGTGAAAACTAGGGCATATACGCCTAAAATTGAATTCTTTCCGTATTTTAAGCCTTTATCTTTTATTGTATAAATGTAAAAATATTTAAGAACATATATAATCATATTTTAGTTATTTCTATCCATTCCCGCCATTACAATGGCTACATGTTAACTACCATTTAAAATAATATTATTTTATTATTAGAGTGCAACGTAAGATTCCCAAGAAACTCGTTGTTGCGTGTTGGGTACGCCATCGAGCATAGCGTCCCCTTTAAAGTCATATTAATATTTTATTCACAAATATGGATAAATATGAAAATTTCATATTCCTTATTTACCTGGGGTGTTACAGTACATCATCTCCAGATTCATATAAATACCATATATATACATAATATATGTATTTATAATATTCTCTATTATTTTGAGATAATAAATTAAATTAACCATTCATGGATACAGTAGGCCATACGTACGCGTGAACGCTACATTCATTTTTTCGCATATTAAAAGAATAATTTTAAAATAATATTAAAATATATCAAATATACCATTATTTTAATTATTTCATGTATGTATCATAGGATTAATAAAACCATACTTTATACATTCTATGTATAGAATGACCAAATCATATCACGTTGAGGGGCCAGTAGTCCACACTTCCTCATATGAAATTATTGTATTCTCACATCATGGAAATAATAAAGTATTTTGTAAATAAAAATTACAGAACCATATATAATATATATATATATATATAATATATTACATATATAATTACTGTATCATCATAATTTCCACTATGAGAGGTGGTAGGGGAATATTGAATAATCATTGTTTCGTGATATATTGGTTTGATGTGCATAGAAACAATATATTTGTATCCATTAGATGGAGGTGTGTGTAAGTGTAATTCAAATTATTCTCATATAAAATTATCAGTATATTTATTAAAATGGTTTTTCATGTAATCAAATAATATAGAGATCATAGGGAGTGGGTAAAGAAAATAATGGAAAGAAAATTTAGAGAAGACATTACTGATAAATCTGGAATCTTCTTTCGATTTCAGCCAAAAGGCTTTGTTGAATTTCCTTCTACCCAAGGTAAGGATTCCAAGAAGAAGGGAGGGATTTTGGGAGCATATTTTTGCAGAACAAGGTTGAGCCAAGGGTCTTGAGAGGTGTGTGTATGTTGGTAGAGGTGGTGGACTTTTATAAGAGGGAGGAGGGGCACATTAGGATTTTCTATAAATATTAATTTAATATTAATTCAATTTTAATTAAAAATGGTCAAAAAGTTATATAATATTTTTTTAAGATGATTATTGTTCTAATAACCATCATCTAATAATTTTTATAAATGTTTTAAAAAATTTATATTGTTTTCTTTTATGTTTGACCCTTATTTTACCATTTTTAATCTTACCATGATAACATGTTATTTACTCATTGTGGCTTAATTTAATTACCATATCCTGTCAAAAGACCCAAAAAATATGTGGGAGATTATTTTACCTATACTAACCATTTGGATAAATCATTTATTTTTAGTAATTTAATATTATTTTATAAACTATCTTATATTTTAAGTTATGAATTAGGTCAATTTTGAACAATATTCATACTAGAATGTTTTTACAAATTCATGACAAATTGATTCCTTTAAAAATAATTAACATAAAGTCAATATTTCATTGTAATCTATAAAATTCATATATTCCTTCTAAATAAACAAATTTCATTTATTTTAAAATTTAAAATATCATTTATTTGAATCTATTATTAATAATTAAATCATTGCATCATCATTTTGTCAGAATTAAATTTATTTAATTGTTGTATAAAAATTATATATATAATATCATGATTTAGGATGTATTTTTATCTTTATAATGTATCTTTAGAGTCGAGTTGATAAATTATATAACACAATTTTAAAATTTTTAGTATAATATACATGTTTATGATATATTCAAATTTTCTTTAAATTAAATGCTATAAAATGCCATTTTCATATCCACATGGGGATATGGGGTACCAAAATAGACTCAACGATGCCAATTGTCATAAATATCTCCACCGATAGGAATATGACATGTTTTATGGTAGTTTAATATTATTATAATATTATTTTTACCCTTATTTTCAAGATTTTCTCTTTAACCTTGGTAAATAAAATAATTACTGAAGTTACTGTTAATAATGTCTAAGAATAAAAGGTACTTATTCAAATAATTTGGATGATTTAATTCCAAAAATAGAATCCATTTTTGCAAAAAATAAAACATAGAAGTGGCATTAATTATTTTGAAATTAATTCACTTTGTCAAAACAGAAAAGTGGATTTTTAGGTAGTAATAACTATCAAAGGATTGACATGTGTTTATGTCCAATCTCAAATTAAATTCACTTAAAAAGTAAAAAATTGGATTGAATTATAAAAATGTACTGTATTTATAGTTTAAAATAATTAATTAATATTATTTGACCATAAAAATTATCTCAATGGATTTTGTTATATTTAAATTTAGCATATTTCTACTGTACATCTGAACACAATTAATATTAGAAAAATAAAAACAATTCATCCAAAGTAAAATTTTAAGTACCAATTCTAATGAATAATGTTTTTTGACATGGATAAAATATAAAATTAATAGAAACTATATTTAAAAATATTTATCCATCAAATGGTTTTAAAACTACATTTTTAGAAAAATACTTCTTATATCCCAAAAATTGTATTTATTCTTATATCATATCTAGAAATCATATAATAAATATTTAAAACATAAAATTCCATATATTACGAATATTTATAATTAAATATTAATATATAATGAGTAATATGATTTTATAGGCATAATTATTCTCTTTAAATAGTTTTTTATAAGAACACATTCTTTTAATTTTAGTTTCTAATAAATTTGGTAACCCTTGAATCATTATTTACACTTATGGAAACCATATTTAAAAATTTCGTTGATTTTATTCATTCCCTTAATTTTAAAGACTCTACTATAACAAACATTTAAATTAATAAAAATATCATTTTATTATATTTGACTATAACACAATGTTGTGTGCAACGAATGATTTTAGAGAAAACCATGGGTTTTTGTTGGGTACACTATGTGAAAAAACATCCCCATTAACATAAAATTAATATCTTATTCATAAATATTAAGATAAATGAAAACGTATCATTTTTTAAATTCCTAGGTCATTACATCATTCCCCCCTTTTAGAAATTTTGTCTTCCAAATTTTAAAATTGGGCTCGAAAACATTATTGAAAATCCCAAATAGGAAAGTTGTCAAGAAAACAACCACATAAAAAGGAAAAAAGAGAAGTACAGAGGTCACCTAAGATAACACATACTAGAATTTCATGTCAGAAAATAAGGATATGAAAGAAAAACTATATGTCATGTTCTGATTGAATGATATAGAAGAATGATTAGGGGAAAGTTAACTACTAAAAAACCACAAATATTGATGGGTTAAAGGGTCTTCAATTTCCCAGTATGAAAACTAAATGGAATTTTTTTTGGTTTATATCTGTTTTCAGAATGTTTCAGAATTATTTTACTATATAAAATAATTACATTAGAAAATATTCTTATATGAAAAGAAGAGTCTGAACCTTTATTAATTTTACACCACAAAATCATCTTTTCTCCAAACGATGAATATTCAAGAAGACATTGTCTCACCTGATGTGCTCGAATAAAAATCCATAGAATCACTTAAATAAAAAAAGATAATCTATATATTTACTATATCTTTAAACATTAACCAAAACCAAAATGTTAAGTACAATATCATATAATTCCATAAATAATAATCCATTATAAAATGAAATAGTACTCTTAATCTCCAAAATTCCACAAAAAAAATACCCAAGGATTATAATAGACCATTCAATAAACAATTTCCCTTCAAAAATTTGTCAATTTAATCCAAACTAATATTGAAGAAAAAATTGAAGGATTTTATAAAATAGTCTTCCATGATAAATCTTAATGTTTATCTCCAATTAAAATAGACTACACTTAATGTATCATAATAAAAAGTTTTTAACCTAATCAAGATATCTCTATTAAAGGATAACTGTTTCCATAAATAACCCAAATCTCTATATTTACACAATAAAAACACATATGATTCAAAAATAATATTTTAACTATATCTAAATAAATGGATTCCAATAGTATTTTATTTTCCAATGTCATATAGTGTTTTGAAAAGAGAAAACTTCTTCCAAAATATCATTTATCACATAATAAAAAAATCATTTTACTATACTAAGGATACCAATTTTATAAAACATAAGTTCCCAAAATCAGCTTATTCTTGATCGATAAAATAATTTACCTAAAAAACAATAAGTCAAACTAACAAGGGACTTCACGTAGGATAATGGTTGGAGATATTCCCTTGTTTCTCTTCTGTTGTCGATTCGATTCATGTCGCCTTTCCAGATGTAATGGGTTATCACCCATCTTATGAGTTGTTCTTTTTATAAAAATAAAATATAACCATAACATTTTTTACCCTATAATGTTTTCTTATACCTGTAATTTTTTCCCAATACATAACGACCTCAACATAACAATTCCTGAATTCTTTTATATATTTTCCATTTTTTTTGTTTTACATAACTTATAAAAAAATAAAATTATTCCCATTATAAAGGACATCATTCCTTGATCATAGTATTCACATGGTTTTATCATCATCTTATACATGTTGTTAAACGTTCCATGCATTGTAAAAATGATTAAGAGATTTTTCAAAATCAAAATACCCCTTATACAACTTTGGTCATATGGGTGTTCATAGAAAAATAGTTTTCAAAAATAATCATATGTATGACATATAATTTCAAAACAAATGATAAAAAATGGGTTTCATAAAACATTCAGACCAATTTTTCGTTAACACTTTCAATCAATGATCCTTTTAAAATACCAAATGTATGTGCTGAGATAATATATTATAAAATAAAATATAAAAAGGTTGATCAAGGGACTCCTTCTTCAAAACCTTTTTCAAAATCATAATATGATTAAAAATTGTGTGAAAAGATAAAATATTTGATAATTACTTGATAATATTTACCATTATTAAAAATATGATAATATTTTCAAAATAGTATTTGATTAAATAAAACCCACGATCCATGATGGTATACAGGTATAGTGGAGGTTTTTGACATATCAAACAATTTCATGCAAGTGAGATGTATGTTAGAAATTGATTCACAGTCATTGAACATGAATTTTCAATAATAATTGCAATCAAGTCATTATGATGATAAATAAATTCTATTAGAGAACAACATCCTTCCATTTTTAAATTTTTTTCTTTGACCTAAAAGTTCATTAAACAAGGATTTCACTGAATGAATAGACAGAGAGACAAACCATGGGGTTATCCTAACTTATTATTATTAATGTTATCTAAACATTTCTAATGAATAAGGTGTTAATTTTATTTTATATTAATATTTATGAATTACATATTATTTTTATGTTAAATGTGACCCTTTTTCTAATAGTGTACTCGACACACAACAAGAGGATTCTCTAAAATATTAGGTTTCATAAACACATTGAGTTACACACAAAAAATCAGTATTAATATCATTATTTTATATGGTAGATAATCCATTCCCATTGGAGAGTAGGGAATTATTTGTATCATCTAACTTATTAAAATAATGTTTAAAAATGTTTAAATAATTTTTCATTGTTTCTCAAATTTTTTATATATTTAAATAAAAATAAATTGAATATAAATTATGTGTTTTTATGAAAACATATTTATAAAGAGAATATTTGTTTTTATAAAATCATATCAAAATTTATGTATTTTTATTTAATGAAAAATATATGTTATATATTTGGTGAAATGTTTTGAATTCATCTTATATGTTTTCAAGATATGATATAAGAAAAAGATAAATTTTTTGGATAAAAGAAGTATTTTTTTCAAAACATATAGTTCAAAACCTTTTAAGGGAGAACCCTATTTAAATTGCGTTTTTTTCACATTTATATTTTGGATTTGAAAAAATAATCATCTTTGATATGTGCCATACACCAAAATTTACCTTGGTAATTTTTTGATATTTTCCTAATAGCTATCATGTATTATTGTATACTAAAAATATGCTAAAATTTAATTCAAAACAACTTCTTCCATAGAGATAATTTATATGGTTAAATAATATTATTTAATGTTTTTAAAGTATTAATGGAATATATTTTTATCATTTAATTGTTATAGGTATGGGTAAGAGTAAGGTTGAATTCATGTTGATTTTAATCAAGAAAATAATTCTTTTTTAAGGAGTTTTATTATTGTGAAAAAATTCGATAGTGTAGAAGTGTATTCTTTGTAATATTTGAGATATAATGTAATAGTTATGTAATAATTCCCTAAAACACTAAACCTGGAAAGATCATCGATATGAATTGTTTACTTAACTAAATATTATGTAATGTTTAATATTGGGGTCTTATAGTTGATATCAGTGGAATGGTCTAGACAACTTTAGAGATTAGGATGTTTTCATAAGGGTAAGGGATATGATCCTGGGTTTATAATTTTATGATATATTATAATTTTAATGACATATAACCCCATAATGTGTATTATGTTATTTCATGGATATTAACGGAATTTTTTAGAAACATTGACCTTTGAAGAAAATTATGGGTTATTAGTTTTTGTGATGCAAAATGTGAGGTATGAAATAAACTTTGAGGTGAAAACATGTTATGGTTATTTTGAGGATTTTATCTCATTTTATATATTAATATAATTATATAGTTTTTTAAAATGGACAATTCACACAACGTGTGACATTACATCATGTTGAACAATGTTGTGAGAATCGAACCCACAACCCAAGTGTGACTCAGAATTTTATCCTACCATAGGCCTAATGAATTTTTAATTTTGTATGAATTATTTTTTAGTTAAATTATTTTATATATAAAAAATCCTTTAGATTTGGGAAATTATGTTTTATCAAATGGATATACACAATATAAGAAAATTATTTGGGGATTAAGTGATAAATGTAATTGGTTAAGATGTTTACTATTTTTGGAACACTATATACCTAAGGAAAATAGAATACTGTGGGATTTAATTTTTGGTGTAATGGATGAAATATTATTTCGGAAGAATTTATGTTCTTATTGTGCATATATTTAGATCTAGTTTTTTATGGAAATTATTATCCTATCATAGAGAATATGCGATTAGTTTCATTAATTTTGAGTTTGAGACTTTAAGAGTAGTGGATGTTATTTGGAGATAAATTTTATGATTTATCACGGAAGACAATGTGGTCAAATCCTTATGAATTTTCGGATTCAATATTATTTAGGATTGTTTTGAATAATTTTAAAGAAAATATTGTATTCAATTGTATTTTTTGAACTTTGGTTATTTTTTGTTGGTTTTAGGATATTTATTATAGTATTTATTTTTATAACAGATTATACTTTTTGGGGATTATCTAATCATGAAATAACCATTTTGGTTTTGGTTAATGAAATAAACATGGGATATATATTGTTCATCTTTTTTGGATTATTTGATTTTCTAGAAGTTGATTTTAGTTTTTCACGTCAGACTAAGTGATCAAGAATACTCATTGTTTGGATCAAAGATGTGTTTCGAGTAAAAATTTATTAATGGATGAAAGTCTACTTAAAAGTTATGTATATTTTATTATGTTCATAGTCAATATTATAAATAAATTCATCAACATGATGAAAAGGAACTTAAAATAAAAACAATGAATGTTCACTTTTGTTATAGGGGAATCAAAGTCCTTTTAACTGATAACATGTTTATCATTTTCTGGTAGTTAACACTCTTTTGATCATGTTTTTTATCACTCACCATCAAAACATGATGGTTAGTTTTTCCTCTATATCCATGTTTTCATACATGGAATACTAGTATTATTTAACGTGTGAAATGTTTTACATATCATTCATCTTTCAATGTGATAGTTTTATTGACTCTATATTAATGTTGGGTTTTCAATGATGTTTCTAGGCCCAATTTTAAGATTTAGAGAACATGAAGTCCATAAGGAGGAATGAATTAATGACCTTGGAATTTATAGAATAATACATTTTGTTTTATTTTATTATTTATGAATAATATATTAATTTTACCTTAAAAGGGATGATTTTTCCGATAGTATACTCAACAAGCAATACTAGGTTTCTCAATAATCGTAAGTTGTGTACACACATTGAGTTATACCGAAAAATAATAAAATAATATTATTTTTACTTTAAATAGTAGTGAAATCCTTTCCACTGGGATGGTGGGAATGAATAGTATCAACTAAATTATAAAAATATGGTTTTCAAGTTTTAATAATGATTCATAGGTTCCCAAATTCTTATAAATAGAAATAAATACCAATTGAATATAAAGGATGTCTTTTTATGAAAACCTATTAAAAAGACAATAATTATTTTTATAAAATCATATCAAACTTATGTTTTTTTATTTAATGAAAAATATATTTTATATATTAAATAAATTATTTTAAAATCATTCAATATGATTTCTAGATATTATATATGATCAAATTTAATTTTTCAGAAAATTTTTTTTCTTCTAAAAATGCAGTTTTATCACATTTTTATGGAGAATGCATTTCTAAATTAGTTTTCCATTCATTTATATGTTATATTTGAAAAAATAATCTTTTTCTATAGTAGAGAAACATCTATATTTTCAATGGACAAATTGTTTCTAATATTTTGAAAAAGTGCAATTTTTAATAAATAGTGAAAAATACATTATTTCGATTCACAATTGTCATTTAAACTAATTTATTTATATAGTTATATTGAAATTTTAATTTGATTCAAAGATTAATTGGAATATTTTTTAGCAATTACTTCAATGTTGGAAATTTGACATAATTACCCATTGAAATTCTACATAATTACAAGTCAATCTATTGATAGTTATTACTTCTTAAAAACCCACTTTTTTGTTTTGAAAATGGAAATTAGTATTATATTATTTACTAAAACTATATTATTTTAATTTGTAAAAATTTACTCCATATTTTCAATCAAAATATCTAAATTGTGTGATTTTTTTTGTTTTATTTTTGTACATTAAGAATAGTAACTTCGCTAATTATTTTATTTACAATGGTTAAAGGGTAAATCAGGTAAATAAGGGTAAAAAAACATTATAGTAATATTAATCAACCCTAACACATGTAATAATCCTATTGGATGAGATATTTCTATACATTGGAATCCTTGGTTCTATTTTAAGGACCCCATGGAGCCACTTGGATGTTAAAATGACATTTTACTTAGAAAATGATAATATGGATTTATATAACTGATACATTTAACTATAAAAATTCATTATAATTCAAAAATTATTTACTACATAAAGTTATTTTATTGATAATTTTTAGAAAATATATAAATAAATTTATTTATGACACAATGATGATGTAATGATTGATTTGTTAATAAATAAATCAAATAAATGATATTATAAATGATAAAATAAAGGTATTTTGATTATTTTGATGCCATAAACGAATTTTATTGATTATATTGACATATAATGATTGAGTTATTTTTTTTCAAAGTAATGAGGTTTATTTAATATTTTAAAAAGTAATTTATATTCCAAAATTGACATAATTCATCACTTAATAACTAAAATAGTTTATCTAATGATATTAAATTCTTAAAAATCTATGCTTCTTCAAAATGGATAATAAAAGTAAAAATATGTCATAAATGACTTTTTTGTGTGTCTATTAAAAAGATAAGGTAATTATATTAACACATAATTTGTCAATAACCCGATATCACTGTAATATTGAAAAGGGTTAAATAAGGGTTAATCAAATAAGATAATGATAAAAAATTATTCAAACTTTTCTTAACATTATTTGATGATGATTATTATAACCAAAATCATATTATCTTACAATTAAATGAGTGTTTTACTATTTTTAATAGAAAATAAAATTATAATAAATTAATATTTCTTGACATTCCTAACGTGCCCCCCTTCATCTCATAAAAGGCCACCACCTCTACCAACATTACTCACACCTCTCAATCCTATCGGATAGTCCAAATTCTGAAAAAATAAGCTCTGAAAATACATCCATTCCTCTTAGAATAATTAAATTGTGAATAAATAAATTCTATAAAGTTTATTGGATCAAATCAAAAGAAGTTACCTGATTTAGAGGTAACATCTTCAGTCAATTTTTTTTATTTTCCTTCTCCACTCCATATTCACTTATTATTGTTTTATTAAATAATAACGAAAATATGATAAATATACTAGTATGTTTTTTCTCATAATTATTCAATCTACATTTACACATACCTCCATTTATTGGATATGAACATATTGCTTCTGTGTATGGAGAATTACTGCCTCACAAAACGATGATTGTTCAATTTTCTTATACCAACTCTCATGGTAGCCATAATAACGACAATATATTTATATAAGATATATAGTATATTTATATTGTATTAATTATTATGTAGTTTTTATTGAAATCATTCTTTTATGCTTTCCATAATGTATAAATACGATAATTTCATTTGAGGAAGTTCATACTACCACCCACTCAATGTTATATAGCTCGTTCATGCCATACATGGAACATATAAAGGATTGAATTAAAGAACATATGTAACATATATAACATAGATATTATACTTGGATAATTATATACATATTTATCATCTATTTTTCATTGAGTTAAACTTTTATTTATGCAGGAAAATCATTTATACAGTGCATAATTGTAACATTTTTTTAATTTTATTCAACTATATTCCAAAAAAATATTTTGTTTAATGAAGTGTTTTACTAAAAAAAAGGTAATATTTATTTTTAACTCACACGATGTAAAATATGTTTCATGTTCCATGATTATTATTTTATATTTGGATTCCATAAAGATCATAAATGTTTTTGAAAGGTAAAATAATACCATGTACCATTTTTATGTATTTTGGTATTCAAAATGACTTTGAAAAATCATTGACTATGTCAATATCTTAAAATGATACATTTTGATTACAATTTGGAAATGTTATATTTCCACAATTATTTTTTTATGTGTTATGAATATGTTATGGTTATTTGTAATTTTTTACAGACATAGATGGTTCTGTGTTTAACAAACGGTGGGTGAGCCCAAGATAGCTCTCCAATGCATTATGTAACAAGAGATATGTAAAAGATAAGGATTATCATAAGAGATTTTCGCAATATACTATGATGGTTATTCCAAATGTAAGCTTGATTGTTATTCCCTATTTACCTATAAAATCTACGAAGTAAGTATGTTTTGAATGCCACAAGTAACCTTTATGATTTATGATTTATATGAGTTATTCATAAATCTTATGATATTATGAGTTATGTTAAAGAGATTATGTTTTACTTGTAAAATGTATGATTTTACTGATTTGTATTTATTCATGGACTAATGATTTCTTTGATTTTTTAATATCCTATAATCTACTTTTTATGCTAATACCTTGTTTTTGAAATGTTTTTTTACAGGGTATAAGGAAGGGTAAGTGAAAGGATGAATTCTAGATTATTTTTATCCAGAAAATAATTCTTTATTTATTTATGTATTTTTGTTGTTGTAAATAATTAGATACAATACATGTGTCTACTTTGTATCATTTGAGATGTAATGTAACAGTACCAACATAAATATCTAATAATTTAATCCTAAAAACATCATCAATATGAATTCTCTACATAACTCAATATTATGTAATGATTATGGATTGGTCCTTATAAAAACTAAATATATAATTAATATTTTATAAAATGGTTCAACAACAAAAATCGTATCATGAAAAATATTTAAGGAAAAATTTTTGAACAAAACATCATCATCCATGAAGGATATATATCAGCACTTTCTAGACAATGATTTTGTTTTTAAAAGAGAGAGAGTAAGAATATTGATAATGGATAATTAATTAACATGATATCATTCCAATATATATATATATGATATTCGAGTTGTAATAATCAATTTTCAATATTAGGTTAGAATATTGTAAAAATAATAATTTGAAATAAAATTAACTGAAATTGGAAGAAGATTTTCCTCTTGAATTATCCTCCATGAGAACCTCATTATGGGAATGTTTTTTGGTGTTTTGATAATACAAAGTGGTCATTTATGTGACAAGTGATTAGGGAAAAGGATTTGGGATGTATAACAACCCCACTCTTTATTACACAATTAAACTAGTTTATTACATAATATTCACTTGATACAACATAGAAGATCGAGAGATCTAGTGTCTTTGGGGCCTAGGAACATTACATGACAACTTCTAATATAAAATACTAAACACATTTAATGAAAAAATCCTTTACATAACCACTACATTCTATCATACGTAGCATTTTATGGGATAACCTGAGGATATACATGTGAAAAGCATGATCTATAAAGCCCAGTAAGGGAGTAAAATAAGAATAACATAAAGAATAAAATACATGCTAGACAATAGGAATATCAATAGATTATAAATGAACATGAATATAATGTCATGATATAGTATGATTATTGTAACATGGAAATGTGGCAACAACACATAACAGGGAATTAGCATGATGCAAGGCTCATTTCACTCGACCACGAGTAAACTCTCATTTTACATGATACTCATTTCACTTGATGAATAATGATACTAATATTTACCCATCGCATTGGTGTGATTTCAGGGTGCACCTATCTTATTCATTTCATTTCATGCATAAGTGTGCGATATTGTTCATAAAACATAGATTCATTGATATTTATTCCATTATAAATAATGTGGAATTAATACATGAACCTCTATAATTAATATTTTAATTTGTATTATGGTGAATACCCTAGATAGAGAAATGTGCATGGTATTCACTACACAATGTCTTTGGCATGGAAAAATGCAGTGCAATTTCGGCAGAATAACGACCTGCCATAAGAATTCATAAAAACTAGTTGATAAAAGAGAAAGGGGTGTAGAATAATATGTACATAAAATAGATAGTATGGGGTTCATAAATATACATGTCCCAAGAAAATTAATTGAATTTGGATTCATAAAACCAAATAATTTCATGAATGTAAATGAGGGGAGATAATTTCAAAGGGGATATCAGCATGCTAACAAGTGTACATGAGAGGAAATAATGAGAGATAACTGGGTCTCTCATCATTAAATAATTAATAGGGTAACATGGGGGGTATGTAAAAGTATACACCAACATATTGAATTGAATATTACATGTCAAAACAATATTAATAAACTTGGATAAATGGAGAAAGAAAGGAATCCCTTACATGGAAGTTTGATCCCAATGGCATGGAAATGGATTGAGAGAGGCTTATTGGTAGATTGGGGTGCCATGGGGGATTGTAGTGATATAATGGAAGAGTTTTTACCAACACCAATGGCTTTGAGTGATGACTATGTGGGATCATGGGTGGGTTTATATTGGAATGTAGTGAGAATTCTTTATTATTTAGGTATGAGACACCACACATTAAACTAATCAAAAACACATACCGGCTCATTGTTTTTTCCCATGGTATTCTCAAAGGGGGAGTGGAAAAAATATTTTATAATTCCAATGTCCAAAATTTTTAATATAATAGGGTTTATTAGGTGGAGGTGATTCATACCTCAAGGAAATCAATTTAAAAATATAAAATGTTTTATTACTCTTTGAGGGTCCACTAAAGCATTGTAAATTATATCAAAAAAACCATAAATCAAATTATTTTAATGGTAAAACGGATATTGACTATAAATAATGTTTATATTATTTTATTACATCACTATTGGGTCATAATGATGTTATAAAACACATTATATATTTAAATAATATTTATTTTTTTCCCAAAAAATCGACTATCACAGAAAATTATGAAAAATTCACTATTGGATAATTTCAACGTCCTAAATCCAAAAATAATATTAATGTTACCCAAATAAATTTCTAAATATCTGAATTTTTACTTTTAAAATAAAAACCAACATTTATAAAAAATTCATGGCTTTCGTCAAAAACAGCTTTGAAACATTAATAAAAATTAAATTTATATTTATAAAAATTATACAATCATTTATACTTAATAAAAATTAATTTAATAATAATAATATTTTATTAAAGTATTATTTAATTCAAAAAATCAAATAATTTATCAAAATAGATTTCATAGTTGAATATTATCTAAAAATATTATTTGTGTTTCAAAAACTATTTAAAAAGTAATAATAATAAAGAGAAAGTATATTTTTTATTATATACAAAAATAATGCACATAATCATAATAATAATGTCTTGTTTTATAAGCCCTTATAAAACCTTTTTAATACTGAAGGTTAAGGTGTGCAATGGTGATAGACTCTTGAGTTGGCTCGGATAACATCGCTCGGGTGGTAATCTCTATCAACTTGCACTTCTCCCGTAGGCGGTTCCGTTCGAGATTAACACGTGGATCCTCAGCATGGGTTTGGTCAATTGTGACGCCCAATCATGCATCCTCCTTTCGGAGCCCCGAAAAATGGTCTTTATATTGGGAAAGTCAACTGGATGAGGCTATAACTTCCTTTGTCTGTGTAAATTGGATTTGTTAAAGCCCAATATTAATACTAATCATGTGATCACTATTGAACGTAAATATTAGAAATGGTCACAATTCTTAAAGGTATTCTAAAAATATAAAATCATAAAACCAAAGAAGTGCATATTTTTATAACCATTTCATAAAAGAATACATTTAATTAGTTCAATAATAATTTCCATTATTAAAAGATTTGGTGGTTACAATCATCCCCTCTTAAGAAATTTCTCGATTGAAATTGCCTTTTCACAAACTAAAATATATATGGTTGACTCTGATTCATCACTTCCTTTGATTCCCACATTGACTCTTCAATCTTGTGGCTTCACCACAACACCATGACGAGGGGAATTCACTTATTTCGTTGAACATTTTTTCAATAATATAAGAGCTTCAATGGTTGCTCCATATAAAAAATATCATCCTCTAATTGTATAACCTCTAAATAGAGTACATGTGAAGGGTCTGGTGTGAACATTCTTAAGAGGGATACATGAATGACATCATGTACATTTTCCAAGCTGGGTGGAAGTGCTCATCGATAGGCAACATCCCCAAAATGATCAATAATCTTGAAGGTGTAGATATTCCTAGGGCTTAACATCCCATTATATCAAAACCTCATGACCATATTTCAAGGAGATATGTGTAGAAATACCATTTTTACAACTTTGAACTAAATTTCTCGTCGAATGTTATTTACATAACTCTTCTGTTGACTTTGGGTTGCCTTGATATGATGCGGAATGGTTTTCCCCTTCTCCACCATTTCATTGACCATTTCAGGTCGTAACAGCTTATGATCACCAACATCATCCCAACAAACCAATGTTTTACACTTTTTTTCCATAAATGGCTTCATATGGTTCCATTCATATGCTTGAGTATAAACTGTAATTATAGGATAATTCAATTAGTGGATGATGTTTTTCCAATCATCCTCTAAAGTCCATAGAACCTGATCATAACATATCTTCATGTGTCTGAATAGTTTTCTCAGACTAGACATTAGTATTAGGATGATAGGCCATAATAATGATTAGTTCAGTTCTTTGAGCATGTTAGAAACTTTCCTAGAACATCAAGGTCAGTCTCAGATCATGATCGGATACAATTAATAGTGGTACTCAATGTAGCAATACCCTTCTTTGATTTAAATCCATACAATTTCATCCAATGAGATGTCCTATCGAATCATGATAAAGTGATATGTCTTCGTAAGAAGATCCACAATGACCAATATAGCATTGTTTCCACTACATGGGCTTGGATGTCTAATGATAAAGTCCTTGGTAATTTTGTCCCACATCAATGTTGATATGGGTAGTGGTTGCATCATCCCCATTGACTTTTTCCCCTCTGACTTCACTTGCTAACATACCAGGCACATTGATGCATATTCAGCAGTCTCCCTTTTCATATTTTCTGACCAAAGGCTTTCTCAGAGATCTTGATACATCTTTGTGCTCCTCAGGTAAATAGAGAAGGATGAGCTATGTGCATCATCCAGAGCTGCTTCATTATCTCTGGATCATATAGTACACATAATCGTGACACAAATATCACAATTACATCCTTTTCAACCATGAACTCTGACGATTTCCCATTTCTGAAAGTTTTTAACCTTTTCTAAATTTCCACATCCTTTCTTTGAGCATCCCTGATTTTATATATGAGGGACAGTTGATCAATCATTTGTGAAAGGATTGAAAAGGTTCATACTTTAATGATTCCCATGACTATCCTATACAAATTTTAGATGATGGGAGCATTTTCAATTATCTTCACTGATTAAGATGTCAGATCATTTCTACATAGAGAATTTTCCACCTTGTTTTTCTTACCAGGATGGTAGTAGATTGAGCAGTCATAATCCTTGATGAGTTTTATCCATCATTGTTGGCACATATTATGTGATTTTTTTAAATATATATTGAGGCTCTTGTGATCAGTATATATCTCACACATCTCCTTATAAAGATAATGCTGCAAAATTTTCAATGCAAATAACACAACTGCAAACTTTAGATCATATATGGGATAGTTTTCTCTTGGATTTACAGCTACCTTAAGGCGTAAGCTATCACTATATCATTCTGCATCAACACTCAAACCAAGCCCTTCATTAAAGGATTACTATATAACAAAAATATTATCCACTCATGGGTAATGTGATCACATGCGTAGTGATAAGACTCATTTTTATCTCATTGAAGCTCTATTTGCATTAATCACTCCAAGAAAACATTACTCCCTTCTGAGTTAGCTTGGTAAGAGGGTTGAACAACAATAATAAATTTATTAGAAATCAGAGATAATATCCAGTTAGCCACAAGAAGCTATAGATGTCTGTTACCGATGTGGGCCACAACTATCCCTCAATTGTAGTTGTATTGTAGGTATCCCTATATATTCCATTACTATTGATGATATCACAATAGAATGAGACCTACTTCAACTAGAACTCATAGTTGTTTTACATTTCAATGAACTTATCTTTTCTTAAGGTCTCTAGTATAGTTCTTAGATTCTCTTCATGAAACTCATTGGTTTTGGAGTTTAATATAATTTCATCTTTAAAGAATACCAAAAATTTGTTGACATAATCTAGAAAGACTCAATTCATCAAGTCCATGAAGATTACTGGAGCATTAGTGAGTCTGAAAGGAATTACTATTAATTCATAGTGCCAGTATCTCATACTAAAATCAATCTTGGAGATGTATTTATTCTTCAACCTTACATGATAATATCCCGACTGCAAATATACCATGGAGAAGTATTGTGCTCCATGTAGCTGATCGAACAAGTCATAAATTAATGGTAGATGTTATTTATTCATTATCATGATTTCATTAAGCTCATAATTTTAAATGAAAAGGTGCATTGACCCATCCTTCTTCATGATTAAGAGGACTGCTCCACCCTATGGTGAATCACATGGGCATATAAACCCTTTATATAGATTCTCCTTTAGTTTTATCTTCATCTCATCCGTCTCCAAAAAATTCACTCTATACCGAGACTCGGATATTGGAAACTCCCCATGTATATGGTCAATTCAGAATTTAACATCTCTCTTTTGAGTAAAAACAAACAATTTCTCAAGAAATACATTAGAATATTCCCTCACAATAGGCATGTCTTCAAAGATGGTTGCCTCTTTAGACTCAATCATCTAATCCAAATATGTGTGGTCAAACAGTAGTAATATCCATGCATTAGATGATGGTGCTAAAAAATATTCAACTTCCTAATTACACTTGAATAGAATCGGGGGATGATTATTTATATGTAGAGTGATTTTCCCCCCAAGAAAATTTATGTTGGATCTATATAATGAATGCCAATACATACAGAGAATTGCATCAAATTTCATATGAGGTATTATGATGTGGATCTCTGGGATTTTAGATTCAGAAATTATGACAGAGAGGAGTTATATTCATGGGATGCATTGATTACCCCATTTTCCATACTCACCAGCATCTTTACATCAATGATTTTTGGTGGTGCTATGATTGTTCTACAAAACAGTCAGGATACAAAAGAATGCGTAAAACCACAATCAGAAAGTACATTCTCAATTATTGAATAAATAACTTGCATACCTATCACCACTTCATTTTTAGGGATCACTTCTGCAGTATTGATAGAAAAATCTCACACATGCTGCCTTATAGTTTGTGGGTTTCCACTGAAAACCCTTATCTTAGAGCACTGATTTTCTAGGTTCCCTAGTTCTTTGCATTTATTGCAATGAAAAATACATTGAGTTTCAAACAGATCATTCCTCTCCTCTATTGCAGCCGTGGGTTTTTCTAGTCAGTATTTAACATATTGGTTCCCTTATCAGCCACACCTAGAGCCTTTCCATTTCCCCTTTAAGAAATTTCAAAGGTTATTCTTTCCACAATTTTGAATGTGGGGTGATGGATTTTCATAGCACCATTGGATTTAACCATCGGACTTCTAGAACTAAAGTTCACTTTACACTTCTTATCCTCATGATACCCCTATGAATATATGATATCCATTTTGACCTTGAGGGTAGATCGGAAAATTTATTTATAGCTTTCGATGTCAGGGATCACCAGGGCTTTCTATAGGCTAGATTTCATCCCACCAGTGAAGCGGTCAAACTTGTATTTGTGGGTAACGACAAAGCCAGAGTCGTATCATGAAAGCCTTGTGATGTTTTCCTCATACGCTTCGATGGATTCATCAACTTTTTTCTAGTGGGAAATAAGGTCACATTCCATCTTTAGTTAAAGGATTCATGGAGAATATTTATCAAAAAAAAACTTTTATGTAATTCATCAATTCCAACACATTGATCTCCTCCCCAGAATTTGTATTTATGATCAATATCCCTCATTAATTGAATTCACCCTCTAAACAATAAGAACTCTCAAGAACCTACTCTAGTTCATAACATTGATTTATAGATAAGATATTTTCAATGTATTTTATCCATTGTTCAGTGATTGAGGGATCTGATGATCCATTAAAGTCAGGAGGTCATTGTCGCATGAATCATCTAATATAGACTTGTTCTTTCATAGGGGAGTGGGGTGTTGAACATTCCTCTTTACCCCAATTTCTTTTCAAATAATGTGTAAACTAAGAGATTATCAGGACAATGTTCACGATTCCTACTCCCATAGGATTGTGAATTTCATTAGAATATTCATCAAAATGATCGTCGCATTGTTTATTATCCTGAGTACTCATATTATTGGCCATTGGATGGAATAAAAGGAATGTTAGGGTTAACACCAAAAGGGTAATACATTAACCAAACCAATGAAATATAAATAGGTTTTATCTCTGTAATGTATGAATCTATAGGCTTCAATCTATGTTATTTGTGATCAACATTATATCATATATTTGTAGGGGTAATTTTCTAATTCTCTTAATAATTATTCATTCTAAAAATCTGAATTTACCAAATCATATCCCATGGAAAGGTCATAACCAAGAGTGAATCCGGGCTCGTTGTCGTGTTCCAGGATACCCCAGGATAATACCAAAACTCCTTGCCAGAGTTTTCACTCCTAGGTACACCTATGACAGAGCCACCTCCATCTTCTCATATCTAGTCATGGATGTATTTTCTTGAAAAACCCACTTACTCAATACTCAACAAAATTTTTGGATGTTTTTATTTTACATAGTCATATCTCTATGGCTTTCACTAGGATTTATAATCCTAATCCCAATAATAACTAAATCTATCAACTGATACCAACTATAACAACCCTTCTCTTTATTACACACTTAAATAGGTTTATTACATAAAATTGAAATGATACCACATAGAATATTGAGGGTTATTGTGTCTTTGGGTATTAGGAAAATTACATAACAATATAGAACATAAAATACACAACATACTTATTGAATACTTTTTGTATATAACATGGACATTCCCTTTACAAAGCATTTCATGGGATAACATGAAGACATACATGTAAAATAGGTGAGATATAAAGCCCAGTAATGGAGTAAACAAGGTATACCCTAAAAAATTAAATTGATGTTAGAAATAGATATATCAATGGAGCATTAAAGAACATTAACATAAAGGCATGATATAAAATAATTATAATAACATGAAAATGTGGAAAAAACACTTAATAAGGAATTAGCATGAGCCAAGGCTCACTACACATGGAGCATGAGTAAACCCTTTCATGAGTAAATCTTCAATGGAAATTACATATCATGATACTAATCAGTACCAAATGCATTGGATCACTATCAGGGAACCACCATATAAATCATTTTATTTCATTCATGAGTGTGCCACATAGTTAATAAAACATGGATTCATCATCAAATATTACAAAATAAAGGAATGTAGAATTCATACATGAAAATATATAATCAATATGTAAATGTGCATAATGGTGATTACCCTTGATAGTGAAATGAGCTTGGTATTCACTACACAAAGACTTTGGATTTGAAAAACGCGATGCAATTTCAGCAGTATAATGACATGACATAAGAATTAATAAAAATGGATGATGAGAGAGAAAGTGGTGTATCATCACATGTACATGAAATGAGCTGTAAGGGGGTAATATAGATTCATGTTCTTACATAATTAATGGAATTTGGATTCATTAAATGAATGAATTTCTTGAATGTAACTGAAGAGGGAGAAATTCATTATAGAATTTCACCATGGTAACAATTGTACATGAAAGGAAATAACGAGGTAGAAATGGTTCTCTCATCATTAAAAAATAAAGAGGGTAGTGTGGGGGAGGTGATAAATCCTACCCCAACATTTATAATTGAAAATAGAAGGGAATGAAAATATTAAAAAACATGGATAAAATGAAAAATGAAATAATCCCTTACCTGGAAGTGTGACCCCAAAGGCTTGGGAGTGGTTTGAGAGAGGATTAATGGAATGTTGGGGCACATTGGGAGGATTATAGAGAGAGGAGGTCAGAGTATAGATGAACTCCAAATGCTTTTAGTGAAGAGGAAGTGGGAGCATGTGTGAGATTATATAGGATATTAGATGGAATTCGTTATTATTTAGGTTTGGGTCACCACATATTAAACTAATCAAAACCACAAAACAGACCATGGTTTTTCCCATGGTTATCCAAAGGTTAGTGGGAAATAATATTTTATAAGGCCAATGTCCTAAATTTTTAAAATATTAGTGTTTCTTATGTGGAGTTGATCAGACCATCAAAGATTTCAATTTTAAAAGATAAAATGATTTATAAGTATTTGAGGATCCAGTAATGCTTTGTAAAATTAATAAAAAAACCTAAAATCACATTATCTTAATGGTTAACCATATATTGACCAAACATAATTTTTATATTTTTTTAATTTATCACTATTGGTTTATTATGTTTTCATAAAACACATTATATATCAAAATGTTATTTAATTTATTAAAAAAACTCAAGTGACTCAGAAAATTATGAAAAATTCATCGTTGGAGAATTTCGACGTCCTCATTTCAAAATTAATATTAATTTTATCTGAATAATTTTTTAAATATTTGAATTTTTTTGTTTAAAATAAAAATACAAATTAATATGAAATTCGTGGGTTTTGAGAAAAACAGCTTTCAAAACATAACAAAAATTACTGTTGTATTCATTAAAATTATATGCTCATTTATACTTATTAAAAATTAATTAAATAGAAATAATATTTAATTCCAAAAATCCATTAATTTATCAAAATTTATTCTTTAAATGAATATTATCTAAAAATTCTATTTGTGATTTAAAAAATATTTTCAAAGTAACAATATTAAAATGAATATATATTCATTATTATATTCAAAAATAATTCACGCAATCATAGTGCTAAGGTATTTTTAAATAATACCTTATAACACCATCAAAAGACTAAAGGGTAGGGTGTGTGATTGTGATAGACACTTGGTGTGGATCAGATAACATCACTCGGGTGGTAATCACTATCAACATTCACTTCTCCCGTAGGTGATTCTGTTCGATCTTAACATATTGAAGCTCGGTCTGGGCTTAGTCAAGAGTGAAGGCCAATAACGCCACCTTCTTTACGAGCTCCGACAATTTGGCGTCATACACAGAAAGTCTAATAGATGAGGCCATCACTTCCTTTATTTGAGTAAATTAGTTTTATTGACTGAAAATTATTTTTTTTATTTTCTTATCAAATCACTTTGTACGGAAAGTGAAAAACCTTAATGTTCAGCATACCAAAAAAACAGAAGATTCCCAAGCAAAAAAGATTCTACCTCCACCTAGAATTTTCATCATGAATGGGCCCTCCACCAAGACATGAACACTCAGACGGTCCCTTGAAAATATGTGCAGGCACAATCCCGATGGCCAGGACATACCCTCTCAGAGTCCAAATGCCATGCCGAAGTGGTGAGCTCGTGCTCTGAACCTCATATGAAGTAGAACCAGAAAAATGCTGGGAACATAACCCCAAATTACCCTTTAACCCACTGTCTGATGATAGTTCCTCATAATCAAATACTCAATCAAAATGAAAAACTGTGCACGGATAGTCATTGAAATACAATTTCAACCTGCTAGAATTTGTATCCCTAAAGAGTTTCCATGAAATATCTGTTACATGGATATGTGGCACTTCTATTAACAGGACTTCTAAATCAGAAGATAGTTTATCCCATACTTGTATGTATTCCTCTAGCTTTAACAACCCCTGGTTGAGTCCCCAAACAAGAATTGAGTTCTGTTTATCAACCCAATGGTATTGCTCCTCCGTAATATTGATTTCAATATTCCGGCCCATCATCTTAGATTCATCCTCTTCAGACGCATTGAGATACAAAACCTGATCTTTAACCTCATCAACTGAGCTCAGAATTAAACCCCATGATCCGAGTTGGTCATGGTGCTCCGGCTTACACACAGCCTCACAAGCCACCCTCTCATCCTCTATCTTTTTTGCAGACCGAGTCCTCGCCGGAGGTGGCAAGGAGGAGTATACCTTCCTGCCCTTCCACCCCTGTTTATTGATCCAAGAATATTCCTCCTCGTTCAGGGGCTCCACTATCATCCTCCTTGCCGATCGACTCTTCATAGGAGGAGTAAGAGAGGAGTAGTCCTTCCCCTCCTTCCTCCTCTTGGTCTTCTAGTTCGGAGCTTCATCTACTGAATGACAGTGCTCATCATCCTTCAACTCTTGCTCACATCCCCGAACATCCACTGATGAGTAGCTGAGGGTAGCACTCGATTCCGTTTTAGCTAGCCTCTCAAATTTTTTGCAAAGGGTAATTAAGGGATGAGGACTGGGAGTAGACCCCCCTTCTTCCCCTTACCCGATCGCCAATCCTCCTCCTCCGTAGGCCCCTGCAACCCCTGTTGCAAAAAACCACTAGCCGTCCCCATTGTCATGGCCTGATCTTCCTTCCCCCTATTAGCCATCTGCATCATAGCCTCCTGGCTTCCTGCCTCCCAAGCTTCCACACTGACCAATCTTGCCGCACTGAACATCACTTCTCCACACCAAGTTCATGTGAAGAGCGATCCAGGTCCTGTCTCAATCTGTTAAACACCTCGGTGACCAATGGATTGGCCTGAGCGACCAATTTCTTCTTCACAGGAGACCGCGCATGATAATATCGACTGGGCCCTGCCAAAAATGCCCCCTTGCATGAGTCTGCACTAATAAACACAACCTCCTCCACTTGCAGACATCCAGGAGGATCTCCCCCACCCATACCTCCTTCCTCCACAGTTTTCTTCTGGTTGGAGGTCTCTCCCATTCTCTGTCCCTTATATTCCTTCCCGTGGTACATGCCCCTCCTCTGAATGCACGGAGACCCGCTACAGAGAACTTCCAGCGAATGTCCCAGACGATTGCATCTAGAAAAATAATTCGTCCAGTTTTCATATACGATCCGTTGTTTGCAGCGATATTCCTCACCTACAATGACCGAGACATAATCGAATGGAACCCTTGTAGCATCTAATTCAACGCAGACTCGAGGATTTATCGGATGACAGAGAGCATTTGTTCGACAATCCGAGCACATATACCTACCGAGCAAATTTCATTGCATGCGCATAACCGAAGGATTCTGAAATGGCCATGGAAGATTTGGAAAACATACCCAAGTCGCTATGGTTGAAGGATCGCGCTTCATATTCCAATCGAAGGTCCATCGAAAGAGAAAAAATCAGAAGCCGTTGAAGTTAGAGGAAGCACTTGACCATGCCTTGAAGAGATCATCCTCCGAGAAGAAGCGTGTCATAATGTGACGATTATCCAACAGACCCATTGTTGCCCTATCCTGCAAATCCCAGGAGTCAGAGACATACCGATTGAATGCATCCACCGACGGTCGCCGCTGGAAAAACCTAGCAATTAATGTGTTCTTCAGAAGAAACGATGTTTATGAGTACTCTGCTCCTAATAACTGGAGGTTAGGCTAACCCTCATGGTTAGAGGAGTGAAGAGTAGCATGGGAGAGTGGTGGTTTTTATAGTGGTGGAGAGGGGTGATATCTCATTATTCTAATCATTTTTATTTAATTGGATAAATACAATCAATAGTATTAATTCATGTGAAGGAATAATATAATAAGTGTATGTGAGTCTTTAAAAAGTGATCTTAAATATACCAGGACTCATGGAATATTGTATTTATTATATAATATATTTATATTTTAAATTACCATATTTTACTATTTAGTAGAAAATAAATTATTTTAGAAAAATCCAAAAAAGTTCCCATAACCATTTATATATTTTAGAATTAAAAAATTAACTCCATTATGTTAAAATATTTATCTAAATATGTGAACTTTTTTTAAATAATAGTAATATTTACTTGAAAAAGACATATTTAAATTTAAAACTATTTTAATAAGAGTTTAAAAAATTAATAAATGTCCCATAAAATTATCATAAAATCATAAGATAATAAAATATTTGTTTATTAATCATTTTTTAAAAAATTAATATAATTTTAAATAATTATATTAATTATAAAATTTTAAATGAATATTAAAAAATTATATAAGTACCCAGGCATCCATATTAATTTTCAAAATATTAACCTACTTTTAATATGATATCATTATATATTACTTTCACTTATGAGATGCCTAAATATTATAGATAAATTCAATGGAGAGGTTACTACTCATTAGGAATAATTACTATTTATATGGTTCATATTACAATTTCAAAAGAGAATTTATTATTATATCGTTGTAGATTCCTTGACTTCAAGAAAAAACTCTTACTTATTTTATTATTTATTTATAAATCTTTTATTCTATTACTTATGTGGTTTTATATGATTAATGTTATATAAAATAAATATAATAAGGGTAATATTATTTATATAATTTTCAATCATTACTTTTATGATCACCATATTTTTTAATATTATTATCATGACTTAAGGATGATTATTGTCTTGGAGATTTCATATAGAATTCCATGAAGAGTTTTCATAATAGTGATTGTTATTTATTTCATATTTTTAGATTATGGGAAATGAGGATACTGCTTGGAAGTGTCCACATTATATTGTAATGATTTATTATGAATGAGAGATGGCCTAATTATCTAAATATAAAACCCTTAAAGATCCTTATTGTGAATGAAAAGAGAGTTCCATACTAAAGTCATGATAATCTAATTTTTTAAAGGTGGGTCATTGTTGTGGGTATTACAGAAACGTTTTAAACAGTGTAAGAGGATAAGATAATGTCCAAATAATTATCTTAAAATATTTTACTTTATGATTAAGTAAATATCATATATCATTTTAAGATTGCGTTGTTACTTCATCTATGATATATCTCTTTAGAATGGTTTTCCATTGTGGAAATATGGATGTATTGGTGGGAAGTCATCAAGAGGAAAACTTCATTGAAAATTAGCATCAAGGGATGTTTGGAATAAGAACATAATTGTTATATATAGTGATGTACCAGTCTAAACAAAATATAAATTGTGGCAGTATCGATTATAGAGAGGAACCCAATGCAACGAAAAGGACAATGTCTAAGTGGAATATTTTATGAGGAGAAAATCTCCATCATTCGTAGAATCAGTTGACCATATAATATTTAATTGATGGATAAATTCCATACAAAAGATATTTTATGCCATTTGTTATTTCGAATAAGAAATGTTAACTCAATAAATTTATCACTTTTAAGGTGATGTCAACCATTAGTGGTAAATTGTTATGAATATCAGATAAAGTGAAGATATTTATTCCATAGAATGGGATGAATTTAATAATATATTTATTGAGAATTATTTTATTACTGCTGTTAAATATAGAATGGAAAATATTATTGGAATTGAGAAGAAATGATAAAATTTCGGTGATTCATACGACGAAAACATTACCCATTTTTCAATGAATTCACAAATATTTTATTAAAGATCTTGATAGTATTTTCACTTAGATTCTCTATGGATTAATTCTATGATATCAATGGAAATTACTTTCATATGGGTTGAAAATGTATGCCAAACTTGTTCCATCTCCTGATATGGTAGCAGTTGAGTTTGATGATGATCTAATGTCCCTAAAAAATAAAAAATAATAATAGGCCCAATTGGAATGAAATTGGAAGGAATTCCTGAAATATAATTGATGGTAAAAAAATAAAATACCCATCTTGTGAGAATAGTGGAAAATATAATACTGGATAATGTCTTCAAAATACAGGGATGTTCATCCGACCTGGTATTTTAGGATATATGGTTCGTGACTACAAGAGAGATGATCAAGAAATAAAATATATTCTAATGATAATATTTCTTTAGTTGAATTGAGTTTATAAATAATGCTAAGAAATTTATTATATTTCATACTCAGGATATAAATCATTAGGATCCAAAATGAAATGTTATGGGAAAATAAATTGTTACTATTTTAGTTTATGTATAGATGTCTTTTGAAGTGATGAAAGCTCCAAGATGATCAATAAATTTCAATGTTTTTCCATATGTTCTAGAATATAGAAACAATTTGGGATTTTTTAACTGAGTGATAATAATACGATTAATAAATTTTTCTATAGGTCTTGTTTGGTTATTATTTTTGAAGTGATTTAGTTTAATGAGAATTATGATTTTAGTTTTGGACATGAGTTTTGAGGAATTAATATATAGTAGAGTTTATGTCATATCTAGTGATTAAATTTAGTTTGTGGGATTTTCATCATATGTTGATTAAATGGTTCTTATGAAATGTAAAAATATAATTGAATTATATTTTCTTATAATCATATATAGTAAAATTATTCCAAAAGACTATAAAAACATAATCAAAAAATCATTTTCTATTTACTTTTATCACTATGAAATCAATAACCATTTAAACAATTATATATTTATAGATTTGTAAGGAAAATAATTATAATAACAATTATATATATCACTCTCTATAATAACGTGGTGGATTTTTTCTCTTCAATATCATTGTATTCCTATATCGAAAAAAATATGTGTTATCATTGGATACTTTCATACTTTATATTGAATATTTTAAAATGGAAGTTTCATTTATTATTTAATTTTATGTTGGATTTCAATAATGGTATTATGAAAAGTCATACCCTATTTACCGATCATTAAATAAAAATTTCGAGTATCAAATTTTCAAATAATTGGTGGGAGAGAATGTAACATACTGAGTAAAAAAGGAAACACACTCTTTGATAGAATACATGATTCAGCACATCGATATTAAGTGAAAAAATGGTTATTATAATTTAAATGAAACTATTATAACACAACCATTAGAATTTATTGAATGAAAGAGAGAAAATGAAGTATGAAAATTAAGTTTATAAAATTATATATAATTAATTTTTAGTTATCAATTAATCATAAATGAAAATTTCCATGTTTTTCACTTCAACGGTAGTGATGGAAAAAGATCACCCTTGCTGCCTTAGAGTTTGTGGGTTTCCTCTGAAAACCATTATCTTAGTGCACAGATTCTCGAGGTTCCCTGGCTCTTTTCATTTATTGCAATCAAAAACAAGTTGAGGCTCAAACAGAGTGTTCCTCTCCTCTGTTGTAGCCATGGGTTTTTCTTATCAGTAGTTAACGTCTTGGTGCCCTTATCTTCCACACCTAAAGAATCTCCTCGTCCGCTTTAGGCAATATCCAAGTTGCCTCTTTACTCACCTTTGTAAAGTGGGGTGATTTATTTTCATAGCACCATTGTATTTTACCATTGGTCTTCCGGTACTAAAGTTCACATTACACTTATTGTCCCCATGATACCCACAAGAATATCTGATATCCATTTCAAAATTGAGGGTACATCAAAAAAAATATTTATAGCTGTCGAAGTCAAAGATCACCAGGGCTTTCCACATGCTAGGTTTTAAATCACTGATGAAGTGGTCAAACATGCATTCGTGGGTAACGACAAATCCAGAGTCGTATCGTGAAAGCCTTATGAAGTTTTCCTCGTATGCTATGATGGATTCATCGACTTTTTTCTAGAGGTAAATAAAGTCCCATTCCATATTTAGTCAATGGGTTCATGGAAAATGTTTATAAAAAACAGTTTTATGTAATCCCTTAATTCCAACACAGCGTTCCCCTCCTCAGGCATTGAATTTTTTATCAATATCCAGAATTGAAATATTTCACCCTCCAAATGATAAGAACTCTCAAGAACCTACTCTAGTTCATAACAATGAAGTACAGAGAAGATCTTTTCAATGGATTTTATCCATTATTCAGTGATTTAGGGATCAAATGATCCATTAAAGTTAGGAGGCCATTGTCTCATGAAGCATCAAATAAATACTTGTTCTTTCATAGGGAAGGGGGTGTTGAACATTATTCTTGACCCATGTTTTATTTCAAATATTGAGTTAACCAAGTGATTGCATGACAATGTTGATGATTACTACTCCCATTGGATTGTGAATTTCATTAGAATAGTCATCACAATGATCGTCACATTGGTTGTTAGCCCGAGTCCTCATATTACCGGCCATTGGTTGGAATAAAAGGAAAGACACGGGTAACACCTAAAGGGTAATCCAAGAACAAAACCAATGACTTATAAATAACTTTTATTTCGGTATGATATGAATTTATAGGCTTCAATCTATGTTATCTATGATCTATATTATATCATATATTTTTAGGGGTATTTTTATAATTCCATTAATAGTGGTTCATACTAAACATCTGAATTTACCAAATCATATCCCCCAGGAAGATCATAACCAAGAGTGAATAAAGGCCCGTTTTCTTGTATCGGGATACTCTTGGTCAAGACCGAAACACCTCGTCTGAGTTTTCACTCCTAAGAACACCTATTCCAGAGCCACCTCCACCTACTCGTACCTAGACAGGGAAGTATTTTCTTGATAAACCACTTACTCAATACTCATCTTAATTTTGGAATGTTTTTTTTATACTTTGTCATATCTATAATGCTTTCAATCCTATTCCAAATAATAACAAAACCAATCCACTGATACCAACTATTACAATCCCGCTCTATATTACACAGATAAATTGGTTTATTACATAAAATTCAAATGATACCATATAGAAGAATGCGGATTATTTTGTATTTGGAGATTAATATCATTTCATAGAAACATAGAACATAAAATACATGACATCTTTATTGAAAAAGTTTTTTACATAACAAGTACATTCTCTTCTACTTATCATTGCATTGGATAACTTGAATACATAGATGTGAAACTGGTGAGCTATAAAGCCCAATAGTGGAGTAAACAAGGTATAACATGAATAATACAATACATGTTAGAAATAGGCATATAAATGGAGAATAAAATAACATTAACTTAAAGGAATGATATTACATAATTATAATAACATGAAAATGTGGCCAAAACACTTAACATGGAATTAGTATGAGCCAATGCTCACTACACATGGAGCATGAGTAAACACTAATTGAACACAATTTTCATGAGTAAATTTTCATTTCTCATTACTTATCATGATACTAATCATTACCCAATTTATTGGATCACTATCAGGGCATACCCATCTAAATCATTTTATTTTATGCATTAGTGTGCCATATGGTTCATAAAACCTGTATTCATCATCAAATATTACACGATAAAGGAATGTCGAATTCCTAATGAAAATCTAAATTAAATATTTAAATATGAAAAATGGTGAATACCCTTGATAGTGAAATGATCATGGTATTCACTATACAATGACATTGGCGTGAAAAAATGTGATGCAATTTCGGCAGCTGAAAGACATGACATAAGAATTCATAAAAAATGGATAATGAGAGAGAAAGGGGTGTCTCATCATATGTACATGATATGGGATGTATGGGGTTAATATAGATACATGTACCAAAATAATTAATGGAAATTGGATTCATTAAACGAAGGAATTTTTTGAATGTAAATGAAGAGGGAGAAATTCCTTACAAAATTTCGGCATGGTAACATTTGTATATGGGAGGAATTAATGAGGTAAAAATGGGCCTCTCATTCTTAAAACATAAAGAGGGAAGTGTGGGGGGGAGGTTAATAATCGTACCCCAACATTTATAATTGAAAATAAAATGGAATAACAATATTAAAAAATGTGGATACAATGAAAAAAGAAATAATCCAGTGCATGGAAGTGTGATACCAAAGGCTTGGGAGTGGTTTGAGAGAGGAATAATGGATTATTGGGGAACCTTGGGAGGATTATAGAGAGAGGAGGTCAGAGGATGGATGAACTTCAAAGGCTTTGAGTGAAGAGGAAGTGGTAGCATGTGTGAGTTTCTATAGGATATTAGACGGAATTCTTTATTATTTAGGTTTGGGACACCACATATTAAAATAATCAAAACCAAAAACCAGTACACGATTTTTCCCATGGTTTTTTCAAAGTTTAGTGGGAAACAATATTTTTTTTGTCCAATGGAATAAATTTTTAATGTATTAAGGTTTCTTATGTGGAGGTGATCAGACCATTAAGGATTTCAATTTAAAAAGATAAAATGTTTTATATGTCTTTCAGGATCCACTAATTCTTTGTAAAATTAAACAAACAAACCTAAAATGACATTATATTAATGGTAAACCATATATTGACCAAACATAATGTTTATATTATTTTATTATATCACTAATGGTTCATTATGTTGTCATAAAACACATTATATATTAAAATTGTATTTAATTTATATCAAAAAACTCCAGTGACTTAGAAAATTATGAAAAATTCATCGTTGGATAATTTTGACATCCTGGTTTCAAAATTAATATTAATTTTTCAAAATAACTTTCTAAATATTTTAATTTTAACATTTAAAATAAAAACGTACATTTATCATAAATTCATGGGTTTTGACAAAAACAGCTTTCAAAACATAAAAAAATTACTATTTTATTCATAAAAAATATATGCTCATTTATACTTAATAAAAAATAATTTAATAATTATAATATTTTATAAAATATTATTTAATTCAAAAAATCCATTAATTTATCAAAATTGATTCATTTGATGAATATTAACTAAAAATATAATTTTTGATTTAAAAACTATTTACAATGTAACAATATTAAAATGAATATAGATTCATTATTATATTAAAAAATAATGTATATAATCATAGTGGTGAGTTCTTTTTAAATAAAACCTTATAACAACAATAGAAGACCGAAGGGTATGGTGTGTGATTGTTATAGACTCTTGGTGTGGATCAGATAACATCACTCGGGTGGTAATCACTATCAAAATTCACTTCTCTCGTAGGTGATTCTATTCGAGCATAACATTTTGAAGCTTGGCTTGGGCTTGGTCAAGAGTGAAGGCTAATAAAACCACCTACTTTCAGAGCTCTGACAAATGGGCTTCATAGAAGAAAAGTCTATTAGATGAGGCCATCTCTTCCTTTATCTTAGTAAATTGGATTTATTAAATCCTTATATTTATACTAATCATGTGATCAATGTTCAACGACTATATTAGCAACAGTCACAATTATTATCAGTATTTTAAAAATATGAACTCTTAAAACCAAAGAAGTGCATATATTATATAACCATATCACGTAATAATACATTTAATTAGATCATGAATAATTTCAATTATTAAATATTTGGGTTGTTAAATGAGGATCATTGATAATCCTCATGGCTTAGAGGAGTGAAGAGTAGCGGGGGAGAGTGGTGGTTTTTATAGTGGAGGAGAGGGGTGATTGCTCATTATTCTAATCATTATTTTTTTAATTTGATAAATAAAATCAATAGTATTAATTACTTTGATGAAATAATATAATAAGTGTATGTGATTCTTTACCAAGGGTTATTAAATATACCAGGACTCATAGAATAGTGAATTTATTATATAATATATTTACACTGTAAATTACCATATTTTACTATTTAGTAAAAAATCATTTATTTCAGAAAAATCCAAAAAATTCTCTATATCCATTTATTAATTTGTAGAATTAAAAATTTAACTCCATTATATTAAAATAATTTCCTAAATATGTGAACTTTTATTTTTAAATAATATCAATATTCACTTGAAAATTACAGATTGAAATTTAGAACAATTTTTATAAGTGTTTAAAAAATTAATAAATGCCTCATTAAATTATCATAAAATCATAAGACAATAAAATATTTATTTAAATATCATTTTTTTAAAATTAATAGAATTTTAAATTATTATTTTAATAATAAAATTGTAAAAAATATTTAAATCTTATAAAAGTACCCAGACATAGATATTAATTTTCAAAATATTCACTTACTTTTACTATGATATCATTATATATTACTTTCACTTATTTGATTCCTAAATATTATTAATAAATTCATTGGTGAGGTTACTATTCATTATAAATATTTACTATTCATATGGTTTATATTACCATTCCTAATGATAATTTATTATTATATCATTGTAGATTCCTTGACTTCTAGAAAAAAACTCTTATTTATTTTATTATTTATTTATAAATTTTGTATTATGTTTGTTATGTGGGTTTATAAGATTTATGTTATATAAAATAAATTCAAGAAGGGTAATTTCATTTATATAATTTTCAATCATTACTTTTATTATCACCAAATTTTTTAATTTTACTATCATGACTTAAATATGATCGTTGCTTTAGAGATTTCAAATAGAATGACATAAAGAGTTTTCATAAATGTGATTGTTATTTATTTCATATTTTTAGATTATGGTAAAAGTGGATACTTCTTGGAAGTGTCCACATTTTATTGTAATGGTTTATTATGAATGATTGATGGCCTAATTATCTAAATATAAATCCCTAACGTATCCTCAACGTGAAAGAAATTATAATTCCTTTCCAAATTCATGATTATGTAATGTTTTAAAGGTGGGTCATTATTGTCGGTATTACAGAAACGTTTAATATAGTATAAGAGGTTAGGATAATGTCAACAAAATTCCCTTAAAATATTTTAGTTATTGATTAAGTAAATATCATATATAATATTAAGATTACCTTGTTACTTCATCTATGATATGTATCTTTAGAATGGTTTTCCATAGAGAAAATGGGGATGTAGTGGTGGGAAGGCATTGAGAAAAACACATCATTAAAAATTAGCATCATGGGATTTTTGGAATTATAACATAATTTTATTATATAGTGATTTATCAATCGAATCAATATATAAATTTATGAAGTATCGATTATAGAGAGGAACCCAATGCAACAAAAAGGAAAATGTCTAAGTGGAATATTTTATTAGGAGAAACTCCCCATCATTCAAAGAATCATTTGACCCCATCATATTTAATGGATGGATTAATTCTATACAAAAATATTTTATGCCATGTGTTATTTGGATTATGAAAAGTAAACTCTAGAAATTTATCATTTCGAAGGTGATGTCAACCATTGTTGGTCAATTGTTAAGAATATCACATAAAGTGAAGATATTTATTACGTGGATTGGGATGAATTTAATAATATATTTCTTTAGAGATATTTTAATATGGTTTTTCAATATAGGATGGAAAATATTAAGGTAATTTAGAACAAGTGATGAATATTTGGTGGATTCATACGATTAAAGATTACCAATTTTTTAAGGAATTAAAAAATATTTTATAAAATATCTTGATAGTATTATCGCATAGTTTTAATTTGGATTAAATGTATAATGTCAATGTGAATTAGTTTTATATGTGTTGAAAATGTATGAGAACCTCATTCCATCTCATAAGAAGGTTGCAATCGAGTTTGATGATGATCTCATGTCCCTAAAAATAAAAATAAATAATAGACCAAATTGGAATGAAAGTTGAAATAATTAATCAAATATAATTGAAGATACAAAAACTAAATACCCATCTTGTGAGAATAGTGGAAAATATAATACTGAATAATGTCTTCAAAATATAGGGATGTTCATCCGACGTGGTATTTTAGGTTATATGGTTCATGACTACAAAAGAGATGATTAAGAAATAAAATTGAATCTAATGACACTATGTTTTAGTTGAATTGAGTTAATAAATTATGCTAACACATTTCTGATGTTTCATACTCGGGATATAAATCATCATGATATGAAATAAAAATAAATGGGAAAATAAATTAATACTATTTTAGATTATGCTGAGACATCAGGTGAAGTGATGAAAGCTCTATGATGATCAATATATTTCAATGGTTTTCCCTATGTTCAAGGATTTAGAAACAATTTTGCATGTTTTAACTAATGTGATAATAATGTGATTAATAAATTTTTGAATAGGTCCAGTTGGTATAATATTTATGAAGTTATTTAATTTATTGTGAATTATGATTTTAGTTTTGGACATGATTTTGTGGTATTAAAATATAGTAGAGTTTATGTCATATATGATGATTAAATTTATTTTTTGGGATTTTCATCATATGTTTATAAAATTATTCTTATGAAATGGAAAAATATAATGAAATTATATTTCCTTATACACGTATATAGTAAAATTATTCAAATTGACTATTAAAAATTTCTAAAAAAACATTTTCTATTTACTTTTATCACAATGAAATCCATGGAAACTTTAAACCATTATATATTTATAGGTTTGTAATGGAAATATTTATAATTACAATTTTATATATCACACTCTGTAATAATGTGGTGTATTTTTTATCTTCAGTATCATTGTATTCTTATATCGAAACAAAATATGTGCTATCATTGCTGACTTTCATACTTCATGTTCAATATTTTAAATTGGAAGTTTCATTTATTATTTTATTTTATGTGGGATTTCAATAATGGTAGTATGAAAAGACTTACCTTGTTTACCTATCATGAATTAAAAATTTCAAGTATCTAATTTTCAAATAAGAAGTCAGAGAGAATGTAACATATTGAGTAAAAAAACAAATTCTCACTTCGATAGAAAACATGATTCGCCACATCGATATTAAGAGAAAAACCGGGTATTATAATTTAAATGAAACTATTATAACATAACCATTATAATTGATCGAATAAAAGAAATAAACTGAATTATGAATATACGGTTTAACTAAGTGTATATAATTAATTTTTAGTTATCAATTAATAATAAATGAAAATATAAGCCTTTAAAAATGGAATTTTTTATCAAAAAATCTATTTAAATGTATAGAAGTAAAATAAAGAAATAAATACTTTTGGATGATAATAATGAAATTTTTATATATAATTGATATAATATTTAACATTTCCCTTATATTTTTCACGTACAAAATTTAATAAAAAAATTATTTTACCCCTAAAACATGTATATTTCTATAAAGGATGTTTTTCTGCCTTTTGATGAGGGGATTGTTTTAAATATAGATTTTTATAATTCTATATATTAATTTTTTCAATTTAATTCTCATATTTGAAGGTTTAATATCCAATGTAACATTTTTTTTAATTTTTGGCATTTTTTTAATCAGTTTAATGTATTGGTGAATAATAAAATAATATTTCAATTTAATTGAAAATAGATTTTCCGTATAAATAATTTATGGTGTGAGATTATATATATTTTTCTGTTTTTAATACTCATTATGTAAATTTTATATCATCCAACCAAATTTAGGTCCTTCTACTCAATTTCAATATAAAATTGGATATACAAAATTTGTGAACTTTTGACTATTTTTACTTTTATAAAATGTTTTCTTATTCCATCAACATGAATAAATTTTAATTAATTCATTTAATTTATGTTTTTGGAAAAATGGAAAATAGATTTCATATTTCGAAATAGAAGGTCCAAAATTTTGAAAATATATCCCATTTATTTTGTTATCATATGAATTATAACATTCATATTTTTTTATTATTACGGTTAAGGGAAAATTTTGTAATTAATGTCAAAAATAATATTATAAATACTATGAACATACACTTATAGTTAGCCTAATTTTATTGGATAACTATATTTATCCATATTAAATAAAATATATCAGTTATGATTCCATTCAAGGACATTTGGATGACAATATATCATTTATAATTTTAGATTAAAAGGAATGTCAATTTTGTTATAAATGTTTTAACTAGACAAATACTATAAATTTGGAATTATATAAGGGATAAGTTGACCTATCAATAAATTTTAAGGCTATAATTATTTCTACATCATGGTAATTTATTTATAATTTATACTAATAAAATAATTAGCTTAAATAGTTACACAGTGATGATGTAGTAATTATCTAATTAATGAAAATATCATATAAGTAATATTAAAAATACTAATACAAATATTACATTAATTATTATTTTAATCAATAATTTTATTATATTAATTTTACTTGTAATTGATGTTTTATAAGTACATTTTTGACATTTTCATATTTTCGTGATATTTATAAATGTTATGTAATGAATCGTGTAATGTTATCCTAATAGATATTTTAAAATAATTAATAATTTTTTTAAAATGATATAAAATATATAATAATTTCAATTTCAAAAAACTGACCTTGGTAATCCTTATTTATTCATCAATGACTCAATTAATTGTCTTATTTTTTCATTTTATATAAATTATATTATCCAAAAATTGTAAATTATATAATATCAAGGTAAAAGCTTAAAGGGATAATAAATTGTTAAAACAAAAATATTAGGATTATAAAAATAATAATAAAAAATTCTTATTTTCATTCAATAAATTAATTTCGACCAAAAATCACAATATCTCTTAAATAAATCATTTTGAAACATTTGGGATAGAGAAGTAATGTATATTAATTAAATTATTTGAATAATTTTAAGAGTTCACCTAACCCACTCATATAAAAGAGAACACATCCTTTTATTTTATTCCAAATTTAAAACCTATTTGGTTTAGATAGAATATTCTAAAATCCCTTCATATAAGTTAACCCTATAATCAATATCCCTTATTTTAGGTATAACATTTACTTTATAGGTGAAAAGGAGTTAATAAAAGGGGATCATCCAAAGAAGGGATATAATTTTTAATTAAGTTTTTTTATTTTATATCTTCTTCCACATCCTTAATATATTCTCCAACTATGAAAATTGGGTCTTGGTGACAGCACATACACCACGCCTTAAAATGTTCATCGGGTCTCGGCCCCCCATGTACCCAAGTTGCCCTGCAGACACGTATTCCGCAACCTAGGGCCCACCCACGTCCCGGCCCACCAGGTACCCCAGTTTTGAAGAGTTTTCTTTGTGATCTCATTGAGTCATCTCACCAGGTATAACTTTTTTATTGTGGTTCTCTTGTTTCTTTTAAAGATACCCCCAAGAAGACAACCAGCTTGGGTTCCGAGACTTGTACTCACTGATAGCCCACCGGGTGATGAGACCTTAGTGCAGGGCCCTCTTCCAGTAGAGGCACCAGCAGAGGTGCCAATGGTACCATTAACCATTGAACCACAGATGATGTCGGCCACAACATAAGTGGGTGCACACCACTTGAGCGTGTTTCACGAATTCCCACCTCAGAGGCCACCCAATTTCCGGGGAGAGATGGACCCAAAGGTGGCTAAGGATTCACTAGAGGCTGTGGTGAGTGTCTTTCAACTGGTAGGGACACCGGCTGATCTCATGTTGATCCTTACCGCCAGCCTTCTATAGGCAGCAATAGGAAGATAGTGGAGCTTGATTCTCCATGTTCACGATGAGGTGATTATTCCATGGGTAGACTTAGAGAGCATGTTTCAGGCCGAGTTGGACCCAGTGACTCTTTCACAGTGCGCATATAAGAGCTTCTTCATCTGCAGCAGGGCATCGTGAATGTGGCTCAGTACTCAGCAAGTTTCACTGACCTCTCACACTACTCCACAGATATAGTGCGGGACCCAGTCTTCAAGGCCCATACCTTTGAGCAGGTACTAAGTGGGGGAGATCTGGGATTCGATGATCTCACTTAGCATTCTGACGTAGGAGGGTGTGTTAGAGCGAGCCTTTTTATTGGAGAGTATCCTTCATGAGCAGTCACCAGCAGCGAGACCCACTACAAGTCATCACATAGAGGAGTCTTCTACAGGAGGTAGAATACATATGACATAGTGGTCTAAGAGGACCAGACCTACAGGTGGACAAACTCTTGATTTAGAGTCGATTGTGCGGGGAACCCAAGGCAGATTCGGTCATGCACGAAGTGGGAAGGGCTATGAATGCGGCAGGCATGGTCACATGACTCACGATTTCCTGACCCACCAGGTGGATGATCAGAAGACGGTCGAGGTACTGCCTAGGAATAGACATATATTCGACCGAGGAGGACCACAGGGAGCAGGAGGATATGGAAGAGGAGAAGGATATGCATATGGAAATGGGAGAGGATTCGAGATGTTACCACCACCACCAGGTGGTCCACCCCGACCACATGGAGCAGGGAGGACAGGGGCAAGATCAGCTCCAAGCAGCTGAGGCCTACGATCACGTTGCTCAGGAGAAGATACAAGGTATGATCTATATTTATTCCACTTAGATACAATACTTATAAACATATCTTCCAGTCATTATTTTATTTCCACTACCCTCATTCGGAGGTCAGAGATTCCGATGGAGCCGTTGGCTCAATCCTTATAGCAAGAGACTTCTAAAGGAGTATATTTGATGATTACGCACTAGTTCCGGTAGTGAGAGCTTACTCTGGGAGGTGAGATCTTATACTGGGATCTCCTAGTAGTGGCATCGAGGCCTTACAACCTCATCTTGGGTATGGAATGGTTATCTAAATTCCATGCTCAGATTGACTGCATTAGATTAAAAGTGTGGTGTTTCTACCCAGATGGCACCAGGTTTACCTTCACCAGTGAGAAGGGAGCCTTTGTAGAACATGATGGACTTACCCAGAGAAGGTTGCATATGATTACACTTTAGATGGCTAGACTTACCTTTAGAGCAGTTGATGTGGATAGTTTGAGTTATCCAGTAGTGGTGGAATAGTATGAAGATTTCTTCCCTGATGATGTTCCGGGTCTACCTTCTCGTAGAGAGGTAGATTTTACAATGACTTTTCTCCCAGTATGACACTGATATCTACACCATTGTATCGAATGGCTCCGGTGGAGCTTTGTGAGCTGCGATTATAGCAAGAGGACTTGCATGGTAAATGATTCATTCGGCCCAGTGTATCCCCTTGGACAGCCACGATTTTGTTCGCCAACAAGGCGGATGGGAGTTTGAGGCTTTTTATCATCTATCGGCGCCTGAACCAGGTGACCGTGAAGAAAAAGTACCCACTTCCACGGATTGACATACTCTTTGATCAGATGAATGGAGAATGATGGTTCTTGATGAAAGACCACAGATCAGGCTATCACAAGCTTAGAGTGTGAGATAAGGATGTGGAGAAGACAACATTCAGATGTCGGTACGACCATTACAAGTTCTTGGTTATGCCATTCAGCATAACCAACACTCCATTTGTGTTCAAGGGACTCATGAAAATGATCAATAAGTCATACATTGATCTCATTGTAGTAGTCTTCATCGATGACATTCTGATCTACTCGAATACTGAGAGGAGCATGCCTATCATTTGCAGGTAGTACTGGATACACTCCGAGAGAACCAGCTTTATGGTAAGCACTCGAAGTTACAGTTTTGGATCCAAGAGGTTCACATTCTGGTACACGTAATCTCAGAGGATGGAGTTGAATTGGATCCAGTGAACGTTGAGGCGGTACTTACTTGGGAGCCACCTAGGAGTGTGACAGAGAAACAGAGTTTCCTGGGTTTGGCCATATACTATAGGAGGTTCGTGCTATATTTATCTAGAGTTTCAGCACCACAATCAATATTGACTAAAAGGGGCAACCCTTCATGTTGTCAGAGAGATGGCAGTATAGTTTTCAGGAGTTGAGGCATAGGCTGACTAGTGCCCCCCATCTTGAGGCTACCTGAGGAGGGCGTAGGGTACGTAGTCTATAGTGACACATCAGGGAAATGACTCAGATGTGTCCTGATGCAGGAGTGAGTAGTTATCACTTAAGGTTCTCGATATATGAGACAACATGAGCATAACTACACTACCCATGTCCTGGAGTTAGAAGTAGTGGTATTGTCCTTGATGATGTGGTGACATTACTTGATGGGTGAGCGTTTTACAGTGTATTCTAATTACAAGAGTCTCTGGTATATCTTCTCTCAGAAGGACCTGAACATGAGACAACGACATTGGCTTGAGTTCTTCCAGGATTATGGCTTCACGATAGTCTATTCTCCTGGGAAGGGGAAAATTGTAGCAAATCTACTCAACCAGAGATATGTTATACATCTTCTTGGTGAGGCGACGGAGTAGCTTGCTGCTTTGTAAATATCCATTGTGGATCAAGATAAAGCCTCTTTTCTTTAGTCTCTTATAGTCACTCCTACATTTCATCAGTGAGTCAGGGAGGGGAAGCATGGGGACACTTACTATGTGATACGACGTGATAAGATATACACATGATATGCACCTGATGCTTTTTCAGAAGATAGAGAGTGTGTCATCCTCTTCAAAGGATGTACCATTGTACTTGTGTCACTTAGAGAGAAAGTGATGAGGGAAATCCACACATACCCTCTAGCGGTACATCCAAGAGTAGCGAAGATGTCCCAAGACCTCCAACGATAGCACTAGTGGCTGGGAATGAAGAAAGTAGTTGTAGAGTTTCTCTCTTAGTGCCTCACTTGTCAGCAAGTGAAAATAGAGCATCAAGTACCAGCAGGCTTGGTTCAGCCTTTAGAGGTACCATAATGGAAGTGAGATGGGATATCAATGGGCATCATGATAGGACCTCCACGTACATCCAGAGGTAGTTACTCTATCTAGGTGATCGTCGACCAACTCACCAAGTCATCCCACTTCCTACCAATCAGAGAGAAGTGTTCAATAGAGAGATTGGGATGCCTCTATGTGAAGGAGATTGTGCAGATAAATGAAGTACCCTCGACGATTATCTCTGATCATGATACATTTTTTACTTCCTGGCTATAGAAGGAGTTGTAGGAGGCTTTCGGGACATATCTTCATTTGAGCACTGCCTTCAATCCTCAGACGGATGGTCAGACTGAGCAGACCATTTAGACCCTCAATTACATGCTATGTGCTTGCGTCCTTGACATCGATCACAGCAGGGAGGATTACATGCCTTTGGCGGAGTTTTCATACAACAACAGCTATCACTCCACGATTGGGATGTCACCTTTTGAGGTGTTGTACGAGCGACCCTACAGATCCCCTTTCTGCTATATTGTCCTTGGGGAGTCAGCACTAGTGGGACCAGAGATGGTATGGGTTACCACGATGAAGGTGCAGATCATCCATGAGCAGATTAAGACAACACAGAGAAGTCAGAAGACTTATGTTTAAATGAGATGGAGACCTCAATAGTTTGACGATGGTGACTGCGTCTTTCTATGGGTCTCACCTCGACGAGGTTTGCGTAGATTTAGTTGAGATGGCATGTTATGTCCGAGGTTCATTAGGCTTTTTCAGGTCCTCGGTATAGTTTGTGATGTGGGTTACCGCATAGCTCATCCACGTCAGTTTCACCAGGTGCACGACATCTTCCACATTTCCCAGATGAGGAAATACATTCACAACCCTTCCCACATCATCGACCATGGCGAGATGGACGTCGACAACGTTGCAGATTTTATGGTGGTTCCAGTGGAGATTGAGCATCAAAAAGAGCGGGTCCTTTGTGGGTGGTTGATAAATTTAGTTCATGTACATTGGTAGCACGAGAACCTCCCAAAGAGCACATGGGAGTGGGAGGCTCAGATGCGTGATCAGTACCCCCACTTGTTCCCTTAGTTTTAGTTGTGGATTATGGGGACGTAATGCCATAAGGTAGGTAAAATGTAATGACCCATAATTTGCATGTAATTTTTTTTAATATATGGGAATTTTACGAGTTTGTTAAAACTGACGGCACGTGATTCCGAGGCACGATGTTCCCGGAATTAATTTCTGAACTTTTTTTCAGGTGCGTTCAGTTACAGTGCGATCAGATTTTTGTAACTTTTGAACCGGTTCTCGGAATTGAAATCGGATGGCACCGTTGAACTCACAGTTCATGTATTCTCTTAAGAATACATTAACCTCGATGGCAGTTGGAAAAGTGTGAATGTTAATTTTTGGAATTTTCGTGAAAGAATAATATAAATTAATTTTTTGTAAAATTTTATTTTTTTCAATGGAACTCCCATGTAGATGATGAGAGGTGGGGAGCACATGAACTAAAACCTTTCAACATAGTTTATGGTGGTGGGTACCACCCAATACTATCCTCCCACATGGGATGTGGTGGTAGGGACCAGTCGAGACTTAAACTTTATTGAACTCCCCTATTAATGGGGAGAAACTTCTTGAGCTTCCCGACATTAATGGTGGCACCCCATTCAATTGATTTTTTCAACTCAATTAATTAATTAATCCAATTTAATAATTTTGACAACAACATAATAGATAAAATAATATATTATTTTTGCTACCTCTTCATTTTGGTGGAATTGGGTGGAAGGAGCCTTGGGAGAAAGCTCCCTAACAACGAATTCCAACTAAGAATGCTGACTTCATCTCTGAATTCATCCTCAGGACATTTAATGATGAGGAACATCTTTAACATCAATGAATCGAAAATAGAGGAAATGTGGACGTCACTGACATCCTTATATTCCCAATGACACCATCGTCATCCCCACAGACAATCATCAACGAATCAAATGAACGAGGTTGGGTTTGTTATTGAATTTTTGTAATTTCTCGATCAAATTCCTCGTTCATGGAAACCATGGACAACGAGGATCAACCAAAACGAGTTGATCCATGATTCACATGAATTTGTTGAATTTGACGTTCTTGATTCATGTTTTTGGTTGAGCCGCTTTCTACCGGTCTATCGTAGAGTGTTAGGGCCAAACAAACAAGGCCCGACCCCTCTATTGTTCTTCGTTTGATGTGATCTTCGTGATGGTGTTGGCAACCGGGGCCATATTTGGCACCGTTGGAACTCAAGAACAGTAGCTAAAACCACCACCAGCCACGATGAAGGTGACAGCACAATGGTGCCACCCCGCGGCCACTGCCGCCCCGCGACTTCTGCTATCCGAGACCCACAACGGCCCCTGCTGCCTTGCAGCCTTCCCACGCCGCCTTACGGCCTCACAGTGCCGTCCCTCTACTCGCCGCGCCATGCCACCCAGTGGCCTCACCTCACCCCCAACTGCCTCGCTCCCCTACTTCCCTCATCACCGCTCGCGGCCACTGTGCTGCCCGACAGCCCTCCACGGCCCCTGCACAATGTGCCCCTCACATCCTCCATGGCCCCTCGCGGCACCTTACGTCCCTCACGGCCACTACGCCATTGGCAGGCCATGCTTCCCAGCACGGGCTAGGCTGGGTCAACCCGAACCGAGTTGGTCTAGGTCGGGTCAGTCCGACCGGGTCAGACCGGACCCGGACCAGTTTCGACCCCCATACACACTTTCAGCCATATCATTGGCACCAGGCATCCATTTGAAGAACTGTTAATGACACTGGAATCCTTGGAGAGAGACTATCCCATTAGTATACCCCACTAGAGTTTGGATTGCTTTGGGGAACGGTCAGGTTGGATTGAGCACGAATCCAACTGGGCCCTCAGAACTAAGTGGCTAATAACTCACAGACCAGGCGTCCAATTGACACACCGTCTGTCGCATTGAGACCCCTATGACATGGAGGTCCTTTGAAATAATTTTTTGTGAGACTTAATGGGAGTTTTAGTATCAACTAGTGGCTTGTTGAGTGGACCCTCCCGGAGACCATATAGAGTATTTCGGAAACCATGTAGCTGGTTGGGATGTGAATAATGATAAAGAGCGATCCGGTGTGGGTCAGCACCTAGTGATCCTGTGTGGGTCAGCACCTACCAATCATATGTGGGTTATAATCGAGAGATTTTGTGTGGGTAAATACCTAGTGATCCTATGTTTGTCATCACCGAGAAATCATGTGTCGGTCAGCACCTACCGATCTTCTATGGGTCATCACCGAGCAATCCTGTATTGGTCAGCACCTAGTGATTTTGTGTGTGTCAGCACCTAGCGATCCTCTGTGGGTTAGTGCCTATAATTCCTGTGTGGGTCAATCCTGAACGATTCAGTGTGGGTTACCACTGAGCGATCCAGTGTGGGTCCACCTCTTAACATAGTAATATGATTCTGTAGTTACATTTAATCATCTCTACTAGTGTACTTATGTTATACTTAGGGTGTTCCGAGTTCGTACCGGTGTGGTACGTTCCTTCATGGTAATACATAGGTGGTATTCTCTTGTGTGGTATTTTCCTTTGTGGTATTCCTTCCATTGTGGAATTGTTGAGCTTTGGGCTTTGAGTTGGACTCAGTGTTTTCCTCATGATTGAGAGGGGCATTCATGATAACTTAGGTATATGTATGGGCATATACCCAAGTAGGGTTGTAAATTAATTTCATGTTGTTTGGTTTATCCATTGTGGATTTTGTGAGACCATGTGGGTCTCGGGGTCCCAACTGAGTATTGTTATACTCACCCATGCACAGGTTATGCCCACACCCTGTTGTGTTTGGTGCAGACGACAGACAATGCTGACGGAGGACGAGAATACCAGGACTGAAGGTGGCTCAGAGGTGGATGTTAGACAAGGTGAACCATAGAGATGACCATTTGTGAGTTTTACCTACCCTTCAGGTAGGTTTAATGATGTAAAATTCAGGGGCTTCTTTTCACTTATCATCCATCTTATACTTTCCAGTTTTCCTTGTACATTCAAGTTGGACTTGTATTATGGCTCCTTTTTTACTTACTGTACTCACTCTATTAACTATTAAGTTTACTTGAGTTCCTATCATGTTGCGTTCTTTGTTGTGTGTGTTACAGGTTATAAAGGCAAAGCCTTCCCAGTTTTAGGGAATACAGCTTCGGTGCTAGTCGCCAGCCCCTGGCCTATGGATGGTGGGCTTGGGGTAGTCACGACACGGGCCCCGGGGGACGAGTTGTGACATCAACCATGATGAAATAATTACTCTAGTGTCATTAATATACATAAATGTTATATTAAAATCATCATCTATATCTATATCCACTTCTACAAATTATAGAAGAATTATCGTTTGTGTGTACGTCGAACTACCACCTCGCAAAACAATATAATGATTTATTCTATCACCGTCTCTCAAGACTGATTATAATGAGGTTAATTTTTTATATATTTTATTAATGAAATATTTAACATTCTTACAAAATAAAATAGTATTTATATTCATCACCTTTCAATCACATAAAAATTATAACGTTGTTCTTGCGTACATATGAACTATCACCTATACAAAGTGGTGTGATTAGTTTTTAATCACTATATCAATTGGATTATATATAAAATTATATTTTAATTTATAAAATTATTTTATAATAATATTATAGTTTTTAATGGTAAAATTACAATAACCATCTTTCCTTAATTATTATTGATAAATGAAAACATTACCCATGCGTAGGTACAACCTACAATCTTCATGATTACAATGTTGTTCATTTTTTTAATAGCCATACACAAATGGTTTATGTAAAAGGATAATTATTTTATAATTGTTACTATTATTTCTTGAATATTATTCTGTATATGATGTACTAATGACCAATTTTGACTTTAGTCGTCCTACCAACGTCATTACGGACTACTATACCGAGTATCCTCAAAATGCAGAAACACAACATAAATAAAAATGTAATTGTTATAAAATTATAATATGTTATATAAAATGAATAATAAACATTAAAAAATAACTCTTGAAAGAAATTAATTTTCATATTTTATTTACTATGGAAGATAAATATTTTAAAGGATGAGTCAGGGTCCCGGTAAGGTACTTCAGCTCCATTTTCATGTGTTGAGAAATATTTTGATGTTATGAACCTATATTGTTTTATGATGTGTATATAACAATCCATTAAAAGTTTATATAATAATATTTTTATCATGATATTTAATGAATTTTTAGAATTATATCCCTTCATGTGGCATTTTATTCCACTGATTACAATGTAATAATGTGATTCTTAACCAAATTTTTATTCTTCGGGTTAAACATAAAAATCATGATTATTTAAATATGATTATTTTGTGAATTGAATTTTTAATATCTTAATTTGTATTTCCACTTTCTATGTTTATTTCCAATGGATTGATATAATAAATTAATTTTAATAATAATATCTTCAATAAATAGATTTTGATAATGAAATCATTATGTAACCTAACATTTTAAATGTTTTAAATTATGATTTTTTAAAAAAATTCACATTGATGTACGCGATTTCAAAGTTGTTTTAATTAATTTATTTATATGGATAATAATGTTTTAAAATAATTTTTTTGTTTATTGAAATTGTTTCAATGTGGCTTGGGTAACTTTTATTTGAAAACACCCTTTTATATGTTTAAAATGGGATTTCAAAATTCATTGATTATTTCTATTACATGAACTGTTTTATAATTAGAATATTTTATGTTTTATGATTATATTATGGTACCTAAAAATATGATGGGTGGTTACGTCATTAACCATGGATGGTTCGATCTGAGAAAACCCAAGGATGGATGATTATGTTATCACATCCATTTCATTGGTTATCAAAGTCAACAAAATGGTTATTCAATTTTAAATAGTGACTTATATGGAAATTGAATTTCTGATTAATCAATTTATTTATAATTATTTTTGAAGATAAATTTAGGTATTTTATATTCATTTTATGTGTATTATGGTAATATTATGACAAATAATGTATTAAATGATAATATTTTAAATGGAATGTAATTATTACATATTTAGGGAGCATATTTTTTACATTAGGGAAAATGTTTCATGGATTTTAATTTTATTCAATTGGCTAATAGTTTCCATCAATATATATTCACTATCGATCTTGTTATGCTAATCTGATGTTTATTATGTAGTTCATGGGACTTAATTATGTGTATAGATTTGGACATGTCGTGTTTAATTTCAAAAGTGTTTTCATAAAATAAATCATTTTTTATTTTCAATTGATAGATTGTGGGAAATGGATTCTATTAAGAAGTGTCCATAGTGATTTGTTGTGGTTTTTATGTATTTTTTATGGCCTTCGTATCTAAATATCTAAACCTGAAATGATTCTCAATGTAAAAGAACGTAAAATTTGTGACTTAAATCGAGATTATGTAATTCTTTAATTGTTAGGGCCAATAGGGGCCTATATACCCTGAGAGGGGGGTTGAATCAGGGTATGGATATTCTTTTTCAAAGTTCTTCCTACCCCACTGGATCTTGACCTCTTTATTACAAGGGTCACTTTGTTTGCTCTTGTGTGTAAACTATGACCACATATTTACTTCTTTATATAATGATGATGCTTTGAATGCAATTCAGGGAAGAAAACAGGCAGACACAGAGATTTTTACTTGGTTCACCCTCACTGGGCTACGTCCAAGGAGCATATGCCGAAAAGTTGTCGGTCGTACCAAATTCCACTAATCTTCACTAGTTGTGGATACAAAGTTCATGCTAGATCACTTCCATGCCCAGGCTCCCTGCCTTTACAAGTTTAAGGTCAGCTCACTGCTTTCCCAAGGGTCACTCCCTGTTTCTCTCTCTCTGGCTCACTGCCGGTGGAGAGGATCACCTTCTTCCTCTTCCTAAGCTCACTTCTCTTGGACGGAATCCACTCACAGTTTATAGACCTGTAGGTCTCTTCATTTGAATGAAAGAATGCTTCTTCCTCTGTGTGTAGATGCTCTGTTGAAGTACAACATTCATCCGTAGATGAATATCTCTTTGCACCAAAGGTATCGGGCAACGTACCAACTTCCACGCAGTCCGAGAAGCACCGCTGGAACAAAACCTTACTTGGCACGCAAGTCAATCTCGGTGCGCAAGTATCGGTGCGCAAGTCACAACGGGCACGCAAGTCCTCCTCAGACACTTTCGCGACTCAAGCTTCCCCAACTCCAAACTTGCGTGACTCTTTTCCTTTTACGCCCAAACCAATATTGGTGCGCAACTGCCAACCGGCGCGCAACTTCTAACAGTGGTGCACAACTTCAACTACTGGCGCACACATTCACCTGCGCGACCCACCCTCACCACTTGCGCGACCACCACACCTGTGTGACGGGAGCTCTGATTTCTCAAATTGTTGAACTCCTTTGAAAATGAGGAGGGGTGGTCCAGTATTTATAGGCAATCTGACCACCCTGCGCGACGGCGCGCAAGTCACCTGCGTGACCCAGTTTCGGCGCACAAGTCCCCTGTCATTTTAGACACTTGCGCGACCAACTCCCAAACTTGCGCGAACCTCTTTACTTTGCCATATTTTGATATTCTGATCTTGAAAAACATATGGCGCGCAAGTTTCCTATACTTCAAGTCCTCGGCGCGCAAGTCCTTTTGCCAAAAACACTTTTCTTCATTTGCCGATTTTCAGGACCTAAAATTTGGAAAACAATGGAAAACAGCGCCACCTTGTATCTATTCTTTTGTATCACCTCCAGATCATCCATTACTTTTATCGACATTCATGAATCAAACATGGATCGTTGACCTCAGCTCTTGAACTCGACATTCCACCATGAAATCCTCTTTGTCAACAAATTTGTATGTCATCGTTTTTCTTTGTAAACAACCCCTACTCAGATGTCCACTTTGTCAACAAACACAATCACCTCAAAAATGCTTCAATGATACCTTGAGGGATTTTTTCCCAACAATCTCCCCCTTTGGGATTGTTTAAAACTCTTCCAAAACAAAGATACGTCGTTGATTCTTCAGCATCCATTCACCTCATTGAGATTCTGATAGCGATCAAGGATTTACTCAACACATACTCTAAGCCCACATGAGAAATGCTCGACGTGAGAAACAAGAGTAAATGAAATGTTCATCAATGAATCACTTTATCTCTGACATCCACTATTGACACCAAACTAATACCAATTTGTACTAAACTGATACCAATTTTTGATGGATTTGTTGGAAGACCAATGTTTGGTTTGGAAATAGTATTACCACTTTCCAACACCACTCTTCTGCTTTTATCACGATCCTCAGCTGTCGTGATATCTATTCTTTGATCGATCACTTCTAGCATCGTCAGATTTAATACACTTCCCCTTTCTCATTGCTCTACCTTTCTGGTTGCTCCACCTGTCAGCTTCTCCTCGTATCTGTCGTGATTTCTCAAATAGCCACACTGTCTCCCAATCACTATTTTCTCCTCCTTTAACAAACACTTTTCTCCCCCTTTGTCAACGAACCTAAAGGACACTCCTTTTTAGTCTGTAACATAGTTGAGAATACATATCAGCATATTAGGGAAGAACACATCATACCTCGGGGAGAGGGGGGTCCCACATCCATACTATTTCAAGTGCAAGGAATCGACTGAACTCCCAGAGTCAGTCGATGCCTCTCAAAAGATTCCATGGGTAAGGCCTTTGTCAGAATTTCTGCAACCTGTAGCTCTATAGGAACATACTCCAACTTCACGATGCCCTTCTCAACCTTCTCCTTGATGAAATGATACTTGATATCAATGTGCTTTGTCCTGGAATGATGGACATGATTTTTGCTAAGATTTATAGCACTTGAGTTGTCACACTGGATTCCAATTGGAGACTTCACTTCAACTCCCATATCTTCAAGCTGCTGCTTCATCCACAATAACTGTGTGCATGCTTGAGTGGTTACAATATACTCAGCTTCTGCAGTGCTTAATGAAATGAAATCCTGCTTCTTGCTTAACCAAGCAATACATAGTCCGCCAAGATAAAATGCACCTCCAGATGTTGATTTCCTGTCATCTTCTGAACCGGCCCAGTCTGTATCAGTATATCCCAATAATTCTATCTGAGACTTGTTGTTATATGTCAGCCCGAAGTGCACTATGCCCTTGATATACCGAAGTATTTTTTTCACTGCAAGCATGTGACTTTACTTGGGATTACATTGATATCTCGCTGCTTGGCATGTGGCAAAAACAATATCAGGCCTTGTCACGATCAAGTACAACAGACTTCTGATAATTTTCTTATATTCTGTGATATTAACTGCCTTGCCATCTTCATCTTTTGATAATCTCATCCGGGTAGCAACCAGGGTCTTCATCTCCTTGGAATTTTCAATTCCAAATCTCATTTTGAAACATCCTTGGCATATTTGGATTGAGAAATGAATTTTTCATTCCTGCCTTGTGTAACCTCCACTATGCGTCATCTGATCTTCCAAATATTATGTCTTCTTCCTTGACCAGCCTCATCATCCTTTGATTACTGTCATTTCTGAAATAGGGTTTGTAATCAACTCCTCCACACTGGAAACCAAGCTTCTTCATGTATTGATCAAGCCTTGAGTACCATGACCTTGGTTCTTGTTTCAACCCATACAACGCATTCTTCAGCCTGCAAACTTTTTTCTCAATGTCATGAATGAGAAAACCATATGGCTACTCAATATACACCTCCTCTTCCAGAACACCATTCAAGAATGAGGCTTTTACATCCATCTGGAACACTTTGAACATTCTTTGCACTACTACGGCCAAAAATAATCTGATTGTCTCCAGCCTTGAAACCGGTGAAAATGTCTCGTCAACATCTATTCCCTCTATCTGGGAGTATCCCTTGCACACTAGTCGGGATTTGTTCTGAATCACTGTGTCATCTTCATTCATCTTGTTGTGATAAACCCATTTAGTCCCGATGACATTCTTGTCTGCTATCCTCGAAACAATCTCCCATGTCTGGTTCTTTTCTGAATCGGCATCAATCACTTTTTCTCCCCTTTAATGCTTTCCTCCTCATCGCGTTTATCAGGAAATTTCTCACTGTTTCATTGATCAGTGGAATCATTACTTTCAACTACTTCTCGCAGCTTCTTAGTATCCTGAAAACAGTCAGCTGATACCACAATGTTAGATCAAAATAAATAAGCATGAAATGCTTGATCATTGCTTCTTCTCCCACAGTATGTATTCTCTCTATAGACAACTCCTGAGCTGGGTCATCCAATTATTTCCTTGATGGATCTGGCATCTGATTTTGTTATTGAATGCTCCCCCTATGTTATGCAACACTTCCTGGGGTTTGACCCACTGTTTAGACCCATAAACGTCATTCCTCTCCTGCATCATTTATTCTCATCTTCCACCTGTATGATTTATGCAAATCTAGCACTCATCATTGAGCCATTAACCAAATCTCTAAGCCTACTGAGTTGGAACTCGGTGTAGGAAATAAGAGATAAAGCTATTAACACAATCACTTCTAATTGTGCTCAGTTTCTCCCTTTCATTTTCAATTCTACTACCTGATTTGAATCAATTGGAATTATAGAGCAAATCACTTCGACACTTCACATCCTTAGATTCCACTTCCCCTTAGATCGTATCTCTCTAGAACCTAAAACACATGAATCATCAGTTAATAGAATTTATATACATAGGGAGAGGGGGTTTCCTTCTGGACTCCTCAAGATGAGGATTGTGGTTGATCCTGATGAGTCAACCCATTGATTCTTTCTTGGAGGGAAGAAACTCTTTTCTTGCTTCCTCCAGCTGCCTAGCCAACTTCAACTGTTCTGGCCATATGACTAGGCATTCATTGCCTACATTTTGAGAATTTTTATGATATGTAGATTTGGTAGGCTCGGCCTTCCTCGCTGCTTGGTGTATAAACCCGCTAGTACATATTTCCTTCTTTGAGGTTCTATCAAAATTCCATTTTCCTTGACTATTTCTCTGAGTAGGAACCTCTCTGTTTGGCATCTTCCCTTTCTTCTTCTCCCATCGTAGGGGTCTTCCCCTTTCCTTCACTTCTCACTGAGAAACACGACATGCGAATTTTTCAATAAGTTCTTTGTTCATCTTTCTTTTATCAGATGTCTAAGTCACCACCTTATTTTTCATTGGTGGTGGTTCCTCCACTGAATGTCCATTCTTCTTACTCACAGTTGTAGCATTTCCTCCCTTTTTCTTCCAGATTTTTTCATGTTCTTTCTTAGGGGGGCAGTTGTGAGTGTGACAGAGGAGGTGACTGATACACCTTTCATTCATCTATATATGATTCAAATGAGTCTCTAAGCATGTTCTCAAACTTACCACATTGTCTCCCAGTGTAGAATTTCTCATTATGCGTCACTAGGGATGAGAATCTCCTTTCGAGTCCCTTTTCATTTCTTGCTTTCTTCTTGCTGCAATGTCTTGCCAAATGCCCATAATTAGAACATATAAAACAATTTCCATCAAAGGCATACCTCTTTTCATCATTTCTATATCGAGATGATGATACACCTTGAGTTCTTCTTCTGACATGAGGCTCTTGAGCTTCCTGACATATACTCATGGTGTGTCCCATTCTTCCACAGTAATAGCATCTAACAGATGATTTCCTATGAGAGACTCTTCTCTCTAATTTATTAGGACGCTTCTTCTTATTCTCAGATTCAGCAAAGTTTCTATTTTCACAGCCTGAAATGTATTCCAGAGCATCTAGATAGAAGCTTGATGTGTGGCCGCGAATCCCATAGAAATAGCACATGTCGTCACTTATTTTTGTAACTGACCTCTTAGTCCTATCTCCAGCACCTACAGGTTTTTCTCCACTCCTAGAACTGTTCACGGCTATCTTCTTATCATGCATGGGAGGTGATTCATCAAATACAATACCAGCTTTTCCGAAACTTGATGGTCTTTTAGCTGAGAAAATATTCTGTTGTTTCTCTTCAGAAATAGCATATTTGTTCTTCATTTTATCATCACTTGTCGAAGGATGATCAAATAGTAAATGCAAGGCATCCTTCATTTTAGGCTTTCCTCTATCATTGGAACTCTCTAATTCCTTCTTAAATGATTTTAGCTCTTCTTCCAACTTTTGAATCTTTGTCTCCCTTGATTCAAGTTGGACATCAATTTCTCTCTTGAGAAGCTACTCATCTCATCTTCCAATTCACGTGTCAGCTTTTCCACCATTGCACTTTGCTTCTCTACTTTAAATTTTTTCTTAGAAACAGATTTAGGGACAGGTTCATTCTCTTGTTGTAGGCTTCGATTCTTCTGAACTTATTCAGACAACTGTGCTACTAGATCATCATCCTTTTGTTTTCCTTTCATTTTAGCTATCTTTTGTAGTTCCTCACCTTGAGAATCATTCTTCTCCTTTAGGTTAGTTGCCACATCAATAAGCCTTTGATTTAAGCCTCTTAGCTTGTTGACCTCAATCTCTAATACCTTGATCCAGATATCTTTAGATTTGGATTCTTCAGTGTTTCCAACATCACTTGGAATATTAGGTTCTTCAATGCTCTTGACTTGATCTTTCACTTTTATATTCAAGCCATCGATCTCCCTTTTCTGTTCTTCAATCTTAATCTTATACTCACCAACTAATTCTGAGTTCTTTGGTGCTGATAACTTGAGTTTCTCAATTTTATCCATCAACTCAGACTTCTCGTCTTCCTGCTGCTGCATATAAAGTTTGGAATCACGAAGATCTTTGTTAGCATTCTTTGTTTTGGCTCTCCAAACATCTATCTCTTCCAGAGCAGCCTCTAACTCAGCTCGCATATCTATTCTTCCTTCAATTTCTTCTTCTGTTTCAATATCACTCAAATGGTCATGTACTTCACTCATTCCAACATCATGATTGAGTGAATCAATCTTTTCCCTATCAGATTCATCTAGACCTTCCTTCATTAGGCTGTTTGATTCTTTTAGTTGAATCACACTTTTTCCGAACACACTTCCACACTGACGGAATTTACCTGACTTCTGATTCTTTCTTGATGCCTTTCCTTTTCCCATGGCAGATTGGGAGATAAGAGAAAAATTTATCTTCAACCACACAGATCGACTACACCAAGTCGAAACAAACAAATATGATAAAATAAACCTATCCCTCTGATACCAATTGTTAGGGCCAATAGGGGCCTATATACCCTGAGAGGGGGGTGAATCAGGGTATGGATATTCTTTTTCAAATTTCTTCCTACCCCATTGGATCTTGACCTCTTTATTACAAGGGTCACTTTGTTTGATCTTGTGTGTAAACTATGACCACGTCTTTACTTATTTATCTAATGATGATGCTTTGAATGCAATGCAGGGAAGCAAACAGGCAGACACATAGATTTTTACTTGGTTCACCCTCACTGGGCTACATCCAAGGAGCATACGCCGACAAGTTTCTGGTCGTACCAAATTCCACTAATCTTCACTATCTGTGGATACAAAGTTCGGGCTAGATCACTTCAATGCCCAGGCTCACTGCCTTTACAAGTTTAGGGTCAGCTCACTGCTTTCCCAAGGGTCACTCCCTATTTCTCTCTCTCTGGATCACTTCCGGTGGATAGGATCACCTTCTTCCTCTTCATAAGCTCTCTGCTCTTGGAAGGAATCCACTCACAGTTTATAGACCTATAGGTCTCTTCATTTGAATGAAATAATGCATCTTCCTCTGTGTGTAGATGCTCTGTTGAAGTACAACATTCACCCGTAGATGAATATCTCTTTGCACCGAAGGTATCGGGCAACGTACCAACTTCCACGCAGTCCGAGAAGCACCGCTGGAACAAAACCTTACTTGGCGCGCAAGTCAATCTCGGCGCACAAGTATCGGCGCGCAAGTCACAACGGGCACGCAAGTCCTCCTCAGACACTTGCGCGACTCAAGCTTCTTCAACTCCAAACTTGCGTGACTCTCTTCCTTTTACGCCCAAACCAATATTGGCGTGCAACTGCTAACCGGCGTGCAACTTCTAAAATCGGCGCACAACTTCAACTACTGGCGCGCAAATTCACCTGCACGACCCACCCTCACCACTTGCGCGACCACCACACCTGCGCGACGGGAGCTCTGATTTCTCAAAGTGTTGAACTCCATTGAAAATGAGGAGGGGTGGTCCAGTATTTATAGGCAATCTGACCACCCTGCGCGACGGCGCGCAAGTCACCTGCGAGACCCAGTTTCAGCGCGCAAGTCCCCTGTCATTTTAGACACATGCGCGACCAACTCCCACAATTGCGCGAACCTCTTTACATTTCCATATTTTGATCTTCTGATCTTGAAAAACATATGGCGTTTAGGTTTCCTATACTCCAAGTCCTCGGCGCGCAAGTCCTTTTTCCAAAAACACTTTTCTTCATTTGCCGATTTTCAGGACCTAAAATTTTTAAAACACTGGAAAATGGCGCCACCTTGTATCTGTTATTTTTTACCGCCTCCAGATCATCCATTCCTTTTATCGAAGTTCTTGAATCAAACATGGATCATTGACCTCAGCTCTTGAACTCAAGATTCCACCATGAAATCCTCTTTGTCAACAAAGTTGTATGTCATCGTTTTTCTTTGTCAACAACCACTACTCAGATGTCCACTTTGTCAACAAACAAAATCACCTCAAAAATGCTTCAATGATACCTTGAGGGATTTTTTCCCAACATTAATGATGGTTCCATACACTAGATATCAAATATCTTATTTATTAAAAACTCTTATTTAAATATATTAATAATCACTCAAAGAATATAGTTCCACATGTTATACCAATATTAATCCAATAAATATGCATATGATACACACACCAAACATTGAAATATTTCCCCTTCATATTAAATAATATTTTATTATAAATCCATTAGCTATAATGTACAACATAATGCATTATGAATATACACTTAACATAATATAATAGAAGGTCATATCAAATATAATCCATTAAGGGAAATAAAAATATTAAAAACTAATAATGATTTATCAAAAATATTCTCAACCTCAAATAATGTTTTCTTCATTTAAAAAAATTGAATAAATGTTATAAATTATAAGGAAATATTTGTGTAAAAACATCTCAAATTTCCTTTAATAATCAACATTCCTTTTAATCACAGACGAAAAATGATTCCATAAATTTATATGTTAATTATTACCACATGTTTGATGAACAATACATTCATGGTGTGAGTATAAAATATACAAAAAATATACATCTACAAAATTCAATCCTGATTCATGATGGAATCATAAAAATAAGTATTACTATTATGATGGACAATATAATTTACTCTTAAATGATTAAAAATAAGTATTTTCATATGTCATCAAAATATAAAATCATTCAAGATTTCTAACACAAATTATGTCCAAAAACAATTCATCTTTCACATTTCTGATGATAATAAATTCATTTAGTCTCACATTGAAAATTTTATATCATAATGAGAATCATTATGAGTCTATCATTGATATAAATGAACATGGGAATAATCTTATTTATTCATATTTTAGGATAATAAGGTGCTTATAATATATGAAAAATATTTTAACATATCATAATAGGAAGGAAAATAAATATTATAAAATATCTTTTTTTTCAACACAAATACATCATGGTTGTATTTATAGATTGTTATTGGATGAGGTTTCAACTTCCAATGGATTAATTTTCTACAATATATAACTTAAATATTTTTCTTTTATTAAAATATTTAATGTTAAAATTTGTTATATACTTTTATTCTAATATTATGTAATTTATTTTAATATCAATGCAAAGTTTTCCTACATTTTGACATGTGGTCTGATGTTTTTAATACTCAATGAATCGAAATAATTTTTAATTACGTTATATATTGAATAATAATTTATGGAATTGTAGTGCTAATGCAGATCACTGGAATAGATTTATAAATATTATTATTGATATCAATAAATTTATCAGCCCACTCATATTATTCTCACTATACACTAATTAATAAATAGGTACATAACACTATTTGGGTCAACTGTAATAAATATTTGTTATCATGATTTTTTTGGTTGATAATAAATGTAACATGTATTTTATTGAGGATCATTTGATATTTTATAACCATAAAAATACATATAAATATATATATTCCCTATATATTTTAATTCATGCCTTCTCTACTTGTATTAATTCTTATATTTTATTAAATTTATAGATCCTTTGTTTATTAACAAAGTTAACATCCTTTAATCTCATCAATGTAAGCCTCTTTAGAACAGAAATTATTTTTTCATGAATCCGTACTAAAATTATTATAATAATAATAATCAACAAAAATTAATTTTAATTATATAACAATTTTAGACTATACTCATTAATTTAAGTAATTAACAAAATAAGAAACATTATTTATACACCGGAGACAATGTGATGTGAAACATTGTTAACAAACCCTTATTGGTAGAATCAAAATTTCTAATTAAATTGTTTTTAGAAATTATATTCCCCTCTTAATATAACATTAGTGATAGTGGATTTAATGTTCCAATATAGTTCAACTCCAAATTTTTATAAATATTTATTATAAAATACACATATATGAATAATATTAAAAAACCACAGACAATGTTCGAAAGAAATTAAATCCAATGTTATACTACATTATAAAACAAATAAGAAGTTTCAAATGAAAATTGGTGGAATTATCTTAAAAATATTAAACTAATAATACTAAAGATAATAATATAAATATTAATCGTAAATGAAAGAATATCTATGTTACAATCATTTATATATTTTTCATAATTGATAATGAATATTTCCAAAAAGAAAAAATTTATATAACATAAAATTTATTGAAAATAATATTTACATCCCATATAAATATAAATGTAAAATATTTCTTTTTATATTCCAAGTATATTTTTCTTTATTGATAATTTACATCATTTAGATATTAATATCATCGCATTAAAATATCTAGGCTATAAATAATAAAAATTTTCAAATTTTAAATCAATAAGAACATATCATATTTAGAATTTTCGTAGTTTAAATTATTTAAAAAAAGTATATTTTTTTGTTATTGCACAACTATTTCAATTTAAAAAATAATTCTGATATGGTTAAATACAATTTATACAATAAGTTAGTAATATGATAATTTAATGACACAAAATTCGGATACATTTATAAAACTAGTATTAACACGTTAAATTTTTTATATTTTAAAATTTATATAAATTTTTTTAATCAAACTATAATATTAGTATACATATTTTTTATAAAAATCATAATGAATTTTCAATGTAAACTAATGAACAAAAAATAATTATTAATATTTAAAAGTTATTAAAATTTAATAAATATTTAACAATTAATTGAAAAAAATTCATGCTAGAAATAATTTCTTTTATTAAAATGATATAAATAAAAAAAATTATTAAATTTTATTTAATGATTGATAAAAAATTTATAAATTTAAAAATTGTTTTTCAAATAATTAAAATTGATATATTGTATACTGTAGAAAATGATATACCCTACCTAAAAATCAATAAATTATTAAAATATATAAAACTTGTATAATGAACTATATGAAATCCCTTATCACTATAAAAATTAAATTTCATATTTTAGATAGTGAAATCATAAATATAAATAACTATTTAATGAACTCTCTTTATTACTATGATTGTTCCTGGTTGATTTTTTTCATTGAAAATTGTAACACTATATCATTTGATGCATTACTATAATAGAAAATATTATCCACACATATTGACCAATATAATTTAAAAACCATACATTGGGTACATTGATGTAGACAATGATATCCTCTATGCAAACATAATATAAATGCTATTTATGAAGAGCCAAAAAATCAATTGAAAGTATAAATAACATGTATATATATATTTGTTAATGATATGAATGGCTAATAATTTTCCACTTTTACTCATCATATATCACGTATTCTGATATCAATATATCACTATGTTTTATATCATTTTTCCTAAAAAATTGTAAATTTTTTAAAAATATTGTAAAAAAACCAATTCATTGTGGTTGTTTCATTAATATTGTTGTTCAATATTCTATATTCCACATAATATTTGAATATTGTAAACATGATTTACATAGATTCTCAATTTAGCGTACCATTTCCCAGCTCATATGGTGATTCAGATATTTTGAACAATAGTGGATCTAATAGTTAGAAGGGAATTAATTTTTCATACATCGAAGCATGATTGTTTGAAGGAATTAATCAATAATTAATATATTTCATTAATACTAATTGTTCATTTTAATATAATCCTACCATTCAAAAACTCTATAGATGAATATTAAAGAATCTTAAGTCATAAAGATGTACTTTGAGATAATTAATACGATAACATAAATTGAATAAAATAATTTTCTCTATCCAAACATACATTATATAAATTATTGATCAAGATGTCATGAACCATCCCATGTGACCCATACTTGACTAACCCAATCCCCCTTCCATTGTCCAATGATTGGTGACTCGTACATGAAGGATTTTCCTGAACAGGGAAGGAGTTTCCTTAGATATATGTACCCACTCAAAAAGGGAAACTATGTAAACACCTAGAAAAAGTAAGGTATAACCATGAGAGAAAAGTACAACAACTCGTAAAATTGTAAACTAAAAATAGGGTGTCAGAATGCATGCCCTAAAAATTTAAAAAAAGTTAACAGTAACCGCATCTTCCCTAGATCTCTACCTAGAGGGTAGTAGTTGTAAGCATAAGGTCGAAGAAGAGAATCTCAACTTCTCCCATCAAACAATGCTCTACTATGTCCCGAACCCCCAATGACTGGCTAAGAGCATTAGTTATCTGCACTAGATACACAAGTATGGGTGGAGCCCGTGTAGGGGAGAGTATTACAACACACAGTAGGGGCCTTGAGACCCCTGAAGGAATCTCAGTAATCTAAAATGGACAACATAAAAAAATACCACAAAGGTAATATCACAAGAATGATCTAAATCATGAATCACAAAGAAAAAAACACACATCACTCTAATGGTATAGCTTCAAGGTAACTGGGAGAGGGATGAGTATTCGTAAAGGAAGATCATCCTGTACGTAGTAACTCTAATACTGACCTGTATAGGTCACTCTATGTTGACCCGTATTGGTATCTAGATGCTGACCTGTATAGGTCGTTGTGATGACCCGTAATGGTCGTCAGTGCCAACCAGTATTGGTCTCTAGTGAGTAATAGTATTTTTCATTTGTGCTAACATTCATTAGTCACTGGTACAGATGTAGGGATGATTATTCATATAGATAGATCATCCCACTCTTGATTTTATGATTCTAATTAGTGTTTCTCTCTCTTTTTCTTCATTTCACACCCTGCCACAAGATTCCTAAACAAAGCATGCCTAGTTTGCAGAAGGATTTGTTCCTCAAGCCAATAGTCTTATTTCAACCAGTACTATGTCTTGAAAAAAACATACCCAAGGGACCGCCACTTTTAGGGGTTCCAATGTGACAAAAAACGTGTTGATGTGACGTCTGATTTGTGAGATATATGATATTTTTTAAAAATGGCCCATTTGGATTCATGTATGATCCAACCCAGGTGGAACGTCAAAATCTATCAAAACTCACATTTATTTTCTCCAAAGGACCAAAATGTCCATAGGGTTCTTATTCCATAAACGGTGTGTCGATCAGACGCCTAGTCTGTTAGTTAACCCACCTTTTGTGAAATGGGGGTGATCGCACCATGATCTAGCCCGGATCAGTCGGGCCCACCAGAATATTCCAAAAAATGAATCCCAAAAGGGGTCCCAACACCATTGATGACATGAATAACAGACACCTAGTTCGTTAGTTATAAGCGTTTCTTTATTCGAGGGACGGTTGGGTCTCGGCCTGGTCTGACTCGGTTAGGTCTGCCCAAGCAACGGGTTCTGGGGTCTACCTATCCCAGCCTGGGTCCGGCCCGTTAAGGGTCGGTCCGGTTCACTGATCTAGCCTGTTGGGGTCAGTTTTCCTGGTTCATGGGCCCGGGATGTAGTTTTCCCGGCCCATCAAGTGGTGCTCGCCCCACCCACGCTGGCCCGCTGGGCCATAGTTCCGACCCATTCGGGCAGTCCACATCCAGCCTGGTCCGCCAGATGGCGGACAACTTTACCCAGCTGGACCCATTTATGCAGGGTTGTTTTGTTTGACACGACGTGGTGGTGTGCGGCATCCACACTACCCCCTCTTGTCACGGGCCGCTAGACGAGGCTGCTACCGTTGGCGGCGATTGCGAGAACCACACTTATCCTGCACGGCCGTTTTTGGTGGGATGATTCTGGACACCGTAGTTTTCAACATTTCTCCACCTTCCCGCCACCTATGGACGATTGTCATGGGCCTCCTCTGGCCATTTCCATAATGGTGCATTTTCGGTTGTTTCCATGAGCCACCAGATATGATCTGGTGGTTCATTCATGGTGTCGTCTATGCAAATGGGCCACCCAGATAACCACCTCCAAATTGTGACCTTCTGCTCGCATTACTGTCAAATTGAAAAATCCGTCCCTAATGTACACAAAAAATGAATCAAGTGACCAAGGTTCCGTGCCTTGTTTGTTTGGCACCTTCACTCTGCGTTATCGCTAAAACAAGTGGGATGTAATTAATCATCACATTTAAATAATAATGAACCCGTTAAAAACCCCCACAACAACCTCCCGCTAATTAACAAGAGTGGAAAATAATTTAAGGAAAATTTTGAATTAAAAGGAAACCCATAGCTCGTATTTTGTAGCTAATATCACAGTCATTGGAATTGTTTGACCTTCGACCTTCGGATCTATCCTACAATGGTCATTTTCAATCCTCTATTCTCTATCAATGGAAGGTGTGGAGTCACATCATCATGGGATCGACATTCGATGAATCCATTCTGAAAACTAAACTTTTGCTCTCTATAGATAGATGGGAGAAAGTGTGTGTAACACCCTGAGGAATTAATGTGATTCATTAATTGATGTAATTAATGAGCCACATTAATTAAATGATGGGTTGTTATGCAACCAAGGTGTAACCGGATATTTAATATCCTAAATTAAAAGTGTGACCACCCTCATGGTCCCCACTACTGCCTCTCATTAGGTGGTGGGGAAAAAGGAAATGAAATTGAAATTTATCTTATTTTATTATTTCTTTCACATTCACAAAAACTATCTTTTTCTCCCAACCAAACTGCGGTTGAAGTGAAACTTCTCTTAAGAAAATCCTAGAGCTGCGGATTTAGTGGTTCCCTCATATTTTTAATCCAAGAACCTATTCAAAAGATAGAAAATTCCAATTAGAAATTTACTGAACTTAGCATAAAAAAGGTAAAAAAGTAATTCATGGTGCACTGGGCCTCAGAATAAAGCGCCATCAATTTTCCCATACACGTAAAAATCCAAAATAATTTAAAAAAAATTATGTGTAATTTTCAGTATTTACATTCTCCCCACATTGGGGAATTATTTCTCTAAAAGCCACAAAAGGAATCACAAACAAAGAGGAGAACTGGGATCACATATGAGCCTCTCGCTCCTATGTGCTCTCCGAGAGATTCCTGTGCTACCACAGAATGCACATCAGAGGTATTGACCGCCCACAATGCGGATGCCCTTTTTGAACCTCTATATCCATCGGGTACTCTGCCAAAGTTATCCTATCATCAATTTCTAGTACTCCATGGTCGATGACATGATATGGGTCACGCACGTATCTTCTCAGCTGGGATACATGCAAGACGTCATTCGCCTTCTCCAACTGTGGTAGAAGTGACAAGCGGTATGAAAACTTTCCAATCCTCTGAAGTATTAGGAATGGTCCGATAATCCTCGGTAGGATTTTGCCACCTCGGCCAAATATCTATAGTCCCCATCATTGGGAGTAACTCAAGAATACATTGTCCTCCTCCTGGAACACTTGTGGGCTCTGTATCCTATCATCATAGGACTTCTATCGGCTCTGTGTAGTCTTCATCTACTCTCAGATGACCTGCACCATCTCAGTGGTAGTGAAAACCATCTCTAGGCACATGAGTGCTGGCTCTTTTGTATCCATCCAGTACAACGGAAATATACACGGTCATCCATAAAACACCTCAAAAGGGGCTATACCAAGGGTTGGGTGATAGATTTTATTATACACAAACTACACCAACGGTAGGTGGTCCTCTCAACTGCAACCAAAATCTAGGACAAATACATGAAGCATGTCCTCCGTGGTCTGGATATTACGCTCAGTCTGACCATCTTTCTACATTTGGAGGGTAGTTCTCAAGCAAAGCTGAGTCCCATAATCCTCATACAATCCTTTACACAACCAGGATGTGAAGTGTGCATCAAAGATTGAGACTATCGTCGAAGGAACCCCATGAAGTCGCATGATCTCATGAACCTAGGGATGTCCCAAGCTCTCTACTGAACCCTTCTCTCGAATAGCATGTAATTTGGCTGACATGGTGAGTCAGTCAATGATCACCAAGATGGTATCGTTCCCTTAAGACATATGTTGTAACCCTATCACGAAGACCATCAATGTAACACCCCAAGATTTTATGAAAAATATTCTTTTTAATTTCATTAATGTCTTGTGTTGTACGCTACACCAAAAGGAGCATTCAAAACACGCATCCTTGACTTGGCTTGCATTACACGCAAGGGCGACCTTCCACGATAGCGTGTGTTGTACGCAATACCTAGTTTCACTAAACAACGATATGCTATTAAAATTAAAACTAGTCGTTATGGATAGAAATAACCACTTTTTGAAAATTTTTAAATTATAATATTCAAAATGGACTTCATTTTTGGATTCGGAATATCGAAATTATCTTAGGGTGAAATTTTGGTACTTTTCGGATAACTTTCATATTCTGATGAATAGTGGAAATTACTAAATTTTAATTAAAAACAACTATTTTAATCGAAATAATTAATAGTGATAAATTATTAATTTGAGTGGTTTTAAAGTATATTTAGAATATATTTTTACAATTTAATACAATGTTTGTCATTGGATATAATTTCACATTTAAACCAGACATAAACAAGTGTCAATCTTTTGATAGTTATTATCTCTTAAAAACACGCTATTTGTCTTGACGACGGGAATTAATTTTATATTAGTTAATGTAACTGATATGTTTTAAATTTGGTAAAATAAACATCATTTTTGAATTCATAATATCAAATATATCTTAGGCCTAATTTTTGGTATTTTTCTGGAAACATTAATTTTTTGATGCATAGTGAAACCATTAAGTGGTAGTTAAAAAACTGGTTTTTTTCATAAAAATTAATTTTAACGATTCTGTTAGTGGAATTTCAAAAATCCAAGAGACACGGTTAATATCAAGGACTAAAATTTGGTTCAATGAGATGAAAATAATTTTTGTTGAATAGTAAGTTTTTACTTTTTTTTACCACGGTTAAAAGTAAATAGGGTAGTTAAGGGTAAAAATGATATTATTATTACCCTAACCCATTTCCTAATTCTATTTTATAAGTTTAATTCGACCAAAAACAACCTTAGGAATAAAATATGACCATTTAGGCCCCCTTGGATTAGATTAGGACATTTATTATCAATTTATTTAAAGAAGGGTTAAAATAGTTAAAATCAATGTTTAATAACTAAAGCATTTTTAATATAGGGTTATACATAAGATAAATTCGACTATAAATATTCAATAGAAAGATAAAACGATTTCCTACATAATGGTATTTTATTTATAATTTTTAGACATTAAATAATTTAATTTATATATGACAGAATGATGATGCAGTAATTATCTTATTAATGAAATATTGACACAATTGATGTTATAAATACCCAAATAAATGTAATTTTAGACTTTTTATGAATTCAAATAATTTTATATGTTAATATGACATGTTAGTATTGATTTAATTAAATCTTTTCGAACTAATCATTCTGTTATGAGTTTCACAAAAATCAACTACCGAATAGTGTCAAAATTGACATAATATTGTTTTTAAAACAAATATTATATTATTAATTGTTATTTTATTCCTAAAAATCTATGGTTTGGCAAAATGACTTAGATAAGGTTATATATATTAATAATAAAAAACATGGGGTTCTTTTGGCTTGATATAGTATGTTTATTAACCTTATAGTGTAGGAAAAGAAGAAGACACAGTAAAAGTTAAATTATCTAACTTAAAGTTAAATCTAAATGATAAGGTTAAAATTGATACCTAAACTTTTCTAAATTATATTATATGAGATTATTTCGACCCATTCCCACCTTAGCTTCAAAATATATCAATTTGGAGCTATTAAAAACCGAATTTGACTTTCTAATAAAATAATATTTTTAGTTATTCCGCAGGTGCCCCTCTCCTCCCTTATAAAAGGGAACCTCCTCCCTCTCTTCCTCACACCAATTTGAGCCTTCATGCTCGGCCCACCCCTGCCAAATTATCTTATCCACTTCTCTATAAACATTATAGAGGTCCTGGTCTTCTTCAAAGACCAATTTTAGTGCCCTAAGAAGAGGTCTCAAAGAGGCGCTTCAAAGAAGAGGTAATGTCTGTTACCGATTCTTTCAACTTTATTTCTTCTTCCACTTCTTCTTATTAGGTTGTTTCATTATGAAGTAATAAAATCACTATCACTCATATACTTATATGTTATTATACGTATGAAACAACCCTATTTCACCATCTATCCATCCTACGGAAAATGAAATCATCGCGCGTGTGTACGTACAGAATACTGTCTCCAAGCCGTGGTGTAATCTATTTTCCCCCACCACCTTACTTGGATGGGTATAATGGTGTAAATAATAACTATATATGATTATTTTAAATTGATATTGATTATGTAATAGTATACATACACTCCTATAAAATTCCATGATCATGGGAACGATATCATCGCTCGTGCGTACGTACGGAATACCGTCTCCACGATGCAATGAGATTCATTCTCAATGATTAACCATTCATAAATGATTATAAAGTATATATAATAAGTAATCATGAAATATATGACATAATAATGATACTGGATTTATTTATATATATATATGTATGTCATCCAATTAATTCCATTCAATTCAATGAGGAAACGAAAACAACGTTCATGCGTACGTACGGCATACTATCTCCATGAACGGTGTATTTATTTCCAATTATCGATCTATTATATATATGTATATTATGAATATATATTATATCTAAATCATTTTTTATATTCTGGAATTAAGTAATCATGATCTATTTAATCATATGTATAATTACAAGTCAAAACACGGACGACAAATGAAACGATTTTACCCAAAACACTCTTTAACATGGTATTTATAAAAGAACGGGTTATATAAAGTCATAAGTGAACCATATATGATATAATAACAATGAATATGATTCTGTAATAAGTCAATGACATTATTTAAATCATTATACAGGAGGTTCTGAACCATACGAAGCATATCGGACCTAAGATAAGGGATAATTTTGCAAATCTCATTTTTATCTGTGATTGCTTATTCGTAAGTATTTACTGGGGTTATTTCTATCATCCATGTCCATGTTTTCTAAAAGTGTATTCATGTATGTTTAAAGTAATTTTTACCCATTTTTGAATTTTATTACATGGTATGTAACGAATCTTTCTTTTGTTTATGTTACGCGGTACTTTTTTGACTTTTCCGGCAAAAGTACGAGAAGAATGTTTTTTTAACTTATACAGCATGAAAGGATTTTTACGGTTTTATAAAGCCTTATTTTCATGAAGCTTTCTCCAAAATATTTCATGACTATTTTCAACAAAATCCTTTTCTCTTAAAAATTCATGATGTATTGTGAAAATAAAATGATTTTTTAGAAAAAAGGATATTTTCCTCAAGAATTCATTTCAAGTGTTTTATCAAAACCATTTTCATCTAAGATGACATTATTTCACATGTGTATGTTTCAAGTATCATGTCTCTATGATTTATATGGTTTCCCTTTTCTTATTATGAAATGATATCCATTTCTTTTATATGGGTTATGTGATAATGGGATGATGTTTATGAAACCCATTTTATTTGTTGGGTTATTATGAATGATGTATGTTTATTTTGTAGCACAAGTAAGAATGATTTCATTATGAGATGGGTGGGACCTATATCTCCCTCCAATGAATTGGGTAAAGATTTATATCTCATGAGATAGACATGGCTAGAATGGAAAGTTAAACCGGTTCAGTATTACAGGACTGGAACAAGGAGTGAAATGGATTCAGAAAGGGTCTTTGTCCACTAAGATGGTCTTGGAAGTAATGCCTTGGCTACTATGGAAATCATTACATGTGCTTAATGGATTCCAAAATTACATGTTTTATTCCCATTCTATTTTATCATTCTTAATGTTTCTTTATGATCTATGCTATACGTACTTCCATGTTTTATTTCATTGCTCAAGCTTTTGATGTTTAAACATTATGTTCATGTTTTTAAGTTCAAATGTATATGGTATGTTTTGTTTTATCCATGCTTACCCTTACTGAGCATCTGAGCTCACCCTTTTTATGTTTTTTTCCCTAGGATATAAAGAATTTTTTTAGGTAAGAAAAAAAGGGGGAAGATCTTTATGGGAGATGTTGAAGATCTTTCACCACGATTAGAAGATTACGTACCAAAGTTTCCAAAGACACTAAACTATTATGGTCCTTGAGTGTCTGTTTTTGTTATGTATTAAGTATTCTGAAAAAATAATGTAATGTTCGTGTATGTCAAGCTTCGGGTCTCTACATTTGGTATTAGAGGAAAGGTTTAGTCAACCTTTGGAAACTAGGATGCGAAAAACTTAGTGAGATCCCTAGAGATATTTCTAAGGCATGTTTAAGGATGTCCCTAAGGATAAGTATACGTATAGGATATAGTCCTAGAAATAAGGTAATTATCTTAGAATTTAACCTAAGATGTTAGATATTGAGGGAACTCCCCCTTTACTATGATTGTTTTCCCAAGCATGATTTTGGCCTCTCACACTATTCTTTTTGGGTTTTAGAAAATGGCTGGAAACAGGAAGATTCACAATAATGGAGGATATGACGGAAAATGAAATGATATTCTTCATGAGAAACCAAATGAAAAGGGATCTAGAAGTCCACACATCGTTATTATGCCTAATCAGAAATATCATAATATGATCAATAATATCAACTTTTCTAAGTGTCCCGACTTAGATAATAATAGAAAGATGGAGTTTCATGATGATCATAGAGGAAATATAGTTCAATTTCCCTCATGTAAATCATGTGGGAATAGGCATCAGAGAGATTGTTTCAAAGGAACTGGAAGATGCTTTGGGTGTGGAAAAGAAGGACACAAAGCCAGTAAGTGCAAAGGAAAAGGTTCAGTTAACACCATGGACAAGGATAATGGTATTGATACGACATCAACGATGGTTAAATGTTTTAAATGTGGAATGTACGGGCATTATTCAAACCAATGCCCTGAGGAAAATTCTCCTGAAGAGAATCAGTACGGTCTTATGGGTAGTATTTATGTTGATGATGATGAGGAGACTACAAATGATATGTGAGATGAAAGATTTGTTGAAGCTCGGTCAGTGGTTTAAGAAGGTAGTGGAATGATTACATGATTATCAAGTGTAATGTTTTATAAGTAATCTCATGGTACTATGGAATAAAGAGACATCTAAGGATTGTTTCACTATTGTCTTTCCTTAAGTTTTGAAAGTATATGTTGAATGGTACAAGTAACCATTGAAGGTTATTCAGATATTTTTGGAAAGTAGATAATATGCGCATAATGAATAAATAAGAAGATAATGACATGTTTGATTGTATTTATGAGCTCATGATTTATATATGGACTAAGTGATATCATGGTTTGAGTATATATAATTTTGAGGATTTTGGTATGTGGAAAGTGTTAACTTTTAACTGCATTCATGTTTTCACTAAGGATCAATGGGTATTCATTTCTCAAGAGAATACATGATTAACAAGACATATCTTATGATATATGGGGATCAACGATGGTATTAAATCTCTGGTATTCATTTTCACTATATTATGAGAGTGGACTGCAGTATTATGGATAAGCCTAAATATTGCAATGGATTATGTTGGACATAAGTTAGTATTAATGATAAACGTGTTTCTATATTATTGATGGGATGTTATAGTAATATAGTTTTAGAAAGAGGACAACCTGTAGGATGGGCAACATCCCATCGCGTCGGAAAAGGCTGTGGGAATCGAACCCACAACCGAAGTGCGACTGGCCTTTATCGCCTACCACTCGCCTACAGGAAGTCCCTGGTTAGTAGAAACTAGTTTTATTTTATTAAGCGGTATGATATATGAAGTATAAGTTCATTTTTGGAACCATATACGATTAATCTAACCATAAGATGGACTTAAAACATTTGCTAAACTTTTTTTTGAAACAGATGGAATGACCCCTCATTCTATCACATGATCTGCTAACACATCACGAATAACAAATTCAACTTCATTTATTTAAGGGATGAATTGGAAATTGTTCAATTCACGAACAACAGTGAGATTGTACCAAAATCATGTAAGTATTTCTTTTAATTCGTCAACTTTAGGGAAATGATCTTGAAAACCAAAAATGTTGTCCTAGTTCCCTTATATCCGATGAATCAGATGGTACCTTAGATCATCACAAATATACAGCTTTGTGATCTTTTGCTTTTTCATAGCCATTTTCTCTACCACTCTCCATCAGAACATGCTGGTTAGGTTTCTCTTCCATATCCATATTTTCACCTATGTTCTCCTATGTGGAAACCCAGTGATTAGTTAATTTGGGTAACCGTTACTTTTCATACTTTAGTTTTTAAAGCCAAGTTTTGGTATTCCATTTTACGATGTGGGTTTCTATTAAAGAAACATTCAAGTAGTAAACTGTTTATAACCCCGACGAATTTCGAGGGCGAAATTCATTTTAAGGGGGGTAGAATGTAACACCCCAAGATTTTACGAAAAATATTCTTTTTCATTTCATTAATGTCTTATGTTGTACACTACACCAAAAGGAGCATTCACAACACGCATCCCTGACTTGGCTTGTATTACACGCAAGCGCGACATTCCATGATAGCGTGTGTTGTACGCAATACCGAGTTTCACTAAACAAAGATATGCTATTAAAATTAAAACTAGCCGTTATGAATAGAAATAACCACTTTTTGAAATTTTTTAAATTTTATTATTCAAAATGGACTTCATTTTTGGATTCGGAATATCGAAATTAGCTTAGGGTGAAATTTTGGTACTTTTTGGATAACTTTTATATTTTGATGAATAGTGGAAATTACTAAATTTTAATTAAAAACAAATTTTTTAATCAAAATAATTAATAGTGATAAATTATTAATTTGAGTGTTTTTAAAGTACATTTAGAATATATTTTTACAATTTAATACAATGTTGGTCATTGGATATAATTTCACATTTAAACCAGACATGAACAAGTGTCAATCTTTTGATAGTTATTATCTCTTAAAAACACGCTATTTGTCTTGACGACGCGAATTAATTTTTAAATTAGTTAATGTAACTGTTATGTTTTGAATTTGGTAAAATAAAAATCATTTTTGAATTTATAATATCAAATATATCTTAGGCCTAATTTTTGGTATTTTTCTGGAAACTTTCATTTTTTGATGAATAGTGAAACCACTAAGTGGTAGTTAAAAAACTAAATTTTTTCATAAACTTAATTTTACCACTTCTGTGAGTGGAATTTCGAAAATCCGAGAGACACGGTTAGTATGAATTACTAAAATGTGGTTCAATGAGATGAAAATAATTTTTGGTGAATAGTAACTTTTTACTTTTTTTACCACTGTTAAAAGTAAATAGGGTAGTTAAGGGTAAAAATGATATTATTATTACCCTAACCCATGTCCTAATTCTATTGGATAACTGTAATTAGACCAAAAACAACCTTAGGAATAAAATAAGACCATTTAAGCCCCCTTGGATTAGATTAGGACATTTATTATCAATTTATTTAAAGAAGGGTTAAAATAGTTCAAATCAAAGTTTAATAACTAAAGCATTTTTTATATAGGGTTATACATAAGATAAATTCGACTATAAATATTCATTAGAAATATAAATAGATTTCCTACATAATGGTATTTTATTTATAATTTTTATACATTAAATAATTTAATTTATATATGACAGAATGATGATGCAGTAATTATCTTATTAATGAAATATTGACACAATTGATGTTATAAATACCCAAATAAATGTAATTTGAGACTTTTTATGAATTCCAATAATTTTATATGTTAATATGACATGTTAGTATTGATTTAATTAAATTTTTTCGAACTAATCATTCTGTTATAATTTTCACAAAAATAAACTACTAAATAGTGTCAAAATTGACATAAAATAGTTTTTAAAACAAATATTATATTATTAATTGTTATTTTATTCCTAAAAATCTACGGTTCTTCCAAATGACTTATATAAGGTTATATATATTAATAATTAACAACTTGGTGTTCTTTTGGCTTGATATAGTATGTTTATTAACCTTATAGTGTAGGAAAAGAAGAAGACACGGTAAAAGTTAAATTATCTAACTTAAAGTTAAAACTAAATGATAAGGTTAAAATTGTTACCTAAACTTGTCTAAATTCTATTAGATGAGATTATTTATACCCATCCCCACCTTATATTCTAAATATATCAATTCGGAGCTATTAAAACCTGAATTTTACTTTATAAAAAAATAATATTTTTCGTTATTCCAAAGGTGCCCCTCTCCTCCCTTATAAAAGGGCACCTCCTCCCTCTCTTCATCACACCAATTTGAGCCATCATGCTCGGAACACCCCTGCCAAATTATCTTCTACACTTCCCTAGAAACATCCTAGAGGTCCTGGTCTTCTTCAAAGACCAATTTTAGTGCCCTAAGAAGAGGTCTCAAAGAGGGGCTTCAAAGAAGAGGTAATGTTCGTTACCGATTCTTTCACCTTTATTTTTTTCTTCCACTTCTTATTATTAGGTTGTTTCATTATGAAGTAATGTCATATGTATCACTCATATACTGATATGTTATTATAAGTATGAAACAACCATATTTCACCATCTATCCATCCTACGGAAAATGAAATCACTGCACGTGTGTACGTACGGAATACCGTCTCCAAGCCGTGGTGTAATCTATTTTCCCCCACCACCTTACTTGTATGGGTATAATGGTGTAAATAATAAATATATATGATTATTGTATATTGATATTGATTCTGTAATTGTATACATACACTCCAATAAAATTCCACGATCATGGGAACGATATCATCGCTCGTGCGTACGTACGGAATACCGTCTCCACGACGCGATTAGATTCATTCTCAATGATTAACCATTAATAAATGATTATAAAGTATATATAATAAGTAATCATGAAATATATGACATAATAATGATACTGGATTTACGTATATATATATGTATGTCATCCAATTAATTCCATTCAATTCAATGAGGAAACGAAAACAATGTTCATGCGTACGTACGGCATATTGTCTCCATGAATGGTGTATTTCTTTCCACTTATTGATCTATTATATATATGTATATTATGAATATATATTATATCTAAATCATGTTTTATATTCTGGAATTAAGTAATCATGATCTATGTAATCATATGTATAATTACAAGTCAAAACACGGACGACAAATGAAACGATTTTACCCAAAACACTCTTTAACATGGTATTTACAAAAGAACGGGTAATATAAAGTAATAATTGAACCATATATGACATAATAACAATGAATATGATTCTGTAAAAAGTCAATGACATTATTCAAATCATTATACAGGAGGTTCAGAACCATAAGAAGCATATCAGACCTAAGGTAAGGGATAATTTTTCAAATCTCATTTTTATCCGTGATTGCTTATTCGTAAGTATTTACTGGTGTTATTGCTATCATCCATGTACATGTTTTCTAAAAGTTTATTCATGTATGTTTAAAGCCATTTTTACTCATTTTAAATTTTATTACATGGTATGTGACAAATATTTCTTTTATTTATGTTACGAGGTACTTTTTTGACTTTTCCGGAAAAAGTACGAGAAGAATGTTTTTTTAACTTATACGGCATGAAAGGATTTTTACGGTTTTATAAAGCCTTATTTTCATGAAGCTTTATCCAAAAGAAGTCATGACTATTTTCAACAAAATCCTTTTCTTTTAAAAATTCATGACGTTTTGTGAAAATAAAATGATTTTGAAGAAAAAAGGAGATTTTCCTCAAGAATTCATTTCAAGTGTTTTATCAAAACCATTTTCATCTAAGATGACATTATTTCACATGTGTATGTTTCAAGTATCATGTCTCTATGATTTATATGGTTTCAATTTTCTTATTATAAAATGATATCCATTTCTTTTATATGTATTATGTGATAATGGGACGATGTTTATGAAACCCATTTTATTTGTTGGGTTATTATAAATGATGTATGTTTATTTTGTGGCACAAGTAAGAATGATTTCATTATGAGATGGGTGGGACCTATATCTCCCTCCAATGCATTGGGTAAAGATTTATATCTCATTAGATAGACATGGATGGAACGACAAGTTAAACTGGTTCAGTATTACAGGACTGGAATGAGGAGTGAAATCGATTTAGAAAGGGACTTTTTCCACTAAGATGGTCTTGGCAGCAATGCCTTGGATACTATGGAACTCATTACATGTGCTTAATGGATGCCACAATTACATGTTTTATTCCCAAGATATTTTATCATTCATAATTTTTCTTTATGATCTATGCCATACGTACTTCCATGTTTTATGTCATTGCTCAAGCTTTTGATGTTTAAACATTATGTTCATGTTTTTAAGTTCAAATGTATATGGTATGTTTTATTTTATCCATGCTTACCCTTACTGAGAATCTAAGCTCACCCTTTTTTATGTTTTATTTTCCCCAAGATATAAAGAATGTTTTTAGGTAAGAAAAAAAGGGGGGAGATCTTTATGGAAGATGTTGAAGATCATTTACCATGATTAGAAGATTATGTTACAAAGTTTCCAAAGACACAAAACTATTACGGTCCTTGTGTGTCTGTTTTTGTTATGTATTAAGTATTCCGCAAAAGTAATGTAATGTTCATGTATGTCAAGCTTCGGGTCTCTAAAATCAATATACCTTCCCACATCAAATCTGGTATCTCGAGGGGTTGGTTAAAGCCTGAGGGTACATGGTTCTTGGCCTTCACTTGTTGGAATGTAAGGTATCTAGAAACAAAATCTTCCACAACATTATTAATCCATCGCCAGCAGTACTGACACTAGAGGTCCTAATACATCATCATCATGTCTGGATGTAGTTCCATTGGGGATGTTTGTAACTCCCTCAACACCTCCTCTTGTATCTGAACTGGTACAATTATAGGTGTTATAAAAAGATCAATGTTCTCCCCACCATCTGAATATTCATCTGGTGCGTGACCTGAGGATATGTGATAACATTTAGTCTCGCATCTATTGTCTCTTAGTGGCGCCCCTGACTTGGTGAAGGAGTGGGGCTGGGGGGAAACTACCATCAACTGGAGGTAGAATATTTCATATCTATCAACATAGGATATCTAATGACATTCTAACTACTCTGAAGCCTCGTTCAGTAGCTGCAAACACGATCACCAGCTACGTCCATCTACCACTGCATTCCCCTTACCAGGAGTATAAATTATCTCAATGTAATAGTCCTGGAGGATCTCTTTCCATTGTCACTATCTCAGATTCAGATCATTCTTTCTGAAGATATATCTAAGACTCTTGTGGTCTCAGTAAACAATGAACCACTTATCCGTAAAGTAGTGTCTCCACATCATCTGTGAGAAGACTATGACTGCCAACTCCAAGTCCTGACTCACATAATTCTGCTCATGAGGCCACACATGTTGTGATCCATAAGTAATACCAGCATTATTCTGCATCAGGATTCAACCGTGCCTCGTCCCAAATGCATCACAGTTAAGCCCGTAACCAGTTCTCTCCTCTGGAAACCCGAGGAAGAGAGTTCTAGTAATGCTTTGCCTCAGCTGTTGATAGCTCTAATGGCATGTCTCTTACCACAAGAGGGGTTTTCTTTATTTTTCAGGGTAGTCATTGGTGTTGATACTCTGGGGAAATCAGGAAAGAACCTCTCATAGTAGCATTACAATCCATGGAAGCTCTAAACCTCAATAATACTCTTGGGTGGCTCCCAGGAAAGTAATTCCTTGATCATCAATAGATCAACAACAATTCCTTCCTTTATGATTACATGTCCCAAAAATTTGAACATTTGTATATATAACTCTCACTTCTAGAGCTTCCCATATAACTGGTGCTCCTAGAGTGTGTCCAAAAGTATCCTCAATTATACAGCATTCTCCTCCCCATATAATGAGTTCACCAAGATGTCATTAATGAAGACCACCGCAAAGCGATCAAGGTATTGCTGAAATATCATGTTTAGGATCTACATGAACACTTTTAGAGAATTAGACATGCCCAATGGAATCACCAAGAACTCGTAATGGCCATTCTGATATTTGAAGGTTGTCTTTGCTACATCCTTGTATTATACCCTGATCTAATGATAACTTGATGTGAGGTATGTCTTCGTGGAAAACTTCTCTCCTTTAAATTGATCAAACAGATCATCAATCCTTGGTAGATGATACGTTTTCATCACATTCACCTGGTTTAGGTTCTATAAGTCCATGTATATCCTGAAAATTCTATATTCTATCTTGGAAAACAACCCCAGGGTTTCCCATGGAGAAAAAAAAGATCATATAAATCCCTTTCTCTATAAGTCCTCCAACTGTACCCTCAGCTCTTGGAGCTCTGATGGGCCCATCCGATAAGCGGGTGTATATTTCGTTGTATTTACTAAGTAAAAACCAATGCAGAAGACTGTCTATCTATGAAGAGGTTGTATAGGGACTTCATTTGGAACGACACCCTCATACTCATCCACCACCATTGGGAACTATTGAATCACCTCATACACCGTGTCGAAGTTCATGGAAGCTAGTTGATATGTAATCAACTACACCCTCATGTGAACAAGTTCATCTCAGGATGTGCTATTTTCCTTCTCACTATCGATGAAAAAATGGCCTCTACTCTTCATGTATATCACACTTTACATATCAAAAAGTCAATATGTGTGTGACCTACTAATAGCCATTCATTAACTAAAACGACGTCGTCGGTCTCCAACACCTCTATTAGAATATCCCATTTGAACCTATCTCCTCCGAGAGTATATTCACAATGTCAGTATCAGTGTGTGACCGCTGAATTATATCCTATAGAAGTATCCAAACTCAAAGGTCACGCTAAAAGCACAGAAGGAGTCTCTGAGTCCCGTACTAAGTCGATGGAACGGGATGAATGTCTAGCCCCTATGTCGATAACCAGCCCTGCTAATGTATAGATGATATAGATCAAACCTTGTGTCATCTTAGGGGAAACATGATAGTGATCATTTACTGCATGTAGTTGGGCCTGTCCTCATCCACCTCCTCCTAGAGCTCGTGGTATACCACCTAGTGGTGGTGATGGTAGTGCCTAGTGACCGTGAACACCTCCTACTGCACATCTTGATCCCCTAACTCATCTGCTGACTAGCTGATGTTCATGCTCCTGCCATTGCTGCAACCTCAGGGGACCCTAAATTGTCTTTTGATTATCCTCACAGGGAGTTAGACGGTCAAGAGCTCTGTGACCCTGTCCCCTGCAGGAAAATAGATAATGCCTCGATGGGGGCTCCCTTATACTCTTGAGCCTCTTACCTCTGAACATGAATCTTGGTGTCTCCCTCGGAAATGTTTATCCCCATTGGGCTTCTATGTCATCTTTCTACTACTATCTTCGCATGAATCTGCTACTTGTCATTTGGTAGGGGCTCTCAATGGCGGTTTCTTCTTCTCAGGGAATCACTTCATCAACAAATCTCTCTCTATTAACCCATCTTAACAACGAGATGATGAGGGAAACTATCGCAGCACTGATCTCTCATTAGAGACCCTTCTCAATGTTTTGGTCCCGAATGTTAGGGTCCCGTACCACATCGTTGGAGTATCAGGACTTGTTAGTAAATCTCTCCATGAACTAATCCATAGTCGGGATGCCCTATTGTAGATGCAGTAGATCATGAATACACACAGAGCATAGTGTTGTTGGAATTAAATATTCCCTAAAAAGGCTATCAATGTCAGGGTTGAAGAGGGTCATCTCCTCATGCCCCTAGAGCATCCAACTCCACCATCATCCAACAGATACTTGAAGAAGGCTAGTGGAAAAGATAGAAATTTGATCTATGAGTGTCACTAATAAGCGAAATACCCACGAAACCACCTCAAGCATGTACTCTGCTTCCTGGGGGTCCATTTCACGTCAAAACATTGAAGGCCTCTATCTCGTTAACTCATGCAACATACTTAGCTGGTGTGAATGATCCACTGGAAATATCTGCTACTCAACGGGTGGTGGTGTTGCTGGTACACGACCCGATGGTGCCATCATTGTGAGTGGTCCCTATACCAAATCCTCATCACTCAGTGGGCCAGTGTCATGATCTGTAATTGGAATCATAGATGTTTTTCATTGAGTAAGAATCATGTACGAAACAAATTTTCCACATTCAATAAGTTATACAAAGATATTTGACTGAAGAATGATCAATAAATCTTTTAAAAACACTAGAAACTGATGTTTTAGTCTACCGAGTTAGAAAATAGAAATCTAGATCCTGGAGTATGAATACGTCAGCTACCGCACCAACACTAGACTCCCTATACTGAAAACAGAACTCAAGACACATTACATCATTAACTCATTAAAAGTAGACTCATAGTTATTCTGGTAGAACTAACCTCCCTCTGATTCAACTTTGTCATGTCCCGTCCAATGGGGCCCAAATGTGACTAACCCAATCCCACCATCACTAGGCCAGGTGTTGGTGACTATCACCTAAAGAATTTTCCCAAAGAGGGAAGGAATTTCCTTTGAGCTCTATACACACTCAAAATAGGAAACATAAGTTAAGAACCAACAAAAGTAAGGTATAACTACTAGAGTAGAGTAAAACCACACAGAAAACTGTATACTGAATACATTGGGATAGAATTGAAGCCATAAAAGCTGAAAGAAATTGAAGATATATTGTATCAGTCCAAGAGTGCTACCTTGTGGGTAGTAGCTATAAGTCTAAAGATGAAGAAGAGGATCTGGGCTAGTCCCATCACACTAAGCTCCACTAAGTCTTGAACCACCAATGTTAGCTTCCAAGTGTCAGTAGTCTACACCAGACACACACGTGCGGGTAGAGCCCTTCAAGGGTGGGTATAAAAATACACAGTAGGGACCCCGAGACCCCCGAAGGGCTCTCAGTATTCCAAAAAGTACAACATCATAAGAAATACCAGAAAGTTAATTTCCCAATCATGATCTAAATAATGAAGTACAATGATAAATAGATAGATCACTCAAACTGTATAAATTCAAGGTTATTGTGATAGGGATGACTAGTCCAAAATCTAAATCATACAATATGTAGTTACTCTACTAGTCAATGGTATAGGACATTGTATACCGACCCATATTGGTCGCTTGATGCTGACCAATACATGCCACTGGTGGTGACCTGTATTGTTTGCTGGTGTTGACCCGTATTGGTCACTATGATGACCCATAATGGTCGTAGGTGTGGAACCATATTGGTATCTTGTACAAAGACAGGGATGACAAGTTGTACCCGTATATCATCCCACTTTGGATTTTTTGATGCAGACCAGTATTGGCTGCTCATCTTCTTCATGTCACATCTAGCCATAGAATTTCCGCACGAATCACACCTAATATTTTGAAGTCTCTACACCTCAAGCTATTAGTCCTATTTCAACCGACACAAACTCACACTAAAATTATACCCAAGGTCCCACCCCGTCATAGGTGTCCCAACATGATAGACGACACAACAATCGGACACCCAGTCATTGATATATGTGGAATTCTGTAAAAAGGCCCGATTGGATTCATGTCTGATCCAACAAAGGATTCATGTTAAACTCCATCAAAATTCATTTAGAGTATCTTTAAAGGACCTTATTTTCTAAAGGGTCCTTATGTCATGGATGATGCATTGATCGGACACCTAGTATATTATTTACACCCCTTTCTGTGAGGTGGTGGTGATGACACCTCTATCCACCCCGGTTCGGTTGGGATTGTTGGAATATTACAAAGGTACTGCTTCCCAAAAGGGGGCCCAACACCGCTGCGGACTTGTTTAATGGACACCCAGTTTTCCAGTTGCATGTGTTTCTTGAATCAGGGTCCGGTTGGGTCTACGCGCGGTCTGAATCAGTCAGGCCTGCCCAACGCAACTGGTCCCGGGGTCTACCTGACCCCACCTTGGTCTGACCTATTAAGGGTCAGCCCAATTCACTAGTTTCAGCCCGTAGGGGTCGGTCCGGCTGGTTCCCAGGCCTGAGCCATGGTTGGCCCAGCCCGCCAGGTGGGGCTCATCCCACCGACGCTGGCCTAGTATGCAGGTCCGCACCATTTGGCCAGCTCACGTCTTGGCTGATTTTCCTGAATGTGAACCGCTCCACCCACCCGGAATGCTGAACGATCCTCCCAACTGGCTGCGACCGCTACCACCGGTGGCACCCATGGGTGTCACCCTTTACCTGTGATGCCGGCTCAGGCCAGCCACCTTTGGAAACAGAAGCGGGTGACGGCGTGCCGCCTTCCCACCACCTATGGCCAGTTTCTACAAGCCTATTTTGGAACCCCACCAGCATGGCGCACCAGCGGTTGTTTCCATGGGCCATCAGACGTGCTACAATTGTCTGTTCTTGGTGAATTTTACTCCTATAGTCCTCCTGGATCCTTTCCGCCACTACATGACCTCATGTCTAGCATTTCCATCGAATGGGAAAAAAAATTCCCCAAGAACGCTATAATATAAACAAGAAGTGAAAGGTTTGGGCCTTATTCGTTTGGTCCGCGCCCTCCACATTAGCGTTAAAAAAAGAGAAAGGTAATTATTCATCACATTTAAATAATAATAAACCCATTTCATATTTCCCATAGAAACCACCTTCAAATTAATGATAGAGTAAAATAATCAATGTAAAATCATGAATTAAAAGACAACCCCTACCTCGTGATTTGTTGGGGATAATGCAGACGTTGGCATTCATTGTCTGTCGATATTCATATCAATCCTACATCAAGCTTCGTAAATCCTCCATTCTCCATCGGTACAAGGAAGGACTTTACATATTCAAGTGATCCAAGCTTGATGAAGTCATGCCAAAAACTGTACCCATCCTCTATATAAATAGAGGGGAGAAAGGGTGTGTAACACACCAAGGAATTAACATGGTTCATTAATTGACTTAATTAACAAGCCACATTAATCAAACGAGTGGTGGTTACACAACCAAGGTGTAACTAGATATTTAATATCCCAAATTTAAATTATGACCACCCTCTTGGTCCCCACCATTACCTCTCAATATATTGTAGGAAAAATAGAAATAAAATAAAAACTTAAGTTATTTTTTTATTTCTTTAAAAGTCATAAAATCTATCTTATTCACCCAATAAACTACATTTAAAGTGATGCTTCTCTTAAGGGAATCCTAGCACTGCAGATTCAACAGTTCCCTCCACTTTTTTAAACCGGCACTTGTTCAAAAGGTAGAAAATTCCACCTGCGTATTTACTAAATGTACATTAAAAAGGGTAATAAATTCATTCTGGGAAAACCATGTTTCAGAATCACACACTGTCAATTTTCACAGACTCTTAAAAATACCAAATAATTTAAATAAAATTACATGTATTTTTTGGGTCATTACACAAGATGAATATAAAAATATCTGAATTATTAATATATCTATTAGATTCTATTCGTTTTATCATTCACAACTAACCATGCTGGGTTAATTTTATTTTTCATGTTACAGTGACTTACATTAATTAATAATTATATAGTGATGTTTTAATTTTATACATCATCTATAAACTAAAAATACAAACAATTAGTTTGAACATTAATATTTACTCAACCATAGATAATCTGAGGAGTGAATTGATTAATAAATTCACTGAACTTCTATATTGTAAAAATATTAATAAAACATATTTTTCCTAGTCATTTTCACATTAAATATTATTGTTTAATTATTAAATATTAAATCTAATGTGCTTACAAAAAAAATAACATCATCCTAAGATACATTAATTTATTTTTTTGATATTATTAATGAAATTATGTGACAATTGAACTTTATGAGTCATCTTTTCTATGAAAAAAATACTATGTTTGATAACATACAATATACTGCTCAATGAGTTTAAGAGAACAACATAATATTGTTATAGAAATGTTAGTCATATAACCTATAAATTATAATAGTGGGAATGAACATGATTATCTTAATTATAAAAATATGATTTATACATGTAAATAAAAATAATTCTTTAGATATAAATTAAATATAAATTATAATACACTCTTTTTATAATAAATGGAAATGTTTTTCTGAAAAAATATTTAAATACAAAAAACTATAAAAAATGTTTGGTTATATTAATGAAATTTATATATAATATAATAAATATAATTTTTTATCATTCATCTTAAATTTTTTCTAGACATGAAATCAGAATAAATCAAATTTTACACATATGTGTAGTATTTTTAAAAAAAAATACATTTCAGATTCTTCTTGATGGCACACTCATTTTTTATATATGCTTTAAACAAAATTACAATTTTATTTTGAAAATATAAACATTTAATTTTAATAAGATTTAAAGATTTCACTTTATTTTGATTATTCTATCTAAAATGTTCTATTTTTTGATGAATAGTTTTTAAAAATATTATGTGTTAAATGAAAGCTGCTCTGTCCTCTAATTAATTTATGGGGATAAATTATATTTTTTTAATGGTTTTAAAGTATAATAAGATCTATATTATATAAGTTCATAAAACTTATGTAATTTTAAAAAAATTTACATTGAAAATTGATATAAATAACCTATGAAATTTTCAACATTTTTAATTTAATAACCTATTTTCTCATTCCGTCAAGGATATTAATTGTTATTTAATTTCAGATGTTTAGGTGTTTGGAATTTTGAAGAAAAAAAATTAATATTAAGAATAATAAGGTAAAAATTAATTAAATATACCCCTTTTATTTTTTGGAAAATATTAATAGTAACATTAGTAATTTTTTCATACCATAATTATGGTTAAATCTGGTAATTAATAGTAAAAATTATATTATAAATAGAATAAAATTCCACAAAATAATGTGTTAATTTTATTGGGTGAGTGTTTTTATTCCAAATTCATTTATAGATATATTATTAGTCCATTTATGGCCTTTTTTATGAGAATATATCCTTTATTATATTATATTCAATGGAAATTAATTTTTGTTATACTTTTGTTATTAATAAGAGAAATATTTTTAATGTGTGGTAATACATGGAATATGTTCAAATAAAAATTCTACTTTTAAAAATAATATTATTATCTATGTCATGGTATTTTATTTATAATTTTTATTCATAAAATTATTACCTTAACTAGTGATACAATGAGGATATGATAATTATATAAATAAATTATATATAAATAATTGATTAAAAAATTAAAAAAAATATTACTTGTGGAGATTATTTTCATACAGGAATTTTGGTATATTCAATTTAAATTTATGTTATTTTAATTATGTACTAGATTTAATTTTTTAATTTTTAAGTTATTAATAAATTTCAAGTAATGGATATTGTCAAAATTGACATTATTAATATTTTAAAATAGAAAATATTTTATAAAATGATATAAAATTTATAAAATTAAAAATTTTATCCAAATTAGTGGTATATGTTTTTAAATACCATTAATTAATAATTTAATGGTCTTTTGTATTTTTAAATAATTATATTAATCCTCAATGTTTCAAATTACACGATGTCATGGTAAAAGATAGAAGGGTTAAATAATGGCTAAGAAATGAAAATGATAAAAACTATTCTGAAAACTACTCAAATTTTTGTTGAATTATTGTATCCCAAAATAATACTATATTATAAATAATTCTTTTTTTATCCATTTGGATTAGAAAATTTATTTGCATTTATTTAATATACTAAAGAATTCAAAGAGTTCACATATCATCTTCTATAAATAGTATTCATACTACACTTTTCTTCAGACTTCAAAACCCATTTTTTTAAACATTCTATAAAAAATACCAATCTTGAATCCCTTTCCTAATTATAGAGGTTATATTTTTGGCAAAACAACCTTATTTAAGGGGTTAATCATTGGAGATCATTCGAAGAAGATGTATCAAATTTAATTATGTATTCATATTTTATTTTTTCATCCACTTCATTCAAATATTCATCAACCATGGTAGGATAATGCCAAGAGTATCGTTAATATAATTTTTTTGATTGACTAATCACTTTCATCTATCTCCACTTCCATAAAATTTTATATGAATTAAAATTCGTTTGTAAGGCGAACTACTAGCATGAGAACAAATATAATTAATTTTCCACCACATTCCCTCCAGACTGGTTATAACTATCTAATTAATATTCATATATTTTTAATAGTAAATATTTATCATTATCAAATAATATTCATCATTTATTTTCTTATGATTCCTTGAAAAAAAAAATACGACATTGTTTATGTGTATGTGAAAACTATAACCTCTATGAAGCGATTTCATTCTTATTTTATCTCTAGACCACAAGGATATATATATATCTGTGTGTGTATTTAAATTATTAATATTATATTAATGATATTATTATCATTAATTAAATATTAACTTATTCTTACCATGTTTCCATAACTATTATTCATAAATAAAAATGTTACAGATGCGTATGTACGACCTATCATCTATATGATTATAACATTATCCATTTATTCATTACCATACCAAAATCGTATGATTTAAAAATATAATTGATGAATAAAAGTTAATATTATTTCATGAATATTATTTTAGTGATAATGTATTAAAGACCAATTTCTATTATAGTCATAATATCAATGTCATTTTGGAATCATGTACAAGAAAATCATCAAAACAACAGATGCAAACATAAGTAAATAATTAAATGATATAATATGATAATAAGTTATATAAAAGGAATAATAAACTATAAAAATGATCCCATAAAAGTAAATAATTAACATATGTATACTATTTAGGAATTTAAATATAGTACAAAATGATTCAGACTCACGGTTAGGGACTTCGTCTAAATTTTCATTTTTTGAAGTTGATTTTGATGTTATACACGAATATTATTTTTTGAGTAGTATATAAATATAAATTTACATGTTATTTAATTAATTTTTTTATTATGATATTTAATGTTTTTTAATGTTACACTTTCATGTGGGAGAGGATTCAATGATTAAAATGTAGTAAGGGAATTATTAACCCAATTTCAATTTTTTTGGTTAAAATACTACTTCATGATTAACACATGCTGTGATTATATGTGAAATGAATTTTTAATAAATTATATTGTAATAAAATGATTATGTGAATTTATAGAGGATATATATGATTAATTAATTTCATTAATTATCACTTCAATAATTCGATATCACTAAGTGGAAATTCAACAAAAACATTGTTTAATATATTTTGATGAATTATTCAGATAAATATTTTTATTCCCTAAGGAGGTTTACAAATTTTAATTCATTGTTTTATTTATATAGGACATAATTTTTCCAAAATGGTAATTTTTTATTTCTATTGAAAATTTTCCAATTTTTATTGGACACTTTGATTAAAAAATATTTTTGGATATTTTTTAAATCAATTTTTAAATATGATATATTATTTATATTACATTAAACATTTTCTTATGTGTGAAAATGAAATATTAAGAGGGGAATAATGAAAATTTCATGATTTTATGTTTTTTGATAATATAATAGTACTTGTACATTTGGAGGGTAATTGCAAAATATGAAAAAGGATTGGTGGTTATGATATATACTTCTATTCATTGTGTATGAAAGTCGACCGTATGGTTTTTCCATTCTTAAGTGTTATATGTATAAACACCGACTGAATGGTTATTTTATTTAAGTATAATTATTTCCCAAGGTACTATTATGTATTTTCTATTATTTCTATGGGTTTTAAAGTAATCATCTAATTTAAGGAATATTAAATGATTATATTTTAAATGTAATGTATTTACTAATTATTAATCGTGAAAATTATTAATATGATAATTTTTTCTGGGGTCTTGATGTTTTATAATGGAATAAGAGATTCCTTAATTTTATATCAATTAGTTACATATTTATTTTAATGACCTGGACCACAGTTTCCTAGAACTGGGGCTTATTTTTTACATTTTCAAATCAAAAAGGGAGTCATATCAAAATGGAATAAAAAATTTAGTAAAATTGGAGGAATAGATAAATACCTAATAGTTACATTACAACTTGAAATGGAATAAAATATATCAACATGTTTTTAACTGCACACAAACTCCTATATTATCCCTAAAATCCATTCATAATTAAAATTTTTTCATCCTGTGGAAAAATAATTCATAAAAAAAGCGTGATATCAGTAGCTCAGTAAGGGTAAGATTTATATCAGAATCATAAGTAATAAGGCATGGTGAATAAATAAAAGTACACATTCGATTAAATAAAAAACATGACCATAATGCTAAATGAATAAAAGATAAATAAATACATCCATTATAAAACATAAACATGGATACTCTACTAGTAAAATAATTAATAGTAATATCAATTACTTGTTTCATAATAATGTAATGAAAAATGTTTGACATCATAGTCATACCATCAAGGCCTTAGCCAAGACATTATACATAATGGGTAAAAACCTAAGCTAGTTGGTCTCATGAGACCTAGCGATGAATCAAGGTGCTATAGTGGGCCCCACCCATCACATAAAAAGTCGAATTCATTCCATATATTAATGTGGAGAAAGATAATCACTATATACATTAATATTTAAACTTTCATACAAAATGTAAATAACGTTCCCTAATTATTTAACATAAACACAAACCATTCCTAGTAATATGGTGAATGATATAATGATAGTACATACAATTTCAATGCAATAATGATCCATTCAATAAAATATTAAATATGATATTGTAAAATATTAATCCCAACTAATCATAAGAATAAACTTGAGTGTTTTAATAGATATAAATACTCTTATAAAATCCACAAGTAATAATGAAGTAAAATTATCATTTTTTAGTTTACATAGAAGAGTTATTCAGGAAAATTCTTTGTATAAAACCATAATTTTAATAATATGGTTCTTTTTTAATAAAGTGGGTGATTTTTGTAAAATAATTATGTCTTCAAACAAATTATATTGTGTAATTTAAAATAGGTAAAAGTTTATTATGTTCCCTTTAAACGGGGTTATTTTTTGAGAAGTATTTGAGAATGATTATTTTAAAACATTCAATACTCCATAAAATAAATATTTATTATAATTGGAAAATATTTATAAAACATTCATGCATAATTTATGTGGAGTATATAATAATAATTAATAATTTCATTAGATTGAAAAGAGAAAAAGAGTATCTTAAATAAAATTGGAGTTTCAGGTAGATAACTCTTACCGTATTTCTAAATGTGTTCTATAAATGATCTTAACATCATAGATAATTAAATTAATTAATTAATTAATTAATTAATTAATAAAAAACATTTGACTATAGATTTATTATTTTCATTTTATTCCTTATTTATATGTTATAATATTGAATTACATGGTTTTTGAGTGTTTGTTACCTTGATTTCATGATTGGTTCACTGGAATATAAATAATGGAGTTTACGTAAAATAGAAATAATTCTCAAGAATTTAAATTTTGTGTTATTTATTAACATCCATAAGAGTAATTAGGTTAATTTATTATTTTTTTCATAAATGCCGATGAATTATTAGATTACATATTAATGGTAAATGTTTTTGATTAATATTAGTGGGTTTTAGGTCACAATGAACTAGTTTTTTTTCAATTATTTAATATAATGAATATATAATGGTTCCATAACCCTTCCTATGACATAATACATAATTTATATTATGTTTCTGCGATAAAAAATTCATCATGACCAACCTTGGAGGAAAAATTTATGAACGAAATTATGTTGTCTATGAAGGTCGTAAATCAGCACTTCCTGGATGATGATTTCATTTTTAAAATAGATGAGAGAGAGTAAGGAGATTTATGATGGATCACCCATTAACATGATATAATTCTATTATATAGATTTTAATAGTTGTACCAGGATAATTTGGACAGAGGAAGTGCGGAGATAATAATAATAGAAAATAATATGAAATGACTGTAAATGAAATGGGAAGAGGATTTACATCTTAAATTAACCTCCTTAAGATCCTCTTTAAGGGATCGAGTTTTGGTCTTTTGGAAAGTCCAAGAGCTCTTGGAACTAGGGAGAGACAATAGAAGCGGATTTTGGTAGAATATTCTAATAATTGAATGATTAGAGGAATGTTTTTAAGAGGGGTAATGGGTGTTTTTTATAAAGGGGGAGAGGGGTAATTTCTCATTATTCTATGAATTATGTTAGTGTTTTCCTAAAAAAACCAAATATTATTAATTATTCTTAATAAATAAATTATCAAGTTAATGTGAGATTAAACCAAGAATTCTTAAAATATCCATGAATCATGGAATATTTTTTTTCTTATAATGTATTTACACTGAAATTGTTTTTATTTTACTATTCATTAAAAATTGAATTATTTCATAAAAATCCAAAAAACACACCTAAATATTTAACAATGTATAGAATTAAAAAATTAACACAATTTTTTGATAATATTTTATAAATATGAGAAATTTAATTCGTAAAATAATAATTTTTAACTTGAAAATTAATGATTTAAATTTAGAAATGTTTTATAATACTTTACAAATTAGACAAATGTCACACAAAATTTTCAAAATTTCATAAAACAAAAAAAATTGATTTATGAATCTATTTTATAAAATTTATTTTTCTTTTAAATAATTTTGTGAGTTATAAAATTATAATTAATTATTCATCACATATATAAATACTAATAAGAGATATGAAATTTTAAAATATTCACATAAAAGAGTTACGGTATAATTATATCAAACTATCACTTATGAGATTCCTCTATTTTATTTATACATTCACGGGTGATCGTAACATTCATTAGGATGATTAAATATTCATAGGGGTAGTTTTAATATTCTAAAGGGGATGTAATTATTTCATCATTATATGTTCATTAACACCTAGAAATACCACATATTTAATTTATTCTTCATTTATAAATATTTTATTGTGTTAACTATGTGGGTTTATATGATTCATATGATATAAAGTTTATATAATAAGGGAAATTTCATTGATATAATTTTGGGTCATTACATTATCCCCTCCTATAATAATTTCATCATTGATATTTCCATAATGAAATCTCATAAAATTATTTGGGTAGCTTTTCATCATAAGCTCTATAGGATCCCATATCAAATCATCAATTATATGAATATTTCAATGTACATTTACCAAACTATCCATCTGATTCTTCAACACCCATTATTTAGTTTCTCAAACCTGGATAGGCCCTTCATAGTAAGATAAGCCGAGTTTTAATTCAATACCTTCATAAGTGAGTACATTTGTAGGGATTGGCATGAACATTCTCAAGAATGATATGTTGATTACACTATGTACATTATAATTCCTAGGTGGAATCGCCAAACATTAATCCATGGTTCTAACTTTATCCAAAAGTTGAAAATTTCCCATTTACATGGGCATTAGTTTCCCATTCTTTACATATATTATAATACCCTTGCAAGGATATACTTTCAAGAAAAAGTGATATCATACTAGCAATTCCAAATCCTTCATTAGATTATTGACATACATTTTGTACCTATTTTGATCTTCATAGATAAGTGATTGAATAGTCTTGATGTTTACTCTAGTTTTCCACACATGATCTGGTCTTACAAGAATCCTTTCACCAACATCATCCTAAAATTATGTTGTACGACTTCTCTTTATATACAATTATTTATATGGTGTCATTTAAATACTAGAATGGAAACTATTATTGTAAGGAAACACTACCGAACTTGAATAATAATCCCACATACACTGAAAATCATGTTAGCATGATCTCAACATGTCTTATCATGTATGGATCATTCTTTCAGATATACCATCAATTTGAGGGTCATAAGAAGTACACCAAAAATGCTGAATATCCAATTAATATTAGAGAAATTCAAAAAACTATTAGGTATATCATTGATCATGATGAAATAAAATTTATTGATGGTCTCTATGAAGTCTAAAAACATCATTGATATAGATTCGTGCAAGGTTCTCTTGTGGAAAATCATCCCTTAAAGCTAGGAAATGTGATAATTTGGCATGTCAATCTATAATCACCAATATTTCATCATTGTTTCTTGGATTTTTCTATAATATTTTTAAAAATACAAAGGGATGTCATACCATTTCTAGGTAATAATAATAAAATATTTCAAGACACCTCTCAGATGATCTCTTTCAGCCATCACCTATTGAAAGACTATACATCTTGAAGCATACTATACAATTGTCTACATCATATTATCCCACTTCAAATTTTCCGTCATACATGTATACTTCTTAGTACTACAATGGTGTATAATATAAATTAATAAATTATAATCATCTACATACTCTATATTTAGCTCGGGTATAGTAGGAACACATATAATCCTCTAAAATTTTAGAATTTTATCCTCACCCATGATGTATGGGAACATCCCACTATTCAGAACATTAAATTTCTTCTGAATATTCTCATCATAAATCTAATAGTTTTAATTCTATCAAGGAACGATTGTTAGGAAAGTTGCTCAAAATGTAATGATTTTTCACATTCTATGATAATTAACATATAAATATTTTATAGATCCATGTACACATGATCCCCTTCAATAATCATTTTTTATATCTCCGACATATATTTTTCCCAATGCATCAACAACCTTATTTGGCTTCCCTGGGTGATTGTGTACAGAACAATCATAATCCATGAGTAGTTTGAGCCATATCCTTTATCTCTTGTTTGTATATTTAGGTGAGAGGATATATATCAATCACTTATGATATGTATACATCTCACATCATTCGCCATACATATAGTGTATCTATTAATGGAGAGAAAAAAATTATAGATTCTAACTCAAGAATTGAAGTTTTATAGTTCTATTCATGAGTTCTTAACTTCCATGATTTATAAGAAATGAATATATCAATCTGTATAATGAAAAAACCAAATCTGTTCGTTTATGTAGCACTATAAATATGAAATACACCATTTTCTAATGGTAGTGTCTAAATTTGATAATTCACAAAATATTTCATCAATTCATAGAAAAAATATTAACATTGTTTTCTCCTAAATAACTCAACCCCATTGTAAGTAAATTTTGTTAATGGGTTAGCTATTCAACACTTGTTCTGATTGAAACTCCGATAATAAAAAACTAATCCAATAAAAATACATAACTACGTTATTTTCATTTTTTTAGGACATTCATAGACTACATTAATCGTTTCTGGACAAACTAAGATTCCATCCTTTTGACAATATGTCCATGAAAAAAAATCTTCTATGCTGTAATCCAGACTTGCTAAAATTCAAATAAAACTAGTTTCTTCTATGATTTTTCAGAATAATGCACAAATGATTCTCATGATATTAGTAGCATTTAGAATATATTGAGATGTCCTTATGAAATTACACAACAAATATATCATGATATTCCTTGAAAACTCAATTCATTGGATCCATGAAGAGAGATGGTAAATTAGACATTCCAAAAGAAATTATTGTAAACCCATTATGCCCATACCTGCTTCAAAATGATATCATTGGAATATATTCATTACACACAAATGATGATATCCATGACAATGATTAATCATTGAAAAAATGTTGGGCTTCTTGAATTTGATCAAATAAGACATCAATATGAGGAATATGATATTTTTTATTACTCATAATAGCATTGATCTCCTTTTATTCAATGAAAAGTCTCATAGATATGTCTTTATTCTTAATAAAATGAACATGATCTCCCCCTAGAGAAACACTAGGGTGAATACACACATTATTACCCAACTCATCTAGTAGTTTCATTAAAACCACTAATTCCACTACTTCCATAATATAAGGAGTTATTGATATAGGCCTTTCAATATAAATTAAATAAATACAAAACTAAATTTCCTGCTTAAGATTATGTCTAGGTAAATACCATAGAAACAAATAAATGTATTCATGAACATTATTTACATCCTTAATATAAACATTTCATTTTCAACAAATTGATATTTAATTCTCTTCCTCCCCATGAATTTAATAATTTTGAGCTTGTGGGGGAAGATCTATATAAGAATAAGATGGCGATGTTTCTTCTCAAAAGATTAGGGAATATAAATAATTATCAAAAAATTTAAATTTATTCTTCATACAATAGATCTTCACATAATAATTTCAAAACCAATTCATTCTGAGTATTATATCAAAATAAATGAAGGTTATGACGATAAGGACATCAAATAATGAATTCTTATTTGTCATAAAAATGAATGACAAGCATATCATTGTTGCAATGAAACATCCCTTAGGAGTTTTCACAAAAAACTGCTTTACTAAATGAAAAGGGAAATATATAATTTTCATGGAAATCTCAAAGGACATAAATAAATGTAATTCCCAAAAAAACAAATTCTTGACTATGTTTTAGGAAATGATTAATGTACCTACCACCAAATCATTACGAACATCATCCTCAATAGTGGTGACCCCATAATCATGGACTCTTAGCATTGTATGTATTTGTGGAATGTTTCCTTGACTCTTTGAAAAATAATTTACATAAATTCTCGCCTCTTTTCAATTTTACAATTGAACATTGGATGATTCTACATTTACCATCATTTTATGGCCCTAGGGGCATTTTCCTTTACATAAGAGACATATAGACATACCCTTAAGTAAAGTTCTGGGGTCATTATTCCCACAATTATACTAGGTTGGAAAATAAAATCTAACATTATTACCTTTTTTATTATTTCCTTTTCTAGAGTTTTTAGCATCCATCATCTTGTCATTCCTTCCTTTATGTTCATATGACATAGATAAATCTTATTATATCTTGATTTTACATGAGACTATATCTACGTATGATGAGAGTTATTTTGAAATGAGTTACCTTTAGAAGAATGGTTTTAAACCATCATTGAATCGATTAATATTTATCCCTGGATTATGTACATAGTCCAAGTAATGACATTCAATCCCTAAAAAGTTGGATTCATACTTGGAAACATTTTCATCCTACTTCTTCCTCTGATTCATGAATTTCCATTTTATATTTTAACATTAATCGTGACAAAAAAATAATTATCTTGCATAAGAGGGAAATACAATCCTGGGATACACAGGTTCTTATAGTTTACATTCCTTTCACTATGAATAATTTATAAATAATGGCATAAACTAAATTGTGTTTCGATTCATATTGTACATTGTCAAACTAGTAAAATAAATAACATAAGTTTAATTACTATTCAGGTCTAATCTCATAATAAAAAACATGGATTTTTTGTAGACATGGTTACAATTAAATACTTCATAATAGTCTTTAAATAGAATTTGAATTATAGTAAGAACAATTATAGAGTCTATCAAATTTTATGCACAGTAAGGCATGTTGTCACGTACTAGGTTACCCCGAGTTAGGCTCAGAACACATTGTCAGAGTTGTTACATCTAGGTACATTTGTACTATAACTGTTCCCGTGTTTATTTTCTATAAGTAGACTTATTTTATATGAAGATCCACATATTCTATAAATTTTTCAAAATTAGAGGATCTTCATATATTCTTATCCTCAAATTTTCTCATTGGTTATTTTTAACTAGTCTATGTTTTCTAAATCTTGTTTCCATGGATTCCACTAAAACTCTCTCTGATACAACCTATAAATACCTAGACCACAATTTCCTTGAGCTAGTGAATTATCTTATAACATTAGAATATTAACAATGAAGTCATATCTCGGAGGAATGGGTAGTTTAATATCATTGGAAAACAATAATGAAACATAATAGTTTCATTAAAACATCAAATCAAATATAACATATCAACTTATATTGAATCTCACATAAAATCCAATATTATCCCCACTAGTAATTAATAGTATATTACCTCTCATCCTATGAAATAATTAATCATAAAATAAGGGTGACATCAGTTTATCATTAATGGTATGTAGTACAGTGCAAGCCTAATTTTATGGCACGGTGAATAAATCAATGTACAAATTCCATTAAAATGTAAACATGATCACAATATGATAGGAAGAGAAGATGAATAAATAATGACAAAATAATATATATCAATGGATACTATACTATTCATATAATTACATGAATTATAAATTACTAGTTTCATAATTATAAATTCATAATATCGTACATAAAAATCATACCCTCATGGCATTATCCAAGAAACAATACATAATGGGTAAGAACTCGTGATATTTTGTCTCATAAGACCTACCGATGCATTGAGTGGGAATAACCGGTCCCCACATCACTTTCTTAGTCCAATGAATTCCCCATATTTAATAGAAGAAAAATAATATACAAATACATTCTTATTGAATCTAACAAATGAAATTTTAATACCTTTCCCCAATTAGTAAACCTAACAGTAACCATTCAGAGTAATATAGTGAACGGTATCACGGTAACACATAAAAAATCATAAAACATTAAACAAAATATGTTATTCGATATACTAAAATGTAAATCCAAATTAATAATAATATTCATGACTAGTGTTGAAATTTATGGAAATATACTTATAAAATCATTGGGTAAAAATTGACAAAAAACACTTTTTTACTTTTCAATGGAGGGATATTTTAGAAAAATGTTGTTATAAAACCAGAGGTAAACTAATATTAGTTTTCGATAATAAAGTCAGTGATTTTATAAAAATAATAGCCGATTAAAAAATATTATATAGTGCACTAGAAAATTGGTACAAAATCAAGAAGTTCCCTAGGATCGGGCCTGATTATTGTGAATTTTTTTAGAATGTTCCTTTTAAAACATTTAACTCCACATAAAATAAATATTTATTATTTCTGGTATGTATATATATAACATTAAAAAATAATTTAAGATTGTTAAATAATAATAATTAGTAACATAAATAGATTAATGATAGATAAATAGTAACCCGAATAAAATTTGAGGTTTGGGTAGAAAGCCCTTACATTATTTCCAAATTTGTTCTGCACTTCACCTTAACATCCTAGATTTTATTCACTATAGTTTTATTATGTTCATTTCGGTCTTTATCGTTATGTTATAAATTTTAATTCTGTCATTTTATAGTGTTCATTTCCTTTATGTCATTATTAGTTTACATGATTATTAGTTTTTGTGTTCATGTAAAATTTTAACAATTCTACAAAATTGGAATTGAATGTTATTAATGAATAACGAATAGATTAATTGGTTTTATGTATTATTTTTTTTCCTAAATGAGTTAGAATAAATATATAACATATTAATGATAGTTGTTTAGCGTAATTATAGAGGATTTTTTATCAAAACGAACTAGTTTTTTTATATTATTTAATATCATATATATACACTTATTTTAGAACCTTAATGTGATGAACCAGGTATTTATAAAATAATACCATTAAATTTCAAGTAATATTGTTGAATAAGAAATTAATTTTACATTAATGGGGACAATTTTTATTATAGCGTACACGACTTACAACAACACGTCTTTCTGAAATAATATTGTTCACAAAAACATTGAGTTATATAGAAAAATAATACAGTAAAAATGTTATTATTTTAAATAGTATTAAACCCTAAGAAATTGGGATGGAGGAAATGAATAACATCAACTAAATTATGAAAATATAATTTAGAAATGTTTAAATAATGATTCTTTGGTTACAAAAGTTTTTATAAATAAAATAAAAACCAATTGAATATAAAGGATGGGCTTTTATGAAAACCTATTTAAAAAAAAGAATAATTGTGTTTATAAAATCATATAAGTTTTTATGGATTTTTCTATAATTAATATTATATGTTAATATTCAATCCAATTTTTTAAATTCATCTTATATGTTTTATAGACATGATATAAGACCCAATTAATTTTTTTAATAAAAGATGTATATTTCTAAAAATGTTGTTTTATGTCATTTTTATGTTGATAATTTTGAAATTTTTTTTATTTCCACATTTATATATTAAATTTTCATAAAACAATTTCTTCTATTAAATCGGGACACCAAATTGTAATATGGAAGTTTTTTGTTAATTTCCTAATAAAGATCAATTTTTAATGAATAGTCAAAAAATACTGCATTTTAATTCAAAACTGTATTTTAACTTAATTTAGTTATATAATTAAATTGTCCTCATAATTTGTTTTAAAATTTATTTGGAATAATTTTTTATCATTTATTCCAATGTTTCTAATTGGACGTCATTTTCCCTTTAAATGGGACATAAACAAATTTCAATCATTTGATAGTTATTACTTCATAAAAACCCAATTTTTGGTTTCCACAACATGAACTAGTTTTATTTTAATTACTGAAACGTGTGTGTTTTTAATTTGAAAAAATGGATTCCATATTTTTAATCAGAAGTTCCAAATTCAGTGAATATTTTCCTTTTAGTTTTTGATATTATGAATCGTTACATCAATAATTATTTTATTTACCATTGTGAAATGGTAAATCAAGTAAATAAGGGTAAAAATAATATTAAAATAATATTAAACTACACTAACACATGGACTAATATGATTTTATGAGATATTTCCAACCAGGGGTAGCCTTGGGCCTATTTTGGGACACCATGGAGCAACATAGATGTGAATGTCATATTTTATAAGAATTAATTTAATGTAAAGAGAAATACAACAAAACCAGTATCATTTACTAAAACAATTTTAATACAGAGTTATATAACTAATTTATTTGACTATATTAACTCATTTTAATAATAAAATTATTTCCTACATCATTTTATATTATTTATATTATTTATACATTATATTAATAAATTTATTTATGACACAATAATGATGTAGTGATTGATTCATTAATAAAATATTCAAATAAAGGATATAATAAATATTAAAATAAATGTAATTTTATTATTTTTATGCCATAAAAAATATTTATGGATTATATTGACATTTTATATTTGATTTTATACCTTTTATTTGACGAAATCTGGTTGTTATGAATTTTTTAATAAGTCATCTATAAATATTGTCAAAAATTGACACAATTCATAACTTAAAACACAAAATAGTTTATTAAATGATATTAAATTCATAGAAATATATGATACATCCAAGTGGTTAATATAATTAATAATATTTTAAAATATACTTTTTTGGGTCTCTTGACATGGCATGGTAATTGCATTAACCCACAATGTGTAAATAACAAAATATCACTATAAGATTGAAAAGGGTAAAATAAGGATTAAACAAAAAATATAAGGATAAAAAATATTCAAAACATGTCTAAAAATTATTCAATGATGGTTTTTAGACCCAAAAAAATCTTATATTAGATATAAACGTGTAATGACCATTTTTAATCGAAATTTAATTTATAATAAATTAATATTTATGGACATTTCTGAAGTGCCTCTTCTTCCATTTATAAAAGTCTACCACCTCAACCCATATAACTCACAAGTATAAATCCCCATGGACAGTCCCAATTCTGACCCAATAAGAACCCAAAATCCCAACCTTAATATTATAAATCATAACTTTTTAATAAGGAAATTATAGAAATATTTTTGGATCAAATCCTACGATGTTACCTGATTTAGAGATAACATATTATCTTAATTTCTTTTTTTTTATTTTTCTTATCCTCTCCCAGTGATCTTATTATTCTTTAATTAAATAAAAAACCAATATGAAAAATATACTAGTATTTTGTTATGATAATTATTCTTGAAAACACTTAGACACCCCTCCATCCAACAGATACGAACATACTGTTTCTATGTTTGGAGAACTACTGTCTCAAAAAATGATGATTATTCAATTTTCCCGAAGCACATCTCATGGTGGACATTAGGATGGAACTATATTAATAAATAATATATATTTTATATATTTTATCTATGATTGTTTATTTTCTATTTAAATCATACATTAATGATCTCCAAAAATTGTAAATACGATAATTTAATTTGAGGAAGTGCAGACTATCGCCCCCTCAATGTGATGGGATGTGTTCATTCCAAACATGGAATGAAAAAAGAATAGAATTAATGAACTTATGTAACATATAAAACATATATATTATACTGGTATTATAATATACATATTTATCATTTAGTTTTCATTCCATTAATAAGACATTGAAATGAAAGTAGCGTTCATGCGTACGTACGACCTACTGTCAACATGAACAATGAATTTCATTTATTATCTCCAAATGTCATGTACAGTTATTAATATATATATGTATGTATATATTGTATATATATTATATGTAAATCATGTATACTATTCTTTAGATAATTGATTCTTGACCTCTTGGACAAATGGTAATTATAATATGTTCATTTTCAACCAAAGTAGCAAATACTATCAAGACGACTAATACGAACTTGAATAATTAAATGATTGTTATAACAAGGTAATCAGTGAAATAACATGGATAATAAACATCAAAAATGGTTTTGATTCATGTATAAATTAACTTAATTTCATTATTCCGGAGCAAAACAACTGTACGTGATGAGGCAGACTCAAAGTAAAGGACATCCTCTCTATCTTCTTTCATTGAGTCATTTCATGATAATATCCACTTCTATTCTTTTATAAGATGTATATACTGCCACTATGTCATTTCATATTCATATTATATATATACTTGTGTTGTTTATAAATTTAATTAGATTATTATTTAAATTTTCAAAGTTGTTTTAGACACCTTTAATGTTTAAATATTTAATTATAAAACTTTGTATTCATTATATTAATTTACAAATTTATTTATATGGATATACAAGGATTATAAAGAAAATTTTATGTGTATATATAATTTAATTTAATTTTTTCTAAATAAATTTTTTTATACAAATCATTTAACATTCTTCACAAAAAAGGAATGTTATTTTTTGTAACGTATACAGAGATTAATACTTCTACACAATGGTTACCTTTATTTGATATTTGACTTCCTCTATAAGACTTTATGTATTTCAAATATTTCCCTTATTTTTTATTTTGGTATATTGTTTTTGAAATTGGTCTCATAATTGAAAATGGTGTTTTATATGGAAATGTTCTTCATATGGTGTTAGATGAGTTTATCTAATGGGTCTTTTGGTGTACATGATTTGGAAATGGTACTTGAGAATTATATGAAATGGGAGAGCCTGATAAATCTTATATGAATGTTTGAGCCCTGTTATAGCTCACATGTGAGCCATTCATAGCTTATATGTAGGTATTATCCCCATTATAACTCAAGGGTGATCATGTTACAGCTTATATGATGGGATTCCCCCCATTATAGCTCACAAGTGAGCCCTATAAATCTTATACTAAGGGTGATCCAAAGTAAAGATCTATAAATTTGATTTCAACCCTATGGTTATTCCAATTTAACAAGATTTAAAAGGATTTATGATTATTATTCTCTAAGTCACCAAAATGTGTTTTAATTTATTTTTATTAGTTATAATTTTTTTATTTGAGAAAAAATTATGAGTATTAATGTTGTGAAAATGATTTGTTTAGTTATCTCAAAAAAACATTAAATGAGTTACCATGATTTAACTAGACTAATGGGTTTCGTTTTTTTATGTCACATACTAGGCATTAAATTCTCATCCCATGTTTTTAAATGTTTTACATAATGTATATGGAATGAAAAGAGAAATATGTAAGGCCCCAGAGTTAGTTGTTACTAAATCATGAGATAATACAATAATTAGATATTAATTCACATAGATGATCTTTTCAGTTTTAGAGAAATAGAGAATTATGTCACAACTTATACATAAAAAGTTGAATATTAAAATTAAACACTTCAACTCACAATCATTTTTTTCATAAAAATCTTTTTAAAAAGAAACATGACATTGTTTCATGTTTTAATCGCATAACCATTCCTTGATTCCATCTGTGACATTAATCTCCCATAAATCCAATAAAAAAAATTAAATAACATGGAATGGGAAAAGAAGATCAGTATGGTAAACATAATAAATGAAAAATTATATTTTTTTGAAAACATGTAAACCATTATTACATTACCATAATGTGATAATTTTTTCCTTTAAGAAGTAGCAAAAACACTTAACTTAAAATAAACCCATTGCATACCCTTTTTATAACCTAAAGTTTACCATAAATCTCAATAAAGGAAAAATATATCATATAATGGTAACATGGGACCAAATAAACATAAATTGAATAACCATATGGTCTAATTCCACAAATATAACTAAATGGAATAGATATATTCCTGAATTCCATACCCAATGCATTTATGGTTATAACATAACCACTCTTCCTTGGTTTATCATGGAACAACCAACCATTTGGTTTATCACATAACCATCTGCCATTGGTTTATCACGTAACCACCAGTCAATTGTTCAAGTCCCATTATTTATTATTAACTAATAAAATATTGAAAATATCAACATTTCACTAATAAAATTTCCCTTTCAATCAAGAGAAATAATTTAATGATATTTAAATACTCAATCCATTTCCAAAACCCTTTAAATCATTTAATACAACGATTTTTGAATAAAAGTGTCCTATAACACTCAGATTTTTTTTAAATAATATGGAATTTTAAAGCATTTATGTATACATAAAGAAATTCTTATACACCATCTTGAAATCATGGACATTAAATTGACGGTTTTAGAAGAATAAATTTTTATGTCATTAAAAATTATGTTTAATTTAAAGATACATTTTTCACTTGAGAAAAACATGATTAAAAAATATTAATGAATAACATTAATCAAAAATATAAATTTAATTTTAAAATACTAATTCATGATAAAATGAGTCTAAAAGTTGTATATACCTTTTATAGAATAATTAAGGATCATAAATTCCATATAGGACTTAATAAAAAGAGATTGAGATGAAGTCCCTTACCTTTAGTCTGATTCGTCAAGTATATTCCTTTTTCTTTCTGAATAATAAACATAAGTTAATTTAAATCATCATAAAATACATTAACAATTATATTATTATTTTTTTATTACTTATTACCTTGGTATAAAAATAACATAATTATTTAAGTTAATATCATTCATTTTATCAGTATTCAGTAGTTGAGTCAAAAATGAACTTGTTTTGGTATAAATTGTCCATGTAGACAAAATTACATCATCTCTAGGTTCGTATAATTACTATATATATATAATATGTATTTATAATATTTTCAATTATTATTAGATAATAAATTAAATTTAACAATTGTGGATACGGTAGGCCATACGTACACGTGAACGCTACATTCATTTTTTTGTCATATTTAAAGAATAATATAAAAATATATTAAATAAAATTATTTTAATATTTTCATGTTTGTCTCATAGGTTTAATAAAATCATTATTTATAAATTCCCTGTATATAATGAACAAATCATATCAGGTTGAGGGGGAAGTAGTCCACACTTCCTCAAATGAAATTTTCGTATTCTCACGTCATGGAAAGAATAAATAATTTTGTAAATAAAAATTACAAAATCATAGATACTATATTAATATTATATATATCATATATAAATACAATTCCATCATAATTTCTACAATGAGAGGTGCTAGGGGAAAATTGAACAACCATTGTATCGTGAGGCAATAGTTTGATGTGCATAGAAACAGTGTATTTGTATCCACTAGATGAAGGTGTGGGTAAGTGTAGTTAAAATAATTCTCATAAAAAATATTAGTATATTTATTATAATTGTATTGTTATGTAATAAAATAATATTGAGATCATAGAGAGTGGGTATGTAAAATAATGGAAAGGAACTTTAGAGAAGACGTTACTGATAAATTATGAATCTTCTTCTGATTTCTCCTAAAAGGCTTTCTTGAATTGCCTTCTGCCAAAGGTAAGGATTCCAAGAGGAAGAGAGGGATTTTGGGATCTTATTTTAGCATAACATGGTTGACCCAAGGGTCTTGGTAAGTGTGTCTATGTTGGTATAGGTGGTGGCCTTTTATAAGAAGGATGAGGGGCACTTTAGGTATAAGGAATGGACCTTAAATATTACATAATCTTGAATTAAATGAATTAATAAAATTGAGAATCTTTTCAAGTTTATAGTTTTAGATAATTAGGCCATAAAAATAACATCTAGAAAATTTCAGGGTAGACACTTCTATTCAGTTTCCATTTTTTTCATAAAATAAAAAATATTCAAAAAAGACTCATGTCTAGTCCCCAGTTTTAATCAACATGACTTTTCCATGATCCCATCCTTGAACCTATTCATCTTTAGGTCCTGTGAAAAACATTTCAAAACATGGGCTGAGAATAAAAAGATCAGTAAAGGTTATAAAAAAATAAATAAAACATCATTACATCATTTTATACATAACATATGCTCGTTAACATACCACATGATATCATAAGATTTATGGATAACATATAGAAAATATAAATCATAAAGGTAACTTGGGGCATCCATATCATACATACATCATAGCTTTAATAGCTATGTAGGGAGTTACATATGGATTACCCATCATAGTATATTACCTAAATCTCTTAGGATAAACATTCACGCTCTCCTCCATCATGTTACCCAATTCATTGGAGTGATATATCAGGCTCCCCTACCATATGTTTGTCACAGAACCACCATATACGTAACAATTCCCAATAACCATAACAAATTCATAACACATAAAACAAACATAAAGTAAATATTACATTTCCACATTTCAACCACAATATATCATTTAAATATATTTAAATAATCAATCCTTTATCAAAAAAACTTTCAATAACAATACATGTAGAAGAATAACGGTATTTAAATTGCATTTAAATACATTTTTTCTTGTTATGGAAGCCAAAGAACAAATAATTCTTATGGTGGTGGAATGGTTGTTCTCTCCGGTTATGTTAAAAAGGTACATTATTTTTTGTTGTTTAGTAATAAACATCATAGAATAATAATCCCTTTGAATGAAATTAAATTTCAATGGTGTTTATACAATGTATAAAATAATTTCATGTTTTAAAACAAAATATGCCTCAATGAAAGGAGATTGAGACAATGTCCCTTACCTCGTGTCTGACTTGACTCCTACGTTCTTCAATCTCATGAATAATAAACTAAAGTTAATTTATACTTTCTTATTAACCTTTTTCAATTTTATTATTACTTTTATATCACTAATTATCAAGTTATAAACATTATGTAATCATTTATGTTAATACTGGTCATTCTGTCAATATTTGGTAATTGAGCCAAAAATGGACTTCTTATAATTACAAGTTGTTCACATGGTCAAAATTTCATTATATACAAAATTATATTCATGATTTAGATATCATATATATCATATATATCCATTACATAAATGTATTTATAATATTACATTTCATTTGGAGGTAAAAAAATGAAATGAATGGTTCATGGAGACGGTAAGTCGTACATACACATGAACGCTACATTTATTTCTATTTATTATTTTAATTTTATTAACAAAATATTATAAAAATTTATATTATAATTCCATTATAATAACATATATAATATCATTTTATCTATCCTTTATACACCCCACATATGTAATTAATGAGTCATATAAATATGAGGGGGCGGTAGTCTGCACTTCCTCAAATAAAATTATCTTGTTTACCCATAATGGAAATCATAAAGTGATGATATAAATGAAAAATATATTGGAATAAATAAAAGATAAACATAATATATATCATATATGAATACAATTCCATCTTAATGGCCACCGTGAGAGGTGGTAGGAGATAATTGAACAATCGTTGTTTTGTGAGGCATTAGTTATCCATCCAAAGAGTTTGAATGTTGTTTACCCATTAGACGAGAATGGGTGAATGTATAGTTCTAATACATCTCAAAAAAAGAACCTAGACTATTGAGTACACGGATGTGGAAAATAAATAAAATAATAAAAAGAGTTTAGGGGTTGTAGAATTAAAATAAAACAAATGAACTTAAGAGAAGACATTACCTTTAAATCGGTTAACTCGCTTTGGTTTGAACAAAAAGAACTTATTGAAGTTCCTTTTTGATTTATTAAGGATTCTATGTGGATGAAATGGATAATTCGAGATTATTTGGTTAGGGTTTGGATGATCCAAGGGGAATGAGCGTAGTGAGGAATGGGTTAGAGGTGATGGCTTTTTATAATTGGGGGGGCTCTTTAGGAATGTGTGAACATGATATTTTATTATATAATAATTTTCAGTTTCTAAAGGTTCAAAACATATTAAAGTAAAATATAATATGACTCATGGTAGAAATAAGATCATACAATTATAATTGGATTGGTTTTAGATATTATGTTAATATTTATAATATTATTTATTTAAATAATTTATTAATGAGGTAAACACTGGATCATTATTGTGTCATTAATAATATTATTTATTTGATGTTTAAAATTTATAAACAAAATGATATTATGTAAGAAATATTTTTAGATTTATAATTAATATTTATAGTGGAAAATATAATTTATATAACCCCTTGTAAAAATTGATTTACTAAAAGATATTTGTTTTTGTCATTTTTGTCATTACTTTATATAAATTTAAATAATGTGTCAATATCAATCCTAAGTGGCTCCATGGGGTCCAAAATAGATCCAAGGATTCCCATGGTATGAAATGTATAATTTAATAGTATTAAGACACAAGTTCTAGGTAATTATAAACTATTATAATAATATTTGGTGAGCCTTATTTGCAGATTTACCCTTTAACCATGATAAATAAAATTTAACTGTAATAAATATTTAAAATGTCTAAAAATAGACACCTATTTACAAAATTTAAACCTACTAATTCAAAATATTCAATACATTTTTCTATATTGAAAACCAAGAAGTGGCAGAAATTAATTTAATATTAATTCTCATTGTCCAATCAAAAGCCTTGTTTTTAAAAAATATTAACTGTCAAAATATTGACACTTTTTTATGTCTAATTTAAATTTTAAATTAATTCCAATGACCAAAATTGGATTAAATGGTAAAAATATTATCTAATTACACATTAAAACCAATTAAATATATAATATAAACATGTAAATAAATTATATTAAAAGGCAGTACTGAATTAATACACAGTATTTTCCACAATTCAACAAAAATTAAATTTTATCCAAAAAATAAGAAAATTTTACCAAAAATAAATTTTGATGTCTTATTTCTAAAGAAGTAGTTTAACTTGTCAAAACACTAAAATATAAAAGTGACCAAAACTATATTTAAATAGGGTTCTCCATCAAAAGGAGGTAAATAATCCTTTTAATATAAATTTTTCTTAAAATTAGATTCATTCACATTTTAAGCCTCTAACTATTATTGGATATATGTAAAGACAATTTAACAACATGTTCAATCATATTGTAGTTAGTTTTTTCTATTCTCACCAATACAACAGCTAGCCATTAACAACCATTTAAAATAATAATATTATTTTATTAATTTGTGATATAAGATTTAATAAAACACATTGTTGCGTATCGGGTACGCCATAAAACATAGCATCCCCATTAAAGTAAAATTTATATTTAATTCACAAATATTAATAAATATGCAAAATGTCTTATTATTTATTTACCTAGGATGTTACATCCTTCCCCCTTTTTTAAATTGTGTCCACACAATTTTAGTTAATTATCAAATAAATGGGGGTATTTATCCCTCATAACAATTTAATATTCCCACGTTTCCTCTTCAACCATATGGTTTTTCCACAAAACCATTACCTGGTGAATTACTTTATTCTGCAACACTTTCTCTCTTTGGTCATTAATCTTTCCTGGTTGTTCCTTATAAGAGATATTCACTTCCAACTTAATTGCTTGTGGACTTAATACATGAGATGGATCTGGCATATACTTTGTCAACATTTAAACAAGAAACAAATTGAGTACCAGGGGTAAACATGGAGGTAAAGACACTCTGTAAGAAACTGATTTAACTACCTTCCGGATTTCATATGCTATAATAAACCTTGGACTCAACTTTCCCTTCTTACCAAAACACATCACACTTTTCCATGGAGAAACTTTGAGAAAGACATGATCATCAAACTCAAAAGAAATAACCTTCCTTCAGTTATCTTTATATCTTTTCGACCTACTTTGTGTTGTTCCGATATGCATATGAATCAACTGATCTTTTCTTGCCATCTTTTTTTTAATTCTGGTCCCATCAACATCCTTTCACCAACATCATCCCAAAAAGGTAGAGTTTTCCACCAGTTTCCAAAAAATGCTTCAAATGGAGTAGTCTTTATACTAGAATGAAAACTGTTATTATAAGAAATTTCAACCAATGAAATCTTTTGGTCCCAACTTCCCTTGTAATCTAGTGAACAAGCATGTAGCATATCTTCCAAGTTATGAATTGTTCATTCTGACTACCCATCTTATTGTAGATGAACATCTTTACTATAATTTAATTGAGTACCCACCACCTTCTGAATTCCTTTCCAAAAGTTAAAAGAAAACCTATGATCATGAAAAGATACAATAGAGATGGGAACTCTATGACACCTGACTATCTCCTTAACATAATACCAAGAATGTTGACATAGAGACAAAGTATCTTGAATATGAAGGAGATGAGTAGATTTAGTCAACCGATCAACAATAACCTAGATTGCATTTTTACCTAGAGATGTCTTCTGTAATCCCACAATGAAGTCCATGGATGTATTTTCCCATTACCACTCTGGCACCTGTAAAGACTAAAGAATCCCTTTTGGTAACTGGCGCTCTTCTCCAACCAGCTGAAAAGTCAAACACTTCACAGTAAAATCAACAATTACTCTTTTCATTCCATCCCACTACTAATACACCCAAATATCTCTGTACTACATAGTAATACCTGGATGAACTAAAAATAGGGAACTATGATTTTCACATAACAACTCATTATTCCACTATGAATCACAAGGAACAAATAATCTCTATTCAAATCAAAAAAATACAATCATTATTAACGTAAAATTTTGGCAACATACCCTTCTGAACCAACTATAAATTTTTCTGCAACTCACTATCCTCCTTTCATGCTTGCATTATTCTATCTTATAGTGATGATTTTACTAACAACTGCAACAAAATAGAAGAATTTAATGCACAAAAAACTTCTATGCAAAATTTCATCACATCAAAACCAAAGGATGTCTTTCCAAATGTAGTATTGTTAATGAAGCAGGTATTTTTGACTCAATGCATCGACAAATTTATTTTCGTTCCCAGAATGGTTAATGATCATGAAATAAAAATACTTGATTAATTCCAAAAATATCATTTGTCTCATGTTTAATGCTTTCTGAGTGAATATATACTTCAAGATTTTGTGGTCAGTATATATGTTACATTTTACTTGTTAATAATGATGTCTCCATATTTTTAAAGCGAAAAGAATAGCAACTAATTCTAAATAATTTTTAGGGTATTTTAACTCATGATGTTTTAAATTTTGTGAAACATAAGAAATTACCTGATCAATTTGTATAAGGACACCACCACGTCTTTTCAACGAAGCATCACTGTAAATAACAATATAACCATTTCTGGAAGATAGATCCAAAACTAGTGCATTCACTAATCTTCTTTTAAATTCATGAAATCAATCATCATATTCTTTTATCAAAACTAACTCTACACATTTTCTAGTTAACATAGTCATTAGAAAAGATAAGCATGTAAAATTCTCAACAAACCTCTAGTAATAACATTCCGAACCAAGAGAATTACCAATCTCAGTTATATTTGTTGGTCTTGGACATTCATCAACAACTTCTGTATTTATAGAATCAACAGTTATGCCATTTTTTGAATTAGTGTGACCCAGAAAATAAAATTACTATAACCAAAACTCTCAATTTCTAAATTTCCCAAATAGTTTATTTTCGTTTAATGTTTGTAAGACAACCCATAAATTACTTTCATGCTCATATTTACTTTTAGAATTAACAAAAATTTAATCAATGAACACAACCACGTACATATCCAATAACTCACAGAATGTTCTATTCATAAGATCCATGAATACAACAGGTCCATTGGTTAATCCCAAAGGCATAACTATGAATTAAAAATGACCATATCTAGTACGAAACACGATCATCATAATGTCTGCTTTCTTTCCTTTTAACTGATGGTAACCCAACCTCAAATCATTATTCTAAAAATACCGAGCTCTCTGGATATGATCAAAAAAACAATCGATATGAGAAAAATGATACTTGTAATTAACTATGATGTTATTCAACACTCTATAATCAATGAAAATCTCATTGAACCTTCTATCGATTTAAAAAACAAGACATGAGAACCCCTTGGTGATGTTCTAGGACAATTGAAACATTTATCTAATAACTCCCGCAATTGTTTCTTTAACTCTAAATGTTTAATTTGATCCATTCGATAAGGGGGTTTTTAAATTGGATTTGAATCAGGAACTAATTCAATAGTAAAATCAACATCCTAATCCAGTATAAGACTAGAAAACTCATCTGAAAAAACATCAAGATACTCGTTTACCAATGGTACATCACTAATGTTAACAGTTTCGTTATTTTCAATAATATGTGCAATGTAACATTCTTTTCCATCTTTTAATACATTCTAAGATTCCTGATATGTTATCAAAATTAAGGTCTCATTATTGTATACAAACTGAAAATCATTTTAAAAAATAAACCACTTTATATTATCTGTAAATCATAATATGATAAACAAAATACCAATCCATACGCAAAATAAAATCAATCTCAACTAGAGGTAAAAAAAATAGGGTTTTTCGTTTGATTCATTCCACACACAAAGACAAGAAGGTTCTTATAGTTTAATTGTATTTCAACCATTCCTTCATATGTTTTACAATGATATGAGGATTTATATCTTGATATGGAATTCCAAATTTACTAGAAAATTTATCAGAAATAAATGAATGTGTAGACCCCATATCAAACTACACATTGGCATAATCTGAACAAATAAATAGTGTACCTAATACTACTTCATTTGATGGCCCAACATCTGCTGAAGTAGTTGCAAAAGACTTCACCACCACTTTCATCTTGTAGAATGGTTTCTTTTCCTCAGGTGAGTACTTCATTGGACACTCATTTTCATAATGACCAATTTAATTTCATTTAAAACATTTTACTGATTGAAAATCAGAATTTTTCATACCATTATCCTTCTCCTTTTCAGTGAAATTACGAGTGTTATGTCCCATTTTACCACATCAGTAGCACTTACCAGAATTCAAATGAAATTCTCCTGCATGGTTTTTACCATAATTTTGACAAACATTATGCTTAAGTTTCTTACCATTAGATATTTTTGATGAGTTCATCCCTTTTTCCTTCTACCTTGAACATTTATTCTGTTGTTTTTTAAAGAACATATGATCATTGGAGAACTCTATTTCCACCTTCTCTGCACATCGAACAAGTTTTTCATAACTTTTAAACTCATGAGAGTCTAATTCCCTTCTATACTTTGGCTTTAATCCTGTATAAAAGTAGTTGATTTTACAATCAAGATATCGTATAAAATTTGGATCATACATTTCCAGTCGAGTGAATTTTCATTCATTTTCATCCACTCAGTCATCCCCAAAACTCAATTCCTGGAATTGCTTTCCCATCATAAGAGGAACCACCTTAGGAAAATATTTCTCATGAAACATACCTTTGAATTCATCCCAATAAAGATATTTAATCTATTCACTATCCTTGATACTTTTCACCATTGACCACTACTAATTAGCTTCACCTTCAAAATTGTAAACTGGGAGACTAAGCTTTTGATGTTCTGAACACCCCTTGACATCAAAAATTTTCTCCAGTGCATTACTCCACTGTTTAGCTATCATAGGTCTAGATGATTCCCTATGGGGGATGTTTCCTCATGAAATTATCCACTACTGATATGTTCCTCTGTGGTTGATCTGGTTAACCTCGTGCATGGATACCACCACCATTTATTTCCTGAGTCAATTGTGCCATAACTGCAATAAGTTGTTCAGTACCGATTTAGATCATCTCAGGTTGCTGATTTGGAAGGTTGTCTTCCTCCATATGTCGTCCCAACATAGATGCCATGTTTCCACTATGGAAAAACATTCTAAACAGAATGATATCATAGGTGAAGAAACATGGTAATCTATAATTTCTATATCATTTAAACATTAATATAAATTAATTTATGGATATTAATTTAACAATACCCTAACTCTTAAAGTTATCTAAACCAACTTATGATACCAACTAAACGGACACGGCCTTAACCATTACATAATCTTGAGTTAAGTGAATAATTAACATTGAGGATCTTTTCAGGATTAGAGTTTTAGAGAACTGGTCTATAACTATTACATCCCAAAAATTACAAGGTAAACACCTCTACTATGATTACATTTTTTCATAAAATAAAAAATTTTGAAAATAGAGTCATGTATAGTTCTTTGTTTTAGATAGCATGAATTTTCCATGTTCCAATCCTTTACCGTATTCATCTTTAGGTCCTGTGAAAAACATTTCAAATATTGGAATGAGCATAAAATGCTCCGTAAGGGTCTTAAAACAAAGAATGAGATCCTTATATCATTATTGAATACATAAAACATGTTCTTTAACATACCTCATGAAATCATATGATTTAGGAATAACACATAGAAAACATAAATCATAAATGTAACTTGTTCCATCCATATCATACTTTCATTGTATCTTTCCCAGCTACATAGGGAGTTTTATTAGGAATAACCATCACAGTATATTCCCTAAATCTATTAAGAGAAACATTCATGTTTACCTCGGTCACATTACCCATTGGAATGGAGAGCTATCTCAGGCTCACCCAAACTTGGTTTATCATGGAACGACCCGTATACATAACAATTCCTAAGAACCATAACATATTCATATTAAATAAAACAGACACAAAGGACGAATAACATTACCACATTTCAATCACAATATATCATTTAAATATATTGAAATAATCAATAAATTATCAAAACCATTTTAAATAAAAATATACGTAAAAAGAGTAAATGGAATTTACTTTACTTTTAAAAATATTTCATCTTGTTAATAAAGGAAATGATTAAATAATATTTGTAGTGGCGGAAAGTTCATTGTCACCTCTTACGTTAAAAAGAAACAATTTTTTGTTATTGTTTAGTAAAACGATTCATAGAAATAGATTCCCTTTGAATAAAATTAAAATTAAATGTTGTTTATACAACTTATAATGGAATGTTGTTTTTTAAAGCAATATATTTCTCAATGAATGGAGATTGAGACAAAGTCCCTTATATCGTGTCTAACTTTACCCATTTGTTCTTTAATATCCCGAATAAAAAACTAAAGATAATTTAAACTTTCCTAAGAAACTTTTTTGTTTTTATTACTTTTATATTACTTATTACCATGTTATAAACATTGTATTCTCATTTAAGTTGATAATTGTCATTTTGTCGTTATTTGGTACTTGAGTCAAAAAATGGACTTCTTATAATTAGAATTTGTTCAAGTGGTCAAAAGTTCATTATATACAGAATGATATTAATTATTTAGTTATCATATATATCATATATATCCTGTATATTCATGTATTTATAATAGTACACAACCATTGGTGGTAAGAAATGAAATGCACAGTTCTTGGAGACGGTAAGTCGTACGTATGCATGAACACTACATTCATTTCTATTTCTTATTTTTAATGGAATTAAAACATAACTATACATAGGTATATTATTATACCAGTATAATATAATATATTATATCATTAACTCTATCATTTATACATCCCACATATAAAATTAATGAGTCATATCACTTTGAGTGGGCGGTAGTCTCCACTTCCTCAAATTAAATTATCGTGTTCACCCATAATAGAAACCATAAATGTATGCTATAAATGAAAAATATAGAAGAATAAAGAAAAAATAAACATAATATATATCATATATAAATATAGTTCTATCTTAATGGGCACCATGAGAGGCAGTGGGAGATAATTGAAGATTCATCGTTTCGTGAGGCGTTAGTTTTCTATCCACAGAAACAGTATGTTCATTACCCATTATACGGGTGCGTGTGAAAGTGTAGTTCGAATTATAATCATAACAACATCCTTGTATATTTAGTAAATTTTTTGTTATAATATAAACGAATTAAAAGACTTTAGGGGATGGATAAGTTAATTAAAACAAAAGAACTAAATAGAAGACATTTTCTTTTAATTCAGTAACTCCATTTAGTGTGAACCAAAAGTACTCATTGAAGTGGCTTCTACCAATGTTAAGGATTCTAGGTGGAATATAGGGATGTTTAGAGCTTATTTGGGAAGGGTTTAGATGAGACAAGGGGCTTTATAGGAGTTTGGAATGGGTTAGAGGTGATGGATTTTTATAAGGGGGAGGAGGGGCTCTTAAAGAAAATTTGAAAATATTATTTTATTATATAAGGATTTTCGGTTTCTAAATTACAAAAACGTATTAAAGTCATAGATAATATGACTCATGGACTAAATAAAATCATAAAATAAGAATTGGACAGGTTTTAGATATTATTTTAATTTTTATACTATTATTTATTTAAATCATTTATTAATGAGGTAAACACTGCATCTTTATTGTGTCATAAATAATTTTATTTATTTTACTTCAAAAAATTATAAAACCAATATCATGATGCAGGAAATAGTTTTAGCTTCTATTGAATATTTATAGTCTAATATATAACTAATATATAACCCCATGTAAAAAATTTCATTAATAAAACATATTTGTTTATTTCATTTCTATCTTTACTTTAAATTAATTTTAAAAAAAGTGACATCGTCACTCTTAAGTGGCTCCATGAGGTTCCAAATTCCACCCAAGGATGCCCATGGTCGGAAATGTATCATCCAATAATATTTGGACACATTTTAGTGTAGTTTTATATTATTATAATAATATTTGTTTACCCTTATTTACTATATTTACCCTCTAACCATGGTAAATAAATTTTTTTAGTAAATATTGAAAATGTCTAAAACTAAAAGTTACCTATTTACACCATTTGGATTAACTGATTATAAATATGAAATCCATTTTTCTATATTGAAAACACATAAGTGGAAAAAATTAATTTCAAATTATTTCTCATTTTCCAAAAAAAAGCGTGTTTTTAAGTAATATTAACTATCAAAATATTGAAATTTGTTTATGTCCAATTTAAAGTTGAAATTAATTATAATGATCAGAATTGTAATAAATGGTAAAATTATAATCAAATTACTCTTTAAACCCAATTAAAATGATAATAAAACCATATACATAAATAAAATTAAAAGTAAATTTTGAATTAAAATATTGTATTTCATACTATTCATCAAAAAAAAATTAATTTTATCTGAAAAATACCATAATTTTACCCAATGTTAATTTTGATATCTCGATTCTAAGAAGTAATTTTAATTTGGCAAAAATAACATATACAAGTCACCCAAACTAGTTTTAAAGAGAGTACACCATCAAAAGGTGGTAAATCAACCTTTTAATGTAAATTAGGCTTAAAATATGATTTATTCGAATTTCAAGACTTTAAATTTTATTGGATAAATGTAAAAAAAATAAACAAATGTGTATAACCATATTGTAGTTATTTCTATTCATTCTCACAAATACAATAGCTATGCATTAACAACTATTTAAAATAATAATATTATATTATTATTGTGCGATGTAAGATTTTAAAGAAACCCATTGTTGCATATCGTGTACTCCATCAACCATAGAATCAACTTATAAGAAAATTAATATTTAACTCACAATTATTAATAAATATGGATAATGTATTATTATTTATTTACTTGGGATCTTACATCTGGGATGTCTATAAATATTAATTTAATATAATTTCAACTTTGATTACAAATGGTAAAACATATATATAATTATATGTTAAGATGATTTTTTTTCAAATAAACAACATCCAATACTTTTTATACTATTTTAAAAATTATATATCCTTTTCATTTTGGGTTTACACTTATTTTACCCTTTTTAATCTTACCATGATACCTTGTTATTTACTCATTTTTTGTTAATTTAATTACCATATCTTTTTAAAAGACCCATAAACAAATATGTGGGATATATTTGGACCTATCCCAACCATTAGGATGAATCGTTTAGTTTTTGTGATTTAATATTATTTGATAAACTATTTTATATTTTATGTTATGAACAATGTCAATTTTGGACACTATTCATTAGTGAATTTCTAAAAAATTCATGACAACTTGATTCCTTATAAAAAGCATTAACTTAAATCCAATATTTAAATATCATCTAGAAAATTCATGTATGTCATCAATGTACCCAAATTTCATATATTTTAAAATTTATATTGACATCTATTTGAATCCATTATCAATAAAGAAATAATTGCATCATCATTTTTTCATAATTAAATTTATTTATTTATTGTCTAAAAAATATAAATAAAATATAATGATGTTGGAAACTGTTTTATATTTCTAATGTATCTTTATAGTAAATAAAATAATTACTAAAGTTATTATTAAAAATGACTAAAAATATAAGGTACATATTCACATAATTTGTACCATATAATTTCAAAAATGTAATTTTTTTTTAATTTAATAGATAGATGTTTCAGTAATTAATTTAAAATAAATTATCATTGTCAAAACAAAAAATAGGGTTTTTAAGAATTTATAACTATGAAACGAGTGACATGTGTTTATGTCCAATTTCAATGTAAAATTAATTCAAATGAACAAAATTGAATTGAATGATAAAAATTTATTCTAATTTTATATTAATAACATTAAATATTATGATTTATCTATTTAAATTATCTCAATGAATTGTTTTTAATTTAAATTCATCATATTTCTACTATAAATCAGAACACGATAGCTTTCATAAAAATAAAAAAAATTCATCTAATGTAAATTTTAATGTACCAATTTTAAACAATAATTTTTCTATCAAGTATAACATATTAAATTAATAGAAATTATATGTAAAATGAGTTACCCATCAATGGTATGTAAAACTCTATTTTTATAAAAATACTTCTTCTATCCCAAAAATTGTATTTGTTCGTAAATAATATTTAGAAAAAATATAATATAAATTTAATACATATAATTGAATATATTACATATATTTTTCATGAAATAATAATATATAATGAGTTATATAATTTTATAGGCACAATTAGTCTCTTTTAAATATTTTTTTATAAGAACCCATCTTTTTAGTTTTAGGTTTTAATAAATTTGGTAACCATAGAATCGTTATTTATACTTGTGTAAACTATATTTCAAAATATATTTGATATTATTCATTCCCATTATTCTAAAGTCTATATTATAACTACCATTTAAATTAATAAAAACATAATTCTATTATATTTCGCTATAACACAATGTTGTTTACAACGTATGTTATCAGAGACAACTGTTGGTGTGTGTTCAGTACACTCTGGGGAAAAGAACCCCCATTAACATAAAATTAATATATTATTCATAAATATATATAAAAATGGAAAAGTATCATTCTTTATATACCTGGGTCATTACATCATTCCCACTATTTGAAATTATGTCGTCCAAATTATAAAATTTGGATCGGAAACATCATTCAAAATCCCACATTGGTAGTGGAGTCAACAAAACTACCACTTAAAATGAACAAAATAGATGTACAGTGGTCACCCAAGATAACACAGACTATGTTTCCGTGTAAAAAAATATGGGTATGGAAGAAAAACTATGTGTCATGTTCTGATAGAGATGTATAGAAAAATGATCAAGGGAATATTAACTACTAGAAAATCCCAAACATGTGATGGGTTAAATGGCCTTAGATATCCCATTTTGAAAATTAAATGGAAAAATTGTTTGTTTTATGTTCCTTTTCATAATTTTTCGAAATTGTCTTACTACTTAAAATAATAACGTAATAAAATATTCTTACATGAAAAGAAGTGTTTCATACTTTTTTAAGTTTATACCTAAAAATCATACATTCTCCAAAAAATTAATATTCAAGAAGAAATGGTCACACCTGAAGTGTTTGAATACAAATCCATAGAATCACTTAAATAAAAAAAGGTGAACTGTATATTTACCCTATATTTATACTTTATCCAAAACCAAAATGGTAAGTACAAAATCATATATTCCCATAAAGAATAATCCTTTATAAAATGAAACACTAATATTAATCTCCAAAATTCATAAAAAATACCCAAGGTTTAGAAAATATAATTCAATAAAAAATTTCCCATTAAATTTGTCAAAATAATCCAAACTGAGTTTGAAAAAATAATTAGAAGGATTTTATCACATAGTTTAATACGATAAATCATAACATTTATCACCAAATTAAATAGAGTACTCTTTATGTATCACAATAAAAATTAATTAACCTAATCAAATATTATCTATTATAGGTTAACCATTTCCATAAATAACCCAAATCTTTATATGTCCAAAATAAAAACATATATTCTTCAAAAATAATATTTTAACTGTTACTCAAAAAATGGATTCCCAAAGTATTATATTATCCATAGGCATATAGTGTTCCCAAAAGATAAAACCTTGTCCAAAATAACATTTATGAAAAAATAGAAAAATCCTTTTACTATAATGTGGATATACATTTGATAAAAAAAATTTCCCAAAACTAGTTTATTCTTGATCCATAAAATCATTTACCTAAAAAGAATAAATCATACCAACTATGGACTTCACATAGGACATTGGTTTGTGATGTTCCCTTGTTTCCCTTATATTGTATGTTCGATTCCTGTGGCCATGCCAGATGAAATGGGTTAACGCCCATCTTATGGGTTTTTTTTTATAAAAATAAAATATAACCCTAAAATATTTTAACCTAAATGGTTTTTTATACCTTTATTTTTCATCCCAACTCATAAATACCTCAAAATAATAATTTATGACTTCTTTTATATATTTTTATATTTCTTGTTTTACCTCCTTATAATAATATAAAATTATTCAAAACATAATTAACATTTTTCCTTGATCATGGTTTCCACCTGGTAGCATAATCTTGTTCACATAGTTAAATGGTCCATGCATTGTAACAATAATTAATATATTATTATAAATCAAAATACACCTTGTACAAATTGGATCATATAAGTGTTCTTAGGAAAATTGTTTAGGAAAATAATCATGTATGAATTATAATTTCAAAACATATGATAAAACAATATTTTAATAAAACATTTAGACCATTTTTGAGTTAAAACTTTCAATAAATATTCCTTAAAAAATATTTTGTATGTGTTGAGAGAATATATTTTAAAATAATATATAAAAATGTTGCTCAAGGGTCACCTACTTCATCACCTTTTTCAAAATCATTATATGCTTCAAAATCTATTGTAAATTTAAAATATTTGAAACTTCCATGATAATATTTAAATTTATTGAAAATATGAGAATATTATAAAAATGGTATTTGATTAAATACAACCCATGAATCACGATGGTATATAGGTTTAGTGGAGGTTTTTGAGATATCAAATTATTCAATGTAAGTGATATGTATGTTAGAAAATGATTCACAATCATCTGAACATGAATTTTCAATAATAATGGAAGTCAATTCATCAAGATGAGATAGGAATGTTTTTTTGGAACATCTAAATTCAATTCGTAATTTATTTTCAATGACCTAAAAATTCATAAAACAAGGATTTTGTTTTATAAATAGACGTAGAGACTAAACATGGGGTTATCCTAAACTCATAATTCCAAATGTTTTCTAAACGTTTCCTCTGAATAAGGTATTAATTTTTTTTTATACTAATATTTATTAATAAGATATTAAATTTATGTTAATGGTGACACTTTTTCTGATAGCATGCTTGACATTCAACAATAGGCTTCTCTGAAATCTTAGGTTGCACAAAAACATTGTGTTATACCAAACAAAATAGAATATTATTATTATTATTTTAAATAGTAGATAATCCATAGCCAATGAGATGTAGGGAATGAATAGTATCAAATAAGGTTTTAATATTTTTTTAAAAAAATTCTAAATAATGATTCATTGGTTCCCAAATTTTTTACAAATTTAAATAAAAACAAAATAAATATAAAATATGTGTTTTTATGAAAACCTATATAAAAAGACAATAATTGTGTAAAAAAATCATATCAATATTTATATATTTTTATTTATTGAAAAATATATGTTATATTTTCAATGAAATGTTTTATATTCATCTTATATGGTTTCAAGATATTATATTAGAACAAATTCAATTTTTCAGAGAAAAGAAGTATTTTTTCAAAACATATAGTTTTACCACCTTTTGATGGAGAACCCTATTGTAATTTTGTTATTATCACATTTATATATTCTATTGGAAAAAATAAACTTATTTTATATATGTAGGACACCGATATTTACTTTAGTTAAATTTTTGATATTTTCCTGATAGCTATCATGTATTATTGTATAATAAAAATATGCTAAATTTTAATTGAAAACAAATTTTTCCGTAGAGATAATTTATATGGTTAAGTAATATTATTTAATGGTTTTGAAGTATTAATTGTATATATTTTTATCAATTAATATGTATAATTAAGGGTAAGATAAAGTATGAAATCAAGTTGATTTTTATGAATAAAATAATTCTAGTTTTATTTAAGTAGTGTAATTATTGTGAAAAAATAGGATACAGTATTAGTGTATACTTTGTAAAATTTGAGATATACTGTAATAATAATTTCCTAATTCCCTAAAACTCTAAACCTAAAAATTTCATCAATATGAATTGTTTACTACACTCAATATTATGTGATGTTTAAGGCTGGGGCATTATAGTTGGTATCAGAGGAAATGTCTAGATAACTTTAATGATTAGGATGATTTCTTAAGGGTTAAGGATATGATCATGTGTTTATAATTTTATGTTATATTATAACATTAATTAACTATAAACCCATTTGATATCTTATGTTATTTCATGGCGATTAATGGTATAATGGGACACATTATCCTTTAAGAAAATTATGGTTTATTAGTTTTTGGGATGAAAAATGTGAGGTATGATATAAAATTTGAGGTCATAACATGTTATGGTTATTTTTTATAATTTTATCTGATTTTTTAATATTATTATAATTAAATAGTTTTTTAAAAAGGAAAACAAACATACCGTGTGACATTCCATCATGTTTGACAAATCTGTGGGAATCAAACTGAAAACCAAAGTGTGACTCTGATTTTTTTCCTACCACTGGCCAACATGAATTTTTAATTTTTTATTAATTATTTTTATAGTAAAATGATTTTATGTATCATGAATAATATGGATTTAAGAATTTATTTTTTATCAAATGAATATCCACAATATTAGAAAAGTATATGATGATTAAGTGATAAATGTTATTTGTGAAGATGTTCTCTCTTTTGTTGACATTTTATACCTAAGGAATATAGAATATTTTATGATATAATTATTGGTGTAATTTATGAAATATTATTTTGGAAGAATCTATGTTTTTATTTTGGATATATAGAGATCTAGGTTTTTATGGAAATGATTAACCTATTAGAGAGAATATTTGATAAGTTTAATTGCTTTTTAGTTTGAGAATTTATGAGTATTATATGTTAATTGGAGATAAATTTTACGATTTATCAAGGAAGATAATGTGATCAAATCCTTATATATTTCTCATCTCAATAGTATTTTGTATTATTTTGAATAATTTAAAATACAGTTTTTTATTTAATGGTATTTTTTTAACTTTGGGTATTTTTTGTTGGTTTTTTGAGATTTAGTGTAGTATTTCCTTTTATTACATATTATACTTTCTTTGGGATTATCTGATCATTTACTAACCATTTTGGTTATGGATAATGAATAAAGATAAGGTAAATATATAGTTTATATTTTTAGGATTATATGATTCTCTAGAAGTTGATTATAGTGCTTCATATGTGGCCAAGTCAACATGAAAACTCATCATTTGGATAAAATATGAGTTTGTAGTAGAAATTTATTAATGGATGCAAATATACTTGAAAATTATGTATATGTTATTATTCTCATAGTAAATATTATAAGAAAATTAGTCAACATTAGGAAAATGTTATTAAAATAAAAACATTGTATGTTTACTTTTTCTATAGGGAAATCCAATATGTTTTAAATTATCACATGTTTATGATTTTGGGTAGTTAACATTCATTTGATCATGTTCTTTATCACTCTTCATCATGACATGATGGTTAGTTATTCTTCCATATCAATGTTTTCCTACATGGAATCAAATTATTTGTTTTCTCGGGTGAGCATTTTTACTTCTCTTTCTTCTTTTAATAGGATTGTATTATTAACTCTATTTTTATGTGGGATTTTCAATGAACATTACGAGCCCAATTTTAAAATTGCAAGGATGCGATTTCCAAAAGGGGGAATTACTTAATAACCTATGAATTTATAGAGTTATACCTTTTATTTTATTTAAATATTTATTAATAATATATTATGTTTACCTTAAAGGGAAAATTATTTCCTATAGAGTAATCAGGAAGCAATAACAGGTTTTTCAAAAACAATAAGCTACATACAAAGATTGAGTTATACCAAAAAATAATACAATAATATTATTATTATTTTAAATAGTAGTTCACTCCTTGCCACATGGATTGTGGGAATGAATAGTATAAACTAAAGTATAAATATTTGGTTTTAAAATGATTAAAAAATTATTCAATAGTTACCAAATTTGTATAAATATAAATAAAAAACAATTTAATATAAAGGATGTGTTTTTATTAAAACCTATTTAAAAAGGCCATAATTATGTTTATAAAATCATATCACTCTTTATGGATTTTTATTTATATGAAAATATATTTTATATAATAAATTAAATTTTTAAAATTCAACTTATATGTTTTCTATATATGAAATTAAAAAAATCAATTTTTCTGATAAAAGAAATATTTTTCTAAAAATGAATTTTTACCACCTTTTGAGGGAGAACCAGTTTTATAATTTTTTTATTCACTTTTAAAATATATATTATAAAATATAAACATCTTCTATAGTTTAAGGACACAAAAAGTTTCATTGGTTAAATTTTTTGTAATTTTCTGATAATTTTCATTTTTGAATAAATAGTGAAAAATACTATATTTAGATTCGCAATTGTTTTTCCATCTAATTAAAATATATTGTTAGATAGTAATTTTAGTTTTTTTAATATTTGTTGTAATAGATTTTTATCATTTCATACAATTTTGGTACCTGGACATAATTACCCATTTAAATTGGACATAATCACATGTCGGTCTTTTAATAGTTATTACTTCAGAAACCCCACTTTTTGGTTTTGAAAATGAGAATTAATATTAAATTAGTTACTAAAACTTATATTTTTTAAATTTTGGAAAATTTATTACAAATTTTCAATCAAATTATCCAAATTGTGTTAATTTTTATGTTTTATTTTTGTATATTAAGAATGGTAAATTTTCTAATTATTTTATTTAACATGGTTAAAGGGTAAATCTGGTAAATAAAGGTAAAAAATAACATTATAATAATATTAAACTACCCTAACATATGTACTAATCCTATAGGATGAGATATGATAGACCATTTCCATCATTGGATCTATTCATGGACCCCATGGAGCGACTTGGATGTCAAAATGGCATTTTATAACAATTAATTTAATGTAATGTGAAATATAACAGAATCAAGTATCTTTTACATAAAATTGATAATATGGGTTTATGTAACTGATATCACAAAAAATTAAATTTCATTATAATTCAAAAATTATTTACTATGTTAGGATATTTTATTTATAATTTTTAGAAATTAAATAAATAAATTTAATTATTACATAATGATGATGTGGTGATTGATTCATTAATAAAGGATTCAAATAAAGGATTTTATAAATGATAAAATTAATTTATTTCGATTAGTTTGATGCCATACATGAATTTTTTGGATTATGTTGACATATAAGGATTTAGTTAAATAATTTTTGAAAAGTAATGAGGTTGCAATAAAATTTAAAAAAAGTAATGTATGAATATTGTAAAAAATTGACATAATTCATAACATAATACAAATAATTGTTTATTAAATTATATTAAATTCAAAAAAAATACATGATTCATCCAAATCGATAATAAAATTCAAAATATATCATAAATAACTTTTTGGGTATTTTGAAAAGATATGGTAATTATATTTTCCTATAATGTGTAAATATCTTGATATCACGTTAATAATGAAATGTGTTAAATAAGGGTTAATCAAAATATATAATTATAAAAAAAATATTCAAACTTGTATAAATATTATTAGATAATGGGTATTTGAACCAAAATCAACTTATCTTAGAATTAAATGAGTTTTGTACTATTTTTAGTAGAAAATGATTTTATAATAAATTAATATTTCTAGACTTTCCTAAAGTGCCCCTCCTTCATCTTTTAAAAGGCCACCACCTCTACCAACATAACTTTCACATATAAATCTTATTGGATCATCCAAATTATGACCAAATAAACTCCCAAAACCCATTCATTCCTCTTAGAATCATTAAATTTGGTATAAGTAAATTCAAGAAAGTCTTTTGACTCAAATCAAAAGAACTTACCCAATTTATATTTATCGTCTTCACTCAAGTTCTTTTCTTTTATTTTTCTTCTCCACTATACATTATCTCCTTATTATTTGATTAAATAAAAAATGTATTAAAAATATGGTAGTATGTTTTTCTGAAAATTATTCAAACTACATATACACACACCTCAATTTGTTAAATATGAACATATTGTTTCTCACTATGACAAACTGCTACCTCACAAAACAAGGATTGTTAAATTTTCACGTACGGCCTCTCATGGTATACATTATGATGGAACTATATTTATATTTGATAGATATTATATTTATATTGTCTCCATTATTGTTTAGTTTTTATTTGAATCATTTATTTATGCTTTCCATTATTTGTAATTACGATAATTTTATTTGAGGAAGTGCAGACTACCGCCCACTATAAGTGATATAACTCGTTCATGCCATACATGAAACGTAAAAATGATGGAAATAATGTACATATGTTACATATATAACATAGATATTATACTGGGATTATTATATACCTATTTATCATTTAGTTTTCATTGAGTTTTATTTTGATTTATACAAGACCGTCATTTATACTGTGTATAGTTATAACATTTTTTTTAATTTATTTCAAAATATTACCAAATGAGTATTTTTTTTCATGAATCATTTTCCTAAATGAGAAACATGAATATTTCTTTTTAACGTACAAGGTGATAATGAAATTTTATCTTCCATGAGAATTATTTGATATTTAGCATTCTTAATAAGAAGAATTTTTTTTGAAAGGGATAAAATACCATATACCTTTTTTATATATTTTGGTATTAAAAATGGTTTTGAGAAATCATGGAATATTTAAATATCATAAAATAAAATATATTTTTTAAAATGTAGAAATTTTATATTTTTAATGCTATTTTTATCTGTTATGAATATGTTATGGTTCTTGAGAACTTTTTACATACACAGATGGTTCTTTGATAAACCAAGTGTGGGTGAGCCCAAGATATCTCTCAATTGAATTAGGTAACATGAGAGAGTTAAAAGATAAGGTTTCTACTGAGAGATTTAGATAATATTCAGTGATGTTTATTCCAAACATAAGAATTAATGTTACTCCCTATTTACCTATGAAAGCTACCATGTACATTTTTTATGAATGTCAAAAGTTACTTTTATGATTTATGATTTATATGGATTCTCATAAATCTTATGATATCATGAGTTATGATGAAGACATTATGTTTTAAAAGTAAAATTTATGAATTTATTTATTCGTATGAATTCATGGACTAATATTTTCATTAATTTTTTATATCCCTTAATGCGATTTTTATTTTAAGACCATGTTTTTGAAATGTTTTTCACCGGGTATAAGGATGGGTAAGAGAAATGAAGAATTCAAGAATAATTTTAGCATGAAGATAATTCATGATTTATTTAAGGATTTTTATTGTTGTAAAAATTAGATATAATTTATCTGTCTACATTGTAGCATTTGAGTTGTAATGTAATAGTTATGGCCTAATTATCTAAAAAATATATTCCTAAAAACACCCTAAATATGAATTCTCTACATAACTCAGTATTGTTTAATGATTAAGGATTGGGCCTTATAATTACATAATATATATTAAATATTTTATAAAATTTTTCAACAATAAAAATGGTATCATGAACCAAATTTAATTAGAAATTTATGAACAAAATTCCATCATCCGTGAAGGGTGTATATCAACACCTCCAAGACAATGATATTTTTTAAAAATAGAGAGAGTAAAAGATTGTTAATGGAAAATTAATTAACGTGTTAATTTTTCACTAGTAGGTGAGAAGATAATAAAAAAAGAAAATAATTTGAAATGAAATTAAAAAAAAATAGGAAGAAGTTTTTCCTCTTGAGTTATCCTCATGGAGAACCTCCTTAAGGGAATTTTTTTTTGGTATTTTGAAAATTCATTGTAATCATTGAAGTGATAAGTGATTGGGTAAAATGATTTGGGATGTATAACAACTCAACTCTTTATTAAATAATTAAACTATTTAATTAAATAAAATTCACTTGATACAACATAGATGATTGATAGGTCTATTGTCGTTGGTGCTTAGGAACATAACATGACAACTTATAGCCTAAAAATCTAATCATCTTGTTCGAAAACATCCTTTACATAACCACGACGATCTCTCGTACATATCATTTAATGAGATAACCTAAGGATATACATGTGAAAAGGGTGAGCTATAAAGCCCAGAGAGGGAGTAAGAAAACCATAACATTAACAATACAATACATTTGATGCAATAGTCATATCAATGGAGAATAAATTAACAAAAATATAAAGGCATGATATATCACAATTATCATAACATGGGAATGTGGCCACTACCCTAAACAAGGAATTATCATGATCCAAGACTCATTGCACATGGACCATGATTAAACCCTAATTTCACTTGAATTTTCATGAGTAAATTATCATTTCACTTGATGAATCATTATACTATTCTTTATCCAATGAATTGGAGCGCTATCAGGGCACATCCTTCATAATCATTTCATTCCATGCATAAGTGTGCAACATGGTTCATAAAACATGGATTCATCATCATTTATTACACAATAAAAGAATTTTAAAATCATACATGAAACTATATAATTAATAAATAAATGTGTATTTTGGTGAATACCTTAGATAGAGAAATTTTCAGGGTATTCACTACACAAGGACTTTGGTTTGGAAAAACATGGTGCAATTTCGGCAGCATAATGACATGACATAAGAATTCATAAAAAGTATTTGAAGAAGGAGAATGGGGTGTATTGTCATATTTACATGTAATGGACAGTTTGGGGGTCATATAGATACATGTCCAAACATGATTAATGGAATTTTGATTCATAAAACCAAATAATTGCTTGATTGTAAATGAAGAGAGAGAAATTATTTATATAATTTCGGCATGGTTACGAGTGTACATGGGAGGAATTAATGAGAGATAATTGGGTATCTCATCATTCAAACATAAAGAGGGAAATTTGGGGAGGTGAAAAATCAAACACCAACATTTATAATTGAAAATAATAGGGCATAAAAATATTAAAAACGTGGGTAAAATGAGAGAGGAATGAATCCATTTCTTGGAAGTGTGATCCCAATGGCTTGGGAAATGCTTCATAGAGTCTTATTGGGAGATTGGGGTGCCATGGGGGGATTCGAGAGATATCCGGGCAGAATTGGGACCAAATCCAAAGGCTTATAATGATGAATAAGTGGGAGCATTGGTGGGTTTATATAAAAAATTATAGGGAATTCTTCAATATTTAGTTTTGGGACAACACACATTAATCTAATTAAAAACACATAGCAGACCTTGGTTTTTGCCCATGTTTTTTAGCAAAAGGGGAGTGGAAAAAAATATTTTATATGTCCAATGGCCTAAATTATTAATATAATAGGGTTTTTTATGCGGAGTGGTATCACACCACGAAAGAAATCAATTCAAAAAGCTAAAATGTTCTATAAGTCTTGGATGGTCCACCAAAGAATTTTCTAATAAAAAAACCTAAATTGACATTATTTTAATTGTAAAACGTATGTTTACTATACATAATGTTTATATTATTTTATTATATCACTATTTTTCATAATGATGTCGTAATACACATTATATATTTAAATAGTATTTAATTTTTACCCAAAAATTTAACTATCTCAGAAAATTATGAAAAATTCAACGTTGGATAATTTTGACATCATAATTCCAATAATTAAATTAATTTTATCCAAATAATTTTCTAAATATGTGAATTTTTACATTTGAAATAACAACTGACATTTATCATAAATTCATGGGTTTTGACAAAAAAAGATTTGAAAACTTAATAAAAATAATAATTGTATTTATATAAGTTATAAAATTATTTATACATAATAAAAATTAATTTAATAATAATAATATTTTATTAAAATATTATTTATTTCAAAAAATCAAATAATTTATCAAAATAGATTCCTTAGTTCAATATTATCAAAAATTACTATTTGTGCATCATAGTCTATTTACAAAGTAACAATAATAAAATGAATGTATATTTTTAATTATATAAAAAATTAATGCTCATAATCATACTACTAAGGTCTTGTTATATAATCCCTTATAACACCTGCATACGACCAAAGGGTAAGGTGTTCGATGGTGACAGAATTTTGGGGTGGCTCAGATAACATCACTCAGGTGGTAATCTCTATCAACATGAACTTCTCCCATAGGTGGTTCCATTAGAGATTAACATGTGGTAGTTTGGATTGGGCTTGGTCAAAATAGAAGCCCAATGATGCCTCCTCCTTTTCGAGCTCTGACAAATGGTCTTCGTATTGGGCAAGTCTACTAGATGTGGCAATCAGTTCCTTTTTCTGTGTAAATTGGATTTTTAAAGCCATATATTTATACTAACCAGGTGATCACAGTTCAACAACTATATTAATAATGGTCAAAATTCATAAAGGTATTTTAAAAATACAAAATCATATAATGAAAAAAATGCATATGTTATATAACCATTTCACATAAGAATACATTTAATTAGGTCAAGAATAATTTTCATTATTGAATGAATGGGTCATTACAATCTTCCATTCTTATGAAAATTATCCCATGAAATTTCATTTTCCCAAAAAAAAAATTGGTTGACTACGATTTTTCACTTCCTTTGATTCCCACGCTGACTCCTAAAACTTGTTGTTTCGCCACTACACCTTGACGAGGGGAATTTTCTTATTTCGTTGATCATTTTTTTCATAATATAAGATCTTCCCTAGTTTCTCATTGACTTAGAGGTCATCCTCTAACTATACTACCTCTTAAGAGAGTAAAAGTGCAGGGTCTGGTTTGTAATTTCTTTAGAGGGATACAAGAATGACATCATGTACATTGGACAAGGTGGGTGGAAGTGCTCATCGATATGCCAAATCCACGAAAAAATCATGAATCTTGAAGGGGTAGATGTTCTTAGGACTTAATGTCCCATTATTCCCTAACCTCATGACCTTATTTCCTAGAGATATGTGTAGAAATATCATTTCTCGAATTTGAACTCATGGTGTCATCGAAGGTTATCTACATAACTCTTTTGTCGATATTGGGCTACCTTGATATGATGATGAATGGTTTTCTCCTTCTACACCATTTCGTCGACCATTTCTGGTCCTAGTAGCTTACGATCACTGGCATATTCCGAACATGCTAGTGTTCTGAACCTTTCCCAATAAAGGGCTTCATATGGTGTCATTCAGATTGTTGAGTGGAAACTATAATTGTAGGATAATTAAACTAGTAAATGATATTGGTCCCATTATCCTCTATTGTCCATAGAAGATGATCTTAACATATCTTCATTTGTTTGAATTGTTTTCACATATTGGCCATTAGTTTTAGGATGATAATCCATACCGATGTTTAGTTCAGTTCTTATAGCATGTAGGGGACCTTTCTAGAACATCAAGGTCAACATTGAATCATGGTTAGATTAAATTGATTATGGTACTCCATGCAGCCTTACAACTTCTTTGATCTAAATCCATACAAGTTGATCCAATGAGAAGTCCTCTCAAATCATGATAAATTGAGTTTTCTTCATAAGAATATCCATAACGACCAATATATCATTGTTTCATCTACATATTATTAGAAGCCGAGGGACAATGTCCTTGGTAATTTTTTCCCACTTCCATATTGATATGGGTAGTTGTTTCATCATCCCCTTTGAGTTTATCATATCACCCTTCACTTGCTAACATAAAAGGCACATTGATGTATATTCAACAATCTACATTTTTGTATTGTCCAAAAACAATTCTTCTTATAGGTCTTGATATATCTTTGTGCTCCTCGAGAGAATTGAGTAGGTTGAGCTATGCGCATCATCAGGAAGTTGCTTCATTATCTATCGATCAGATGGTACACATAATCATGACCCAAATCTGACAATTACATCCCTTCCAACCATGAACGCTGAATATTTCCGATTTTTTATTATTTCTACCCTTTTCGTAATTTTCATATTCATTCTTTGAGAATCCTATATTTTCTCCATGAGGGACGGTTGATAAATTATTTAAGAAAGTATTGATGATGTTCCTACCATAATTATTCCCATGTCCATCCTCTAAAAATCTAAGAATATTGGATCTTTTCAATTCTCATCATTGATAATGATGTAGGATACATTCTCCTTAAAGCATTTTTCGCCTAGTTTTCCAACCGGGATGCTAGTGGATTGAGAAGTCATAAAACTTGATGAGTTCTATCCATCATTGTTGGCACATTTTAAGTGATTTTTTTGTGAATATATATTTTTGAGACTCTTTTGATTAGTATATATCTCACAATTATCCCCATATAGATAACACCGCTAGATTTTCAATGCATGTTACACAATTTCTAACTCTAGATCATGTATGGGAGTTTTTCACATGGTTTATTTGCTACCTTGTGGATTAGGCAGACACTATATCATTCTGAATCAACACAAAAACTAGACCCATCTTCGAAGAATTACTATAAACCACACAACATTCCCCACTCGCAGGTAATGTGAGCAAGAGCGCAGTGATAAGAATCCTTTTTATCTTATTGATTTTCTTTTCGCATTCATCACTCCATGAAAACTTTACTCCCTTCTGTGGTATCTTGGTAAAAGGGTTGAACAATAAAATGGAATTTATCACAAATTGGAGATAATATCCAGCTAACCACAGGAATCTATAGATATTTTTTACTGATGTTGGCCCCATCCATCCCTTAATTTCAGTTGTATTGTATGGATCCAATGATATTCCATTTCTTGTGATGATATCACCCAATAATGATACCTCAATAAACTAGAACTCATAGTGGTTGTACATTGAAAAGAGGTTCTCCTTCCCCAAAGTATCTAGTATAGCTCATAGATTCTCCTCATGAACATCTTTAATTTTAAATTACATTATAATTTCATCTATAAATACTACAAAAAATTTGTCAAGATAATCTCTAAAGACACAATTCATAACATCCATGAAGATTCATGGAGCATTAGTGCGTCCGAATGGAATTACTATGAATTTAATGTTCCTGTATCCTGTATGAAAAGAATTCTTGGGGACATATTCCTTATTCAACCTTACATGAATGTATCCCGACTAAAATATACCATTGAGAAGTATTGTGCCCCTTGAAACTGATCAAACTTGTCATCAATTCAAGGTAGAGGATACTTATTCTTTATTGTGATTTTTTAAGCTCATGATTATTAATGCAAAGGCTCATTGACCCATCCTTCTTCTTGATGATAAGGACTGGTGCACCCCATAGGGATGCACTTGGTCATATAAACCATTTATCTAGATTCTCCTGTAGTTTTTTCATCAGCTCATCAAAATCCACAACAGCCATTCTATGCGGAGTCATGGATATTGGAAACTCTCCAAGTATATGTTCAATTAAAAATTGAACATCTCTTCTTGGAGGAAGAGCATGAAATTCCTCAAGAAACCCAAGAAAATTCCCTCACAATAGGAAAGTCTTAAAGGATGGTTTCCTCCTTATACTTAATCATCTAAGACATAAACGTGCGGCCATATGGCCATAATATCCACCCATTAGATGATGGTGCTAAAAAAGATTCAACTTCTTTATTGCACATGTATAGAATCGGGGGTTGATTATCCATATGTAGAGTGATTTTTATGTAATGGAAATTTATGTTGTCTCCATATAAGTAATTCCAATCCATGTTGAGAATTGAATCAAATTACATAAGAGGGAGTATGAAGAGGTTATCTGGGAAGTTCAATCCACAAATTATAACACTGGAGGAGTTATATTCATGGGATGCAATGATTTCCCCATTTTATATACTCCCCAATATCATGACATCCATGATTTTTTGGTTCTGTTGTGACTGTTCTACTAAAGATTTGGTATATAAAAGAATGTGTAAATCCAGAATCAATAAGTAAGTTCACAATTATTGAATGAATAACTAGCGTATCCTTCACCACTTCATTGTCGGGGATCACATCAGAGCTAGTGAAATAAAATCACACCCTTTCTACTTTAGAGTTGGTTGGTTGCCTATGAAAACCCTTGTCTTAGTGAAAAAAATTTCAAGGTACCCTGTTTCATTGCATTTAAAACAATGAAAAATGTGTTGAGGTTCAAACAGAGTGTTCCTCTCCTCTGTTGCAGCCACTGGTTTTTCTTGTCGGCAGTTAATGACTAGGTTAAATTATCTTCCACACCAAAAGCATTTCCTCGCCCCCTTTGGGCAATATCTAGGGTGCCTCTTTCCACACCTTTGGTAAGTGGGGTGATAGATTTTCTTAGCACCATTGGATTTAACCATCATACTTCTATAACTAAGGTTCACATTATGCATCTTATCCCCATGATACTACTAAGATTATATGATCAATATTTCAACCTTGAGGGTACATCAGAAAATTTATTTATAGCTATCGAAGTCACTGATGACTAGATCTTTCCACAAGCTACGTTTTATCCCACCAATGATGTGGTCAACTTTGTATTTGTGGGTAACGACAAAGCTGTAGGTGTACTGTTCATTCCTTGTGAATATTTTCTCATATTCTCTGATATATTCGTCGTCATTTTTCTAGATGTCAATAAAGTCACGTTCCATCTTTAGTCATAGGGTTCACGAAATTTTTTTTTCATAAAAACACCTTTCATAAATCCTTAAATTCCAATGCCTCGATATCTTCCTCAGCCATCATATTTTTATCAATGTCCAGCATTGATCGACATCTCCAGCTATATTATAAAAATTCTCAAGAACATTATCTTTTTTAGAACATGGATGTGTGGAGAAGATATTTTCAATGGAGTTGATCCATTGTTCGGTGATTGAGGGATCAAATGATCCATTAAATGTGGGAGGATTTTGACTTATGAGGCATTCAACATAGACCTTTTCTTTCTTAGGGGAGGGGGGTGTTGGACATCACTCTTAACCCATGTTTCTTTCCTAATACTGACATTATTGAAAGAGTATCATTACATTTTTCACAATTCCTGCTCCCATAGGATTTGTATTTTCATTAGAATAGTTATCACAATGATTGTCGCATTGGTTGTTAGCCCGAGTCCTCCTATTACAGGCCATTGGATAGAATAAAAGGAATGTTAGGGGTAACATTGAAAGGGTAATCAAAGAACAAAACCAATGACTTATAAAAAAATATTTATTTCCTTGAGTTATAAATATATATGCATCAATCAATGTTATACATGATCTATTATCTGACATATGTTTATAGGGGTATTTTTAAAATTCCATTAATAATGGTTCATACTAAGATTGTGAATTTACCAAATAATATCCCCCTAGTAGGTCATAACCAAGAGTGCAGCATGGCCCGTTGTCATGTACCAAGATACTTGAGATCAAGCCCAAAACTCTTTGTCAGAGTATTCACTCCTTGGTACATATGTGGCAGAGCCACCTCAACCTACTTGTATCTAAACAAGAATGTATTTTATAGATAAAACATTTACTCAATACTCAACAAATTTTATGGATGTTTTAATTATACTTAGTCATATCCCTAGGCCCTTCAATATGGTTTTCTAATCTTAATCCCAATAATGACAACAGTTATCCTCTGATACCAACTACATCAATCCTTCTCTTTATTACACACTTAAACTGGTTTATTACATAAAATTTACTTTGTACATCATTGAAGATCGAAGATTATAGTGTCTTTGGGGATTAGGAATATTACATAACAACATTGAACAGAAAATGCAAAAAATATTTGATGAAAACCTTTTTACATAACCATGACATTCCCTCATACATAGCATTTCTGGGGATAACGTGGAGACATACATGTGAAAAGGGTGAGATATAAAGCCCCTTAAAAGAGTTAACAATGTATAACCTGAAAAATAAAATATATTTTAGGAAATAGGAATTTCAATGTTGAATAAACGAACAATAACATAAAGGCCTGATATAATATAATTATAATATCATGGAAATGTGGCAACAACACACAACATGGAATTAGCATGAGCCAAGGCTCACTACCCATGGGGCATGAGTAAACCCTAATTCAACATCAATTAGAATGAGTAAATACCCATTTCACATTATATATCTTGATATTAATATTTACCCAATGCATTAGAGGACTATCAGGGCACACCCTTCTTAATCATTTAACTTCATGCATATGTGTGCCACATGGTTCATAAATCATGGATTCATTGAATCTTGGGGTGCCATAAGAGGATTCTAGAGAGAGGAGGTCAGCGGATGGACAAACTCCAAAGGATTTGACTGAAGAGGAAGTGGGAGCATGGGTGAGTTTATATAGGAATATAGAGGGAATTATTTATTACATAGGTTTGGGATACCACATATTAAACTAATCAAAACCACAAACCAGCCCATGGTTTTTTACCATGGGTTTTTCTAAAAGGGAGTGGGAAACAATATTTTATATGTCCAATGGACGAAATTTTTACAATAATAGGTTTTCCTATGTTAAGGTGATTCACACCCTCATGGAAATCTATTTAAAATGCTAAAATGTTTTTTAAGTCTTGGAGGGTCCACTGATGCTTTTTAAAATTAATCAAACCAACCTAAAATCAATTTTTGTAATGGTAAAACATATATTGACCGAACATAACATTTATAATATTTTATTACATTACTATTGTTTCATTATGTTATCATAAAACACATTATATATTTAAAAAATATTTTATTTTTAACTAAAAATTCGATCCACTCAAAAAATTATGAAAAAATCACCGTTGGAGAATTTTGATGTCCTGATTTTTAAATTAATATTAATTTTACCCAAATAAATTTTAAATATTTCAATTTTCAATTCTAGAATAAAAACATACATATATCAGAAGTTCATGGGTTTTGAATAAAATTGCTTTCAAACCATAAAAAAATTACCATTGTTTTCATAAAAATTATATGCTTATTTATACTTATTAAAAAGTAATTTAATAATAAAAATATTTTATAAAAAAGGATTTAATTCAGAAAATCCATTAATTAATCAAAATTGATGCCTTATATGAATATTAACAAAAAATACTATTTTCAATTTAAAACTATTTACAATTTAACAATAATAAAATGAATATATATTCATTATTATATTCAAAAATAATTCACATAATCATAGTGATATAGTGTTTTTAAATAATCTATTTTAACAACCCTAAAAGACCGAAGTGTAAGGTGTGTGATGGTGTTAGACTCTTGGTGTGGATTAGATAAAATCAATCAGGTGGTAATCTCTATCATCATTCAAGTCTCCAGTAGGTGATTCTGTTCAAGCTTAACATGTTGAAGCTTGGCTTGGGCTCGGTCAAGAGTGAAGGATAATAACGCCACCTTCTTTTCGAGCTCAAACAAATGGGAATTATACAAGGTAAGCCTACTAGATGAGGCCATCACTTCCTTAATCTGAGTAAATTTGTTTTATTAAATCCATATATTAATACTAGTCATGTGATCAATGTTCAGTGACTGTATTAGCAACAGTCACATTTCTTATCGGTATTCAAAAAATCCAAAATCATAAAAATAAATAATTGAATATGTTATAAAACCATATGACATAAAAATACATCTAATTAGATCAAGAAGAATTTCCATTATTAAATTTTTGGGTTCATACAGGATGAACAAGATATGACTAATGGATTAGAGGAGTTAAGAGTAGTGGGGAGAGTGTTGGTTTTTATAGTGGATGGGAGGGTAGATTTCTCATTATTCTAATCATTATTTTTTGGATAAATACAATCAATAGTATTAATTCTTGTGAAGACATAAAATAATAAGTGTATGTGAATTTAAAGGGTTCTTAACTATACAAGGACTCAAGGAATAATAAATTTATAATATAATATATTTATACTTAAAATTGCAATATTTTACTATTTAGTAAAAATCAATTATTTCATAAAAAATTCCCAAATTCCCTAGAACCTTTTACTGATTTTTATAATTAATAAATTTACTCCATTATATGAAAAAAAGATTCAAAATATGTGATCATTAAATTTTAAATAAAATCATTCTTCAAATAAATAATACATATTTAAATTTAAAACAATTTTTATAAGAGTTTCAAAAATTAATAAATGTCTTATACAATTATCCAAAAATCATAAGACAGTAACGTATTGGTATATTAATCAATTTATTGAAAATGATTTTAATTTTAAATAATTATAGTAATTATAAAATTGTAAATAAATATTTAAAACATATAATAGTACCTATACATATATATTAATTTTCAAAATATTCACTAAATTTTATTACGATATCATTATATCTTACTTTCACATGTGTGATGCCTAAATTTTATTTATAAATTCATTGGTGAGGTTACTATTCATTGGGAGTATTTACTATTCATATGGTTCATATTACTATTCCTATGGATAATTTATTATTTTATCCTTATAGATTCACTGACTTCTAGAAAAATACTCTTATTTATTTTATTCTTTATTTATAAATATTGTTTTTTGTTATCCATGTGGGTTTATATGATTTATGTTATCGAAAATAATTATAAGATGGGTAATTTTGTTTAGATAATTTTCAATCATTACATTTATGATCACCAAATTTTTAATATTATTATCGTGACTTGAGGATGATAATTGTTTTGGAGATTTCATGTTGTATGATATGAAGAGTTTTAATAAAATTGAATATTATATATATAATATTTTTAAATAATAGGAAAATTAGATACTTCTTGGAAGTGTCCACATTGTATTGTAATGTTTTATTATGAATGAGTGACATCCTAATTATCTAAATAAAAAAACACTAAAAGATCCTCTATTTGAAAGAAATTATAATTCCTAACTAAATTCATGATTATGTAATGTTTAAATTGTGGGTGTTTATTGTGGGTATTATAGAAATGTTTTATACAGCTTAAGAGGTTAGGATAATTTCATCAATGTTCCCTTAAAATATTTTTCCTTATAATTTAGTAAATATCATATATAATTTAATGATTACCTTGTTACATCATCTATGATATCTCTGTTCAATGTTGTTTTTCGTAGTGGAAATAGGGATGATGTGGTGGGAAGGCATCGAGAGTAAGACATCATTAAAAGTTAGCATCATGAGATGGTTGGAATCACGAACATAATAGTTATATATATTGATTTATGAGTTGAAATAGGATATAAATTATTGTAGTATCGATTATAGAGAGGATCCCAATGTAAAAAAATTGAAAATCTATATGCGTAATATTTTAGGAGGAGAAACACCCCATCATTGATCGAATCATTTGAACTCATCATATTTAATGGATGGATTAATTCAATAGAGAAGATTTTTTATGTCGTGTGTTATTAAGATTATGAAAAAGTAAACTCTAGAAATTTATCATTTTTAAGGTGATGTCAACCATTGGTGGTAAATTATTAAGAATATCAAATATATTTTAGTTATTTATTCCATGGAATGCAATGAATTTAATAATATATTTCTTGATAAATATTTTAATAAGGATGTTCAATATAGGATGGAAATAATTATGTGAATAGAGAAGAAATGATGAATATTCTGTGGATTCATATGATGAAAACTTTACCCATTTTTCAATTAATTCACAAATAATTTATTCAATATCTTGATAGTATTATAAATTGGTTTTACATTGGATTAAAGCTATGATATCGATGGGAATTAGTTTCATATGGGTTGAAAATGTATGAGAAACTCATTCCATCTTCTGAGAATGTAGAAATCGAGTTTGATGATGATCTCATGTCCCTATAAATTAGAAAAAAATAATAGGCCCAATTAGTAAGAAATTGGAATGAATTCATCAAATATTATTGAAGGTATGAAAACTATATACCCATATTGTGAGAATAGAGGAAAATTAATAATGGATAATGTCTTCAACATACTTTGATGTTCATCCGATGTGGAATTTTTGGTTAGTTGGTTCAGGACTACAAGGTAGATGATCAATAACTAAAAGAGAATCCAACTATAATATGATTTAGTTGAATTGAGTAAATAAATTATGCTAACACATGTATGATGTTTCATACTAAGGATAAATATCATCAGGATATGAAATGAAAAGTTATGGGAAAATAAATTGTTACTATTTTAGTTTATGTTGACATGTTTGGTGAAGTGATGAATGCTCCATGACAATCAATATTTTTCAATGGTTTTCCCAATGTTCAAGGATTTAGAAAATATTTCTGATGTTTTAATTTATGTGGTAATATTTTGATTAAGAAATTATTTTATAGGTCTTGTTGGGTTAATATTTATATAGGGATTTAGTTTAATGATAAATATGAGTTTAGTATTAGAAATTAATTTAATTATATTAATATACAATAGGGTTTAAGTCATATCTTCTGATTAAATTTATTTTTTCAGATTTCCATCATATTTGGATGAAATGGTACTTATGAAATGGAAAAATATAATGTAATTATATTTCCTTAATCTCATATATAGTAAAATTATTCAAAAAGACTATTAAAACAATCTCAAAAAAACATTTTCAATGTACTTTTCTCACTATAAAATTAATGACCTTTTAAACCATTACATATTTATAATTTTATAATGGAAATAATAAAAATGACCATTGTATATATATCTCTCTATAATAATGTGGTGGATTTTTTCTCTTCAATATCATTGTATTCCTATATCGAAACTAAATATGTGTTATCATTAATAACATTCATACATCCTTCTAAATATTATAAATTTGATGTTTCATTTATTAATTTTTTATGTGATATTTCAATAATGGTATTTTGAAAAGTCATAACTTATTTAATGATCTTGAATAAATTTTTTTGAATATCTAATTTTCAAATAAGTGGGGGAGGAGAATGTAACATACTTACTAAAAAACAAATACTCTCATGGAGAGAAAACATGATTCAACACACCGACATTAAGAGAACAACTGGGTATTATAATTTAAATGACACTATTATAACAAACCATTAGAATTGATAGAATTAAAGAGTTAAACTGAATTATGAAAATATGGTTTAAAATTATATATATTTAATTCTTTAATGATCAATTAATCATAAATGAAAATATAATCTTTTAAAAAATGGACAATTTTTTTCAATAAAAAACTACTTAAATGTATGGAAGTAAAACAAAGAAAAAATATTTTTGGAGAATAATAATGATATATTTATATATAATCAATATAATTTTTAACATTATACTTATATATTTTTATATATAATTTAATAAAAAATATTATTTTACAACAAAAATATGAATTTTTCTAAAACGATGTTTTTCCGCCATTTGATGGGGTGCTTGTTTTAAATATAGTTTTTTATAATTAAATATATAATATTTTTACAATTTAAAACTCATATTTTAATGTTTAAAAACCAATGTTTTTTTTTTAATTTTTGGTATTTTTCTAATCAGTTTATTGTATTTATGAATAGTAAAATAATATTTCAATTTAATTGAAAATATATTTTCCATGTAAATAATTTATGGGGTTAGATTATATTTATATTTTTATAAAATTAATTAAATAATTTTTCTATCATCTAACCCAATTTAGGTCATTGGAATCAATTTCAATGTAAAATTGGATATAAAAAATTTGTGAAGTTTTGAATGATTTTACTTTAATAACGTGTTTTCTTTTTACTTCAACATGATTAAATTTTAATAAATTAATTAAATTAATGTTTTTGGAATTATTGAAGATATATTTTATATTTTGAATTAGAATTTCCAAATTTAGAAAATAGAGCCCATTTATTTTTGTATAATATGAATTATAACATTTGTAAATTTTGTTATTTCAACGGTTATGGAAAAATTTAGTAAATAATGTCAAATATGACATTATAAATATTAGGAACATACATGTATATTTGGCCTCATTTTATTAGATATCAATATTTATCCATATTAAAAAATGTATCAGTTAGGATGCAATTCAGGGACAAATATAATTCTTTCCTCCATCACCGTCTCTCAAGACTGGTTTTAATGTGGTTAATTTTTTATATATTATATTGAAGAAATATTTATCATTCTTAAATAGTAATATATTTTTTACGTTCTTTACTTTTCACTCACATAACAATTAAAACGTCATTCGTGTGTACATATGATATATCACCTCCACGGAGCGATGTGATTGGTTTTTAATCACCAAATCACTTGGATGATATATAAAATTATATTTTAACTCTTAGTATGATTTTGCAATATTTTTATCAATTTTAATGGTAAAATTACACTATCTATCTTCACATATTTATTTTTGAAAAATGAAAACATTACTCATGTATATTTATGACCTCTAGTCTCTATGATTACGATGTTGTTCTTTTTTTCATAACCATACATAAATGGTTTGATTTAAATGGATAATTTTTTTATAATTGTTACTATTTTTTCATTAATATTATTCTTTATATGATGGACTACTGACCAATTTTGTCTTTAGTCATCCAACCAATGTCATTACAAACTAATGTACCAAATATCCTCAAAATTCCCAAACATAACATAAATAAATATATAACTGTTATAACATGATAATAAGTTATATAAAATGAATAATAAACATTTAAAAGGAACTCAAGAAAGTACATAATTATCCTATGTTATTTACTATTGAAGATAAATATTGTACAGGACTAGTTAGGGTCATGGTAAGGGACATCAGCTCAATTTTCATTTGTTGAGACATATTTTCATGTAATGAACCTATATTGTATTATGATGTGTATATTAAAAAACATTAAAATTTTATATAACGAGTTATGTTTATTATCATGATATTTAATGACTCTATATAATGATACTTTTTAATGTGGAAAATTATTCCCATGATTACAATGTAATAATGGGATTCTAAACCTAATTTTTATTCACTGGGTTAAACTTATAAATCTGTATTATTTAAATCTGATTATTTTTTGAAGTGAATTTTTATTATCATATTTTTTATTTCCATGTTTTATATTTATTTACAATGGATACATATAATAAATTAATTTTAATAATAATCACTTCAATAATGTTATATTTATAAGAAAATCCTTAACTAAGATATTGTTTTAAATGTTTTAAATAATTATTCTTACAATAAATTCTCATTCAAGTACATGACTTTGAAATTGTTTTTATTAATTTATTTATTTGGAGATGAATGTTTTAAAATAAGTTTTCTATTTATTGAAATTGTTTCAAAGTGTCATGGGTCACTTTTATTTCAAAACATCATTTAAAATGTTTAAAATGGGTTTTCAAAATTCATTGATCATTTCTATTACATGAAATGTTTCATAATTTGAATATTTTATGTTTTATGATTATATAATGGTACCTGAAAGGTTTATTGGTGGTTAGGTGATAAACCATGGATGTGTCAATATGAGAAAAACAATTTATGTATGATAATGTTAAAACCTTCATTTCATTGGGTATGTAAGTCAACTATACAGTTATTCAATTTTGAATAGTGGCATATATCAACATTGAATTTAGTATTACTCAATTTATATATAATTTGTTATGAAGATACCTTTATGTATTTTATATTCATTATATGGGTATTATGGTAATATTATGAAAAAAATGTATTAAATTATATTATTTTAAATGGAATGTAATTAGTACATATTTAGGGAGAGAATTATTACTTTATTTTAAAGGTTTCATGGATTTTAATGTTTATCAATGGACTAACAATTTCCATAAAATTTACATACATTACCAATATTTTTATACTCATCCAATGTTTCTTATATTGTTAATGGGACTTAATTATGTGTAGAGATTTAGATATGTCGATTTTAATTTCAAGAATAATTTTCCTGAAATAAATAATTCATTATTTAAAATTTTATAGATTATGGGAAATGGATACTATTCCAAAGTGTCCACAGTGAATTGTTATGGTTTTTATATATTTTTTATTACCATCATATCTAAATCTATAAAACTGAAAGGATTCTCAATGTGAATGAAAGTTAAATTCGTAACTTAAATCGAGATTATGAAATATTTTAACGATGGTCTAATACACTACATATCCAATACCCTATGTATTAATAACTCTTATTTCAATATATTAATAATCACTAAATGAATACTTCTACATGTGTTATACAAATATTAATCCATACAATATGTATGTGATACACACATAAAACATTGAAATATGTCCACATCATATTAAATAATATTTCATTATAAAACCATAATCTTTTATTTACTACATAATGCCTTATGAATGTACACTTAACATAATACAATAGAAAGTGATATAAAATATAATATATTAAGATCCTTAAAAATATTAAAAACTAATTATGAATAATCGAAAATAAGCTCAACCACAAAAATATTTATCATCATATAAAAAAATTAAATATATATTATAAATTATAATGAAATATTATCATAAAAACATCTGAAATTTCCTTTAATAATCCACCTTCCTTTTAACCAAACATGAAAAATGATTCTATAAATTTTTTGGTAAATTATAAATATATGTTTGATGAAATATACTATCATTCTGTGAGTATAAAATATCAATAAAAGATACATTAAAAAAATTCAAACCTGTTTTATGATTTAATCATATAAAAAAAGTATTACTATTAATAGGGACTACATAATTTACTCTTAAATGATTCAAAAATGATTATTTTGATAAGTCATAAAACTATATCATTATTCAAGATGTATAACACTAATGATATCCACAAATAATTAATCCTTGAAATTTCTTATGATAATAAATTCATTTAGTCTCACAAAAAATATTATATCACAATGGGAATCCTCTTGAGTCGATATTTGATATAAATGAACATGGGTATAATATTATTTATTCAAATTGTAAGAGAAGAACGTGATTATAATATATAAAAAAATTATAATATATCATACAAGGAAGTAAAATAAATAGGGATGTATCATCAATATTCTTGACAAAATGAAATTTGGAACAAAAAATCATAATAAATTTCACAAGGGTCGTACCATATTGGAAATTAAATAATTAGAGTCATCATGGTAAAAATAGGATGAATTATGGTTCTCATTTGTTCTAAAAATATCCATATTTTCTCATTACAATATGGAAATGAATAAAAATACTATGATTTCCTAAATCATTCCTCCATCCATTTCAATGAATAAAAATAAAAAATATTCTAAATAAACTTAAATATAAACATATTGAATTAATATAAAATTGAATATGATTGTCATAACATAATAAAATACATTAGGTTTTTAAAATTTAAAAAATAAAAACAAATATACTCATTTTTTATTGGTAATTGTCACTTGAAAAATTGTCTATCTTTTTTTCAAATAAAGAACTCATTCCATATATATATGTAGATTAGTCAAAAAACTAAAATTAAAATAACAAAATTATATTTTTAATATTAATTTCCATGTAAAATATTATTCCATCACATTTGTGTCGACACAATATTTTGGCATGATATTCATCAAAATATTCTTAATTACTCTATAAAATTAATTAAATCATCAAAATCACTCAAATGTTATGACAGGACCCTATATTTAAATTTTATCTATTTTTTATTTTTTACAATTCAAGAATACCTTCCAATATATTAATCTGGATATTCATTAAAACATAAAATATTATTTATAAAATATTTCGATAGGTAATACCGACCATTTCATATATAAAATATTCTTTATCTAGATATTATTTAAAATAAAAATTCTTAAAAGACGTTTGCTGATATAATATACTTATTTATGAGTTTTTATTACAACCCTCATATTTAAATCAAAATGAAACAACCAAATTTTCATAAATTTTTCTCATTTTTATGTTTCAAAAATTATAAACTAATAATTTACCATGTAAATTCCCATTAAGAAATCACATTACCTTATTTCAGGAATGGTTTGGAATGGATCCAGCTTTTTTCATGGAACTATTTGTTCGATCGGATGATGTGGTCTTTGTGCTTTGTAGATTTTGTCTTTTTTCATTTGGTTGGGTGAATAGGCATTCTTGTTTCTCTAATAGGGTGTCCATGAAAGAGGAATGAGTGTGAAAAACCACATCATCCAAATATATTTACCTATCTATTTTTATGGATAGGATCCCTATAATTTATTTAGTGATTTTTTTTCTTTCATGTTTTTTATTTTCATTAGGTTTAAAACAAAATGAGTCCCTTAGAAGCATTATTCAATGTGAGGTATGAATGAGAGTAAAATGTGATGTCACTTATCATCTGGACATCCATCCGAATTTTTTCTTGGATTAGAGGGGTACTTTTCATTATTTTCTTGGTCCTGCATTGCAAAACTTCTTGGTAGGTGGTGATGAATCTTCAATGAAGGAAATAATTTTTCCCATATCTGTAGAGGGATAATGATACCCTTTATATCTATTATACTTTTATTTTATACCCATTGGATATTGGGGAATACCCATCAACATTTATAATGGGTTCTCTATTCCTTTATTTTGGAATATATTCCTTATTATTTTATGATTTAGTAATGGGGGAATACCCATAAACATTTAAAATAAATCATAAATAATATATTCATGTGAAAATTTTCCTAAACAATTTTACTTCACTAATTCAGATTTATTCTCAAAACATTGTATTTATTAGATATCCCATTGGGTTCCCTATACTCTGATCTTTCCGATAACTCTATAAAATAGTCCAAATTTATGTAATAAAATATAAATCATAATATGAGTGATGATTTAATTTCATTAAATACTTATAATTTTTTTATATAAATACCCTTTAATGAGAAATAATGGTTTATACTATTTTGGAAACTGTATAGAAGTCAAATAATATTATCATTAAGTGACATAAAAAATGAAATCCCTTAATAAACAAAAAACATGAATTGGTATTAAAATAATCCCATCTGAAGTAATCCACAAACATATTTGGAATCTTATTTAGAGATCGGATAAACCTAAAATACAAGATATAAGGGTGTATATTATGTGTGTTATTGAGAGAGGTATATAGAGAGAGAAAATTGAGTATTAGAGAGACAATGATGCCTAAAATTATTATAATTTTTCCTTCCATAATTTCATATACATTATGGGAGGTGTTTTAGTTAGTATTGTATCACTGGTATTATAATTGAATTTATAGAACCCTAGTTGCTACTATAGTGGGGAATTATAATTGATATATTCATTATTTTATATCGAAAAAATTATAGTATAGATTTGTAAAATAATTTTAAATTATCAAGGTGGGATTTGAAAATTTTTATAGGGTATGTTACATTAGCCCTTTTGGTGGTAATACATTATGCCCTAGATTATTATTCTTCCTAATGTGGGTTAGTGAACTCTTTGTGGGAGACGATGGATTAACCTAACATGGCCTTGTTGGTTCATTTTTTATTCTTTTATTATACCTCCAAATAATAAAATTATTAATATTATAATTATATAATAATAAAAAATATTATTATTAAATATTATACGTATATATTATTTTATTAACATAATATTAATAAATATTAATTGAAATTATTATACTAGTATTTTTCTTTATACATAAATAGATATATTTATATATATATATCAATAATAAACCACACTCACTAAATTAAATTATTTACATAAATATTCTAAATATATATTTAAACTAGACATTTTATTTCCAACATAGAGTTTTTTAAAAGATAACTATAATATTATTTTAAAAATATTATTTTATTATTTATTTTATTATTCAATAAATCATAATGTTATACCCAACAACTGATTCATACATGTGAATATTATTCATGGTCCTTATAGAGTGGTATAATTTTCTAAACAATTCAAGGAAACCATATTGAATTTATAAAACTTTTTTGATGGGACATTTCAAACAAAATATAAATTGTTCTCTAAGGGAGTTATCTTTGTATGACTACTATTATGTAAGTTATTAATTTAGGTATTAATGTTTGGTTTTTTCAAATTAATATTTACTGTTTTTATACATATTTTCAGTATCGTTTGTTGAGATATTTGATTTTTTTGTAAATTTACATAATAGTAATAATTGAATAAATTGATTAATTTGGAACACATTATTAATATATATATATATATATATTTGATAACGAGAATGTCCATTATATGTATTGGTACTCACCGTTACATGAGATCCTATGTGATAATTTACTTCATTCCATCATATTATGTAAAAATGATGAGGTAGTAGAGAATCTATTTTATTCTACTATATGGTTTTAATATAAAAATATTTAATATACATACCACAAAAATCCATGAATCCTGTCGTGAGTAACACATTAAACATCAGGATTCTGGATCTCGAGTACCAATGGGGAGTAAGTGTACTAAATGCACTAACAGAAACACAATATCATAATTCTCTCCCTATGTAGATTCTTTTAGAGTCATGATGTAGTGATATAAAGTGGATAATATCATTAATGGTTTGATGTTAGGTATGAAAAATGGTATAAGATATGTAGAGTTTGGTTAAAAATATCCATATAACATTGAAAAATATTAAAAAATCAACACACATTGATATTAAAATATTAAAATTGACCAAAAATACAGTCAACATTTATTCTCATCATATGATTCTTAAATAACTAATATGTAATAAATTTTAATTCGTCAAATGTATATATATTGGGGAGAAAAATTATAAAATATTAATTTCCTTATCAGAATAATTCCATTATTTTTATAGTCTTATGAAATCATCTATAAATATTTTCAAAAAAAATAAATCCACGCATTGTTATCATATGAAAAATAAATGCATTAGATAAGGACCCTTTTATAATAGAAAATAACATTCCAATTGATTTTTTCTATTATAATGAATAAAATTTCGCAACATGGTCAATGAAAAATTCAACCCTTTTTCAACGATCCCATATAGAACTTCCTTAAAATTTCACAAGATTGGGTTGTAAATTTAAAATTTAAATTCAAGATAGTCAACATTATCAAAAATAAAAAAATATCAAATCTGTGTCAGTGTCCTAACTGCACACAATTTAATGGGATGAAGATGATTAGAATACATTTTAAAATATATTCCATTCAAAATTATACATGGGTTTCACCCTTTTCATGATTTGAACATTGTAATCATGTATTAAAACAAATTATGAATTTATTATCCGATGAGAAATTTTTCCCATGATAAATTGATAATTTATCTTGATCTTATTTCTACTCTATTGATGGAAATTTTTATGTCTAAGGCTAATGACATCATGTTATCACACCTAATTTTGATAGTAGAATTTACATATACTATATCCTCTAATCGCTACTTCTAAATCTATAAAAATTGTGTTTTGTCCTCAATATATTAATTAAATTCTTATTTTCTAGTTCTATGTGAAATAAAATATGTAATTATAATGAAATTAATTATTGAGAATCTATGATATAACAAGATACTTGATATTAAAAATATATCATCTATTTAACCATAGAAATTTTCATCTATGTATTAGAAAATATTTATATGTTATTTATGTGATAATATAGTCTACAATTAATCATTATATTCATATAACATGTAATTATTTTCACTAATTTATTGAATACATTATTTTTATATAATTTTTAATGTATAATATGAAATAATGATGGGCTGTTTTATTGTTATGTATTATATTCATGGAATGTTTTCCTAATATCCCATTACATGAACAATATTTCAATTATAATCTTTTGAAAATATCATCAAGGTATCCATTGATATTTTCATTATCCTAGAAACCTCCACTTAAAAAAATGAGTATATCCTGGGCTTATTTTCATTTATAAATTAATGTTTTATTCTATTCATGACTCACCTATAAAATAAAGAAAAATATTAACCTCATAATTTTAAAAATATAAAATTCTAACCTAAAATATTTACAGAACATATTGCATCGTGATTCACCATATATATTGAAAACTATGTCATATTTTTCAAGGGCTTGTATCTCATTAAAATATTCTCATTGTTAATCTATATATCATAATCAATAGAACCTCACTGGAATCATTGATTACAGATATATTGATAAAGCATAAAATAAGATTCTATTTGTTTTTTATTAATCCCATACTCCACATTCTTTATGTGATAACATTTTATGTTATCTTGTTTTAAATAATTGTCCTTGTTGGTCGATGAACATTTCTACATCATGGAATCTATTACTGAATGCTCATTTTATTTCAATTTATTTCTCCTTAAACTACCTCTTTACTAAAATTCCCATGTAAAATGAAAAATTTTCTAATTAATAGATAGTGGAATATATTTTATAAAGATTTATATCATATATTTTGTAATTTCTCTTTCACAATTGTCAATAATTTTTTATGTTAACCCTCCATCATTATTATATTTTTGTATATTTCCTCAATATTTTGATGAAATTTTTGACTTTTATCATTAGAATAAATTGTCGTGTTTAACTATTTCATAGTTTTCTGATCCCTTCTTGCATCACTTTGACCGCATTTTAATGTCAAGAATCCTCTAAAAACAATAAAAAATAATCTGGGATAAGAAATTATTTTATTTTTGAGTCTCATTACTATATATTTAAAATTGATAAATTTAGTCACCGGTACAATTCCATTAAAAGACATCAACAAAAAATTTTATAAAATTTTAGATTCTAGGTATTACTTATTTTTCTCATCATCAATGAGCTCTTATGAGTATTATACAACAAAACGTTCCCATAGCCTTCTCAAATATGTATAAATTTTCTCTATTATTTTACCACTTTTTTCTAAAAATAATTATCCTGGAAATATGATTTCGGACCTTTTTACACCACTGTTATGTGTATATATTTAATTATTTTTTAAAAAAATAAATGTAACATTTATAAAACATTATTTTCATTGAGTATTCATTATAAATATCATAGTCCTAATTATATTGAAAATAATTTTTCTTTTACTTATTGATAATAATTCAGTCACATCTAAAAAATATTAAATAATTTAATGTTGGATTATTCTGTTACCACACATCATTGTGATTATTCTATTTAATTTTATGTAAAAATTGCATGTAATATATATTTAATGATGTATGCATTACATCCTACAATTATTTATCTTAAATATTTTACAAAATGTGCAGTATTCGTGGATGATTTTAAATGATGCAGTTTATCATCAAAATGATTAGTTGGTTAAAGATGACTCACCAATGTATCATGGTATCATAACCCAAGATTCTCTTGATAGTATTCTACCACAATCATTTAGAATTAGATTCATTTATCTGTTTATATATTTTAAATTTTAATCATAATCTTTTTATCATCAAATTTATCTTATTGTTTAATATATTTTAACTGGTCGACTATGTAGGATACCACCATTATCCAATCCCTGATGAAGTAATCATCACAGATCCTATCAATGTACAACTTTTTATCAAATATTTTTGCTAATAGTGTACAACACAAATCAATTTGATTCCTTTCAGGTAACCACAATGATTTATTATCCTTGAGAATATAGGTATTCCAATTCATTTTATATTTTTGAAAATAATGACATGTATGGGTTTGATCAATGTGGGATGGGTATATCATGATATATTTCACTCTTCATAAAATCAATCATAAAAATCTAAATCATGTGCTGAATCTCTTTGTGAAACAACGCATTCTATTATTCCTTATTTTTAGATCGCATGTCATCTTATTAAATGGTGAGGTAGAGATTCCCCTTTTGTTCCCTTTTATTTAATGAAAATAAAACCATCTATTAGGTTTCTAATAAAATATTTCATGATTAAATTTTTTAAAGTAACTCGGTAACATAATTTCCAAAATCTATTTGAATAATTACAAAGACCTTCCAACACCATGAAATATAGTCTCCCCAAATTTTTAACTATGATTGTGGATATATTAGAGAAAATAATCTTCAATTAATTTTGATTCCTAAATCTTATAAAACCTTACATTTATTATATGTTAAATATATAAATATATTCATTACCTAACATATATTCTTTCCATTATCTTTTTGGGATTCCTATTGTTTAATATTTTCTTAATATTAAAAAAATTTATAAATTATGTTACTTTTCATTATTATATTCAAGAATCATGTTTTCTCTTATCATTATGCTCTTAGTGAATGAAATGTTTACACTATTGAATCTTTTTTGACATCCTCACCTTTCATGAATATTAATTGGCTATGATTTTTAATCTTAAATATTAATGTTTCAAATTATTTTAAAAATATTTTATATATAACATTTGTAATATTTATTTAAAACCTTGACAAGTACATGATATATTGTTTCCATAGCCATCAAACAAAAAAATTTAAAAATATATGAGGATTAGAAAATTAATCAGATCTATTTTTATTTCCCATGAGTTATGTTGTTTATTTTTTTAGTGGAGCTCACATATTGTGTATAACATATATTCCAAAAACATAATCCCGGATTTCTATTATATTTTTTAATTGATGTTTTGTCAATTTATATACTTTTAGGTCTCTTATGAGATATGAAAATAATCCAACATAAGGAAAGTGGATTCCACTGGTTTCTCCTCAACTGATACATTTTTTTTATATATGATCATTCCCCTAAATATATTTGAATTTATCTATAATGAAATAATTTTTTGGTAAACTATTGAAATTTTTCAATAATTAATTTCTACTTCCTTTGCATCAATAGGAACACGTACAATACCACTTCTAGGTTTCTTTCCATGTGTTAGAAACCTCTCGAGATCATCGATATTTAATGAAATAATCAGATCATCCATATGATGATGATTGATGTAGAACCCCTGGTTTGAGGTATGTAGAATTTGGTTATGTTCTTTTATGTGTTTAAAGTGCATGGGATGAGTTGAGATGAGTTTGAGAGACTTTTGAATGGTTTTGAATTATATTGGAGGCTTTTCTAAGGGAGCACGGTATGAGCACGGTTAGGGGAAACCGTGAGTGTTCTCTAGGAAACCGTGCAGGGGGAGACAGTAGGCCTTGCATGGCCTCTGCACGGTATTTCAAACCGTGCAAGGTAGTCATGCAGACCCTTTCTCCCAAGGCAGTAGCATGCACATGGTTAGAGCACGGTTTTCCAAACCATGCAGGCTAACCGTGATGACACTTAAAAGTAGGTTTTTAAAACCCATGTCCACTCGGTCTTGCCTCATTTCTCTCGAATCTTCTTCCCACCTGAGCCTCACTTGGGATTTTCTCCTCTCAAATGTTGGACGGGCTCTCCCACATGTTTTGGAATAAAATCAAAGGGGTTTTGTTGTGATTTGAAGGCGGTTCTTCTCTGATAAGTCTCCTCTCGTGGTTCTTTGTGGTTTCCTCTAGATCTACATCTCCCTCTCTCTTGGTTTTCTAGATATACACCGGTTTTTTATAGATCTAGGGTTTTTGTTTGCTTGGATATTAATTTTAAGGCTTGAGGATGTTAAGGAAGGATATCTAGAGAAGTTTTTGTGGTGAGTTTGCCGGTTTTGAGGATCTGTTGCTTGTGGGTCGATATCTCCAGAACCTAAAAGGTCGGTTGCTTCTTTCTCGACTCCACTTATTTAGAACTAGTTTTTTTGGTTGCAATTAATTTTTGTTGACTAAAATTAATTTTTTTGTTGATGTGTGAAATTGGATGGAAATCCCTTTGGGGACATTTTGGGGATTTTTGAGAAAAAGATCTTGTGGAAAAATGCTCTTGATGTGATTTTAAAATGGGATTTTACAATGAGTTGTCTTATTGGTTTGATTAAGATGATTTGAGAAAATAGTTTTCAATAAAATGGGTTGTTTATTTGAAATGTGGTTGGGTATGGAAAATTATTTAAGGGTGTTTTCAATAAATGATTGATTTATTGAAGTGGATTGACATGTAATGTATTGTTGTGGACATGAAGGGTTACATGCTTGGTTATGGATTGTGTTTGTTGTGGGGAAGTTGGTGGGAAGACTCACACTAAAAGCTGAACGAGTTGGGTGGGAAGTACCACTGTTACTGTCTTGGGTTTTTAGGTAGTAGGCGGGATGTTCTACTAGATAAATATTTGGTGAAAGAGTTTGGCGGGAATTCCCACCATTACCGTTTTGGGTTGTAAGGTAGTGGGCGGGAATTTATACTAGCTGAAGATGGGGTGAATGAGTTGGGCGGGAAGTCTCACTGTTATGGTTGCTTTTTTGGGTGTTTCTTTGCATAGATGGAATTTATTGTGGAAATGTGAAATGGTTGAATTGGATACCCTATGTGGAATGTTTGGATTATGTCATTATTGTTTGGATTTCCCTAGGTTTACATGGTTTAGGTAGGATGGCTTAGTATGTTTTTGTTGAGTTATGGTAATGGATGCACTTGTGATTATTTTATATAAACTTATTTATATAAATTTTCTAATGGTTTTATCCTAGTGGCGTGTGTAGGGAATCCATTTAGGTAAAACCTTCTGAGTAGTTATACTCACCCCTGACTTTGGCACTTTGATGTCTTTTCAGATGTTGTATATCATGATACAGGTAAAGGTAAGCCATCTCATTTCTAGTTGTTCATGGTGATGCTTGTGATGTGTTGGTGGAGCTTGGAGATTGGATCTTGGCATGGATCTATGGTGGTGTCATGGCTCATGGTGTTATGTTATTTAGTCTTCTGCATAGTACTTTATTATTTTGTTGGATTATATTGGTTTTGGGTTGTATTTTAGAACAACTTGGTTGTCTTTTTGGAATACATGTTTGAATATTTTATTAACATGCATCATATAGTGGCTGTAGTGATGGTTTGGTTGGTTTTTTCATTAGGGAAAATTGTTCCCCAATTTGTTCTCAAATCCCACAACATTATTTCAATCCTTTGGAGCCTTGGGAACATCGCTTAAGGCCAAACAATCCCTCACCACCTCCTCAAGACAATGAGGTAGGGGTGGGGTGTTACAAATGGTTTCAATTTTTTCGGTCCTTTGGATTTGATTCTTGGATTTGGAGTCGACATTCATTGTGGTATATTCCTTGAGTCGGGATGGTAGCAATGCGTAGGAATGTTGGAACTTGGAATGTATTTCATAAAAGGACGTAGTAAACCCTTTTATGCTGATCTTCATGTTCCCTGGGAGTTGGGTACATAAGTGTTTTGGAGTCACTTGTAGGAATTGGATATCTCATTGTCGTGGGTGTAGCCAATGAGATTAGCATAGCATGCATAATAGAAATGACTTCCCCCTAGGATGCATATTTCATTGGGCATAATAATTTATGTGCTGAATTGAGAAATTGTTTTTCAAATCGGTGAAATTGTAATGTGAATAAATTTGGTTTTTTGAAAATGGTTTAGCTTTCAAAAATGGTGACACATGGAAAATGTGGACAGGTGGAAAGCCTCATTTTGATAATGTTGTATAATGCGATTTGAAATGGGAATTCTTGATATCTATGGAAGTCAGACTCATGGTTTTTTGTTTTCTGTTTATAGATATGGAACCGGGTAGACATTGTCGAGACCAATCGGAGGAAGCCACCGAAAATGTGTTTCCACTTGAGCCCCAGGTGAACCCGCAGTTGGCCCAAAGCATCGTTCAGACATTTCAAACATTTCAGTCAAGACTGCAACTAGATACACCTATTACTATTTCTATCACGGACTGAAATTCATGTAATGGAAGTACTTTTTTCCTCACGAGAGGAGCTATGAACCTCAACAGTGGGAGAAATAAAAATACAGAAACCTTTTCTCAACGACATAGAGTACATCAAAATCGAACCACTAGATTTTTCAAACTTCCTTCGAGACCCAATTGTATGCCCAGATTATTTTGGTGTGGTTATGTAGGCCACCTGAAATGGTATTTCAAGGAACAACTTCAACAATGTCACAACTACAAGCAGATGGGGCATCTTCAGCAGTATTTTCGTAATGCTATGAGGTCGGGTGTTTAGGACACTCCTCAGCAGGGGTAGTTTAATCTAGGAAATAAAGAGAAGATCATGGAAAGAACACATCTATTTTGTGCTGAGAAAGTTGTAGTGGATGATCAAATGGAAACATCCACTGTGCGGGGTACGGTTCTTTTAAATTCTATGTTGAGGCAAGCTTTGTTTGATATGACTGATTCCCATTCGTTTCTTACTTGTGATGCTGTTATTTTACTGGGTTTAACTCTGGATATGATGCCTTCGTTTTTGAAACTTCAATCTCCTCTAGGTTAAAGTGAGTGTTGAGACTTCTTGTGTAGATCATTTTGTATCGTTTTGGGCGAGGTTGAGCTAATGTGGAATTTCTCAGTGCTTGAGATGGATGGGTATGATGTAATATGGGGAATGGATTGGCTGGTGTCATTTAAGACCCACATCGAGTGTAATGCACAGAAAATGTATTTTACAACACACGATGGCGTTATACATCTCTTTAGAGGAGAGAGGCACGAAGGGAAGGGTGAAACTGGTTTGTTGGCACCAGCAACGGGCACGTTACTGTATCAGTGGGCGGTGTTGTTGTTGGAATCAGTGGAGAGTGCTGACCAGAGTGTTCTTCTGGTAGTGGTGGATCAATTCATGGATGTTTTTTCTGAAGAATACTTGGGGTTACCTCCTGTAAGAGAAGTGGATTGTACGATTTATCTTTTTTTGGGGACCAATCCTATATCACTTTCAACTTACCATATGGAGACTACTGAATTGTGATCATTGAATGTATAGTTGGATGAATAATAAAACTAAGGGTTTATCCGGCCTAGCATGTCTCCGTGGGAAGCGCCGATGTTGTTTGTAAAAAAGGAAGATGAAACTTTGAGACTATGTGTTGATTATCGTCGACTTAACCAAGTTACGATAAAGAACAGATATCCACTTCCAAGAATTGATGATTTGTTTGACCAGTTTAGGGGAGCCCAGTGGTTCTCCAAGATCGAACTGAGGTTGGGATATCATCTATTGAGGTTGAGGAAGGACGATATTAAAAAAAATCATTCATGAGTAGATATGGCCATTATGAATATGTGGTTATGCTATTTGGTCTAACAAATGTGCCAGTGGTATTCATTCCATTGATTAATTGGATATTTCAAAGATATCAGGATTAATTTGTGGTGGTGTTTGTAGATGATATTCTGGTGTATTCTAAAACAAGGGTGGAGCATGAGCAGCACTTGGAGACAGTGCTGGGGATCTTGAGGGATCATCTGTTGTATTGCAAATTTTTAAAGTGTGAATTTTGGGTACAAGTAGTCCATTTTTTTGGCAATGTGATTTCTAAATGGGGACTTTTAGTGGATCTGGAAAAGATAGAGGTTGTTATCTCATGGCAACCGCCAATGACTGTGTTTTAGGTACAGAACTTCTTCGATCTAGCTAGGTGTTATCGATATTTTGTATGTAATTTTTCACGTTTGGATTCACCGATGATAGCATTAACAGGAAAGAATGTTCCATTAAAATGGAATGAACACTATTAGCAGTTTCTCGAATAGATAAAGGGTTTCCTTACATCAACACCAATCTTGGTTTTTCCAGAACCAGGAAATGGTTGTGTGGTGTATTGAGATGCATCTAGATTAAGGTTGGGGTGAGTTCTCTTGCAAGGGAATACTGTGGTTGCATATGACTCATGGAAGTTGAGGGTGCATGATAATAACATCCCAACTCATAATATGGAATTGGAATCAGTGGTCCATGCATTGAAAGTGTGGCATCAATATCTCTTCTGTGATAAATTCACGCTATATACAGATCACAAGAGCTTCAAGAACATTTTCTCAAAAAGGGATTTGAACTTGAGGCAAAGGAGATGGATGAAATATCACCAGATGTTTCATTTTGACTTTATGTACACAGTGGTTAAGGGAAATTTGGTGGTGGATGCATTAAGTAGAAAATAATATTCACATGTGGTTAAACATGCATCATACTAGTGGCAGTTGATGTCAGTTATAGCTGACATGTGGTTGGAATTTGAGGACCAGTCCGATAAAGCGGTCTTCGTTCCAGTTTTGTTGATTACTGACTTGGTTGACCTGGTTAATGAGGCGAAGATATCTGATTCTGAGTGCATGACCATGAGGTCAAAACTCCATGGTAGGGAGACCATTGAGGGTTAGCAACTGAATAGAGATTCAGTTTTGTGTTTTCAGAATTGGATGGTTTTACCAGTTTCTTGTCTGAAGGATCTTCTCAGGGCGTATCATCATTTAAGGTGGGATATTCGTCTTATAATTATTATAATTTATAAATCATTTAAAGCATAGTTCGGGTGGGATGGTATGAAAATAATTGTTGATGAGTTTGTTTCGAGATGCTTGACTTGTTAGTAGGTCAAGGTAGAGTATCAGATGCCAGCAGGAATGTTTCAGTCTTTACCCATCCCTATTTAGATGTGGGAGAAAATATTGATGGATTTTGTTATATGTCTCCCAAGAACGGTTAGAAAGCATGATTCCATTTGGGTGATCGTGGATCAGCTAATGAAGTCGGCCCATTTCATCCTGATTTGTGAATCTCATACGGTGTATGATTTGTCCAAAATCTATATTCAGTAGGTGGTAAAGATGCGTGGTGTTTCAGTTTCGATTGTATTAGATAGAGGTTCGAGGTTTAAATCTTGTTTTTGGAAATATTTACAAAAATCCCTTGGGACAAAGTTGACAATGGGAATGAAATATCACACTCAGACGGATGGTCAATCCGAGAGGTTGATACAAACATTGGAGGATATGTTGCATGCTTGTGTCATGGATTTTGGTGGCTCGTGGGAGGATCACTTGTTGTTGCTTGAGTTATTGTACAATAATAGTTATCAGGAATCCATACATATGGCTCCTTTTGAAGCATTGTATGGGCGGCCATGTCATTCTCCACTATGTTTGGTGGAAACGGATGAGTCCTCAATGGTTGGACCGAGCCTTGTCCAGGAGACTATGGAGAAGACCAGGTTAGTCAGGAAGTGAATGGAGACAACTCAGAGTTATCAGAAATTGTATGAGGATCATTTTCGTCAGCTATTGTCATTCGAGGTGAGTGATCATGTTTTCCTGAAAATCTCTCCTAGGTGGGGACATTGTCGGGTTTGGAATAAGGGAAAGTTATATCCAAGGTATATTGGACCTTTTCATATTCATGAGCAGGTTGGTGAGGTGGCTTATCATTTGGATTCATCATCTAGGTTCAGTGCAGTGCACAATGTGTTTCATGTGTCGCAGTTGAACAAGTATCAGCCGGATCCGAGCCATGTTATTCGATGGGATTATGTTGAGCTAGAGCTGGATGCTTCGATGGAGCACATGCCAATGAAGGTTGTGGATTGGCAAGAGAATGTCTTACGAGGTAAAAGCATTGGTCTAGTTCGGGTTTTGTGGCAGCATGGCCAGATCCAAGAGGAGTCTTGGGAGAGGGAGAATGATATGGTTGTGCAATGGCACGAGCTCTTTCGACAAAGGGTGGGTTCTCTACTTTCCTAGGATGAAAAGTACAATGATGGGGAGAATGTAGCACCCCCAGTTTGAGGAATGTATCCTTTGTTTATGCTTCTTTATGTTTTTAATTTTCACGGGATGAGTTGAGAAGAGGTTGGTAGAGTTTAGAATGATTTTAAATAAGTTTGGTGGCTTTTCTAAGGGAGCACAGTTTGAGCACAGTTAGGAGAAATCGTGCAGGATCTCCAAGAAACCATGTATGGGGAGACAGTAGGATTTGCATGGAATGTGAACGGTTTGTCAAACCATGCGAGGAAACCATGTGGACCCTTGCTCCGGAGGCACTAGAGTGTGCACCGCTTTCCAAACTATGTGGGATAACCGTGTGGACACTTAAAAGTAGGGTTTTAAAACCCGGGTCCACTCGGGCTTGCCTTGTTTCACTCCAAGCTTCCTCCCACCCGAGCCTCACTTGGGATTTTCTCCACTCAATGGTTGGAGGGGCTCTCCCACATGTTTTGGAATCAAATTGAAGGGGTGTCATGTTTATTTGAAGGTGGTTCATCTCAGGTAAGTCTCCTCCAGTGGTTCTTTGAGGTTTCCTCGTGATCTACATCTCCCTCTCTCTGAGTTTTCTTGATCTACACCCGTTTTGTGTAGATCTAGGGTTGTTTTTTCATTGGTTGTTAATTTTAAGGCTTGTGGGTGTTATGGAAGGATATTTAGAGAGGTTTTGGTGTTGCGATCACTGGTTTGAGGAGTAGTTTCTTGTGGGTTGATTTCACAAGAACCCTACGGGTAGGTGGCTTCCCTCTCGACTCCACTTGGTTAAAACTAGTGATTTTGGGTGCAATTAATTTTGTTTATTAAAATTAATTGTTTTGTTTATGTGAGAAAATGGATGGAAATTTTTTTAGGGAGGGTTTGGGGATTTTTGGGGGAAAAGGGATTGTGGCGAAATGCAATTTATGTGATTTTAAAATGGGATTTTAAAATGATTTGTTTTGTTGGTTTGATTAATATGATTTGAGAAAATGGTATTAAAAAAATGGGTGTTTTATTGAAATGTTGTTGGGTGTGGAAAATGATTTGACGATGTCTTCAATAAATGTTTGATTTATTAAAGTGGATTGACATGTAATAAAAATGGTGAATTGCGTTTTTTGTGGCCTTAGAGGGTTACATGCTTGGTTATGGATAGTGTTAGTTGTGGGGAAGTGGGCAGGAATTCTCACTATAAAAGGTGACCGAGTTGGGTGGGAAGTCCCACTGTTACCATCTTGTGTAGTTATGTAGTGGGTGGGAAGTCCTGCTATCTGAAGATTGGGTGAACGAGTTGGGTTGGAAGTCCCATCGTTACAGTTTTGGGTTATCAGTTAGTGGGCGGGATGTCCTGATTGCTGAAGATGGGGTGAATGAGTTGGGTGGGAAGTCCCACTATTATGGTTGTACTGTTGTGTGTTTCTTTGCATAGATGGAATTTTTTGTGGAAATGTAAAATGGTTGAATTGGATTCCTTACGTGGAATGTTTGGATTACAGCATTATTTTTTGGATTTCCCTGGGATTACTTGGTTTGGGAAAAATGGCTTCATAAGGGTGAGTTGACTTATGGTAATGGATTCACTTATGATTATTTTATATAAACTATTCTATATAAATGTGCTAACAGTTTTATCCTAGTGGTGTGTGTAGGGAATCCATTTGGGGAAAACCTACTGAGTAGTTGTACTCACCTCCTACATTGGAACTTTGGTGTCTTTGCAGATGTCGTATACTATGATACGGTTAAAGGTAAGGCATCTCATTTCTAGTGGTCTGTGGCGATGCCTGTCATGTGTTTGTAGAGCATAGAGCTTTGATCATGGCATAGAGCTGTGGTGGTTTCATGGCTCGTGGGGTTTTTTTATTTAGTCTTCCATATAGTACTCTGATTTTGTGTTGGATTATATTGATTTTGGGTTTTATTGTAGAACAACTTGGTTGTCTTTTGGGAATACATGCTTTAATTTTTTATTAACAAGCATTATATAGTGGTGGTAGCGATGGTTTGGTTTGTTTTGTCTTAAGGGAAAATCGTCCACCAATTTGTCCTCGAAGCACTCAGAATTATTGCCTGCCTTTGGCACCTTGGGAATGTCGCTTAAGGTCAATTAATCCATCACCACCTCCTCAATCCAATGAGGTAGGGGCGAGGTGTTACAATTGATCCCTAAAACATGATATTTTTTAGAATCAATGAAAACAACAACGATATGAGCCAACTATTCAATTATGGGATTGATATCCACTTTAATCTCTATGTTTCTAGAATTTTTTGATTTTGGACAATCAATTTTACATATAAGCATGATGTTTTCTCATAATTACTTTTAAATAAATATTTTTGATTAATCATCCACTCTATTATAATTCTAGTTTTTATCCCCCAAAACCACTATTAATTAAATATATTATTATTCATCAACAATAGATATAAATACTCTGTAAAAATAATGGATTTTTTTAGCTTCCATATTGTTTATAAATTATCAATAAAATCTATAATTACTTCAATAATAAGGTCCTCACAGTATTAAATTTCATCAAAAATTAGTTTCTAAGGAGATAAAATCATATTATTAATTAAATTTATTATTTTTAAATAATTTCTTATATGATTCAACTTTTTATTTTCCACACCTAAATGATTTCATCATGAAATATTTATTTTCACCATTATCATTGAATTTATTTTGAAAGCATTTAGCAATATACTTTCTATCCACATAAATTGTATCTAAAATGAATATTCCAATTAAATTTCCATTTTCAACTCCTTTTATTTGTGGAACGAAACTATATCACCACCTCAATATCCATATCATGTAGGTCATCTCCCAATATCAGTTTCTTCACCACCTTGAATGACATATCCTGATAATTTTCCAATATGAATAACACATTTAATTTTTTTTTTCTAGTCAAGTGAAATGTGGTCTCTATGATTACTATCCTAGATCACTACATATGGGTGTTTTTTATTTGAAAATATATACCATTTCATTGAATAATTATGGTATTGTTACCAGGATTCTCGTTATAATTATTGTATCATAAATTATTTCTTTGAGTTTTCATATCTCTAAAATAATACAGCTTAGTTAATAAAAAAATAATCAAATGGACCATTTAAATTTGTCAAAAAATCATCATAATATTTCCATATATGTTAATATATGACATCACATGCCTTGGAATCACATTCATAGATGTTGGGACGTTTTTTTACACATGGCATGGGATGATTTACATAACATCACCATCATTTAAATTTCATTAGTTAATTATAAATCCAATTCATTAACAGATTTGGAATAAATATCATGCTCCCTTTATTCATTACAAGACATAACTCTTTACTCTAGGCTCATTGAGATCCCATGTATTTATTTTTTATAGATATCAATTCGTAATGATTAGAAATTGAGTTTTATTTTATACATCTATAACTGATAATTAATGTTTATACAATCCCAAATTCCTTGTAAATTATGAAAACTACTATCGAATTAAATCGATAAAAAATTAAGATAAAAAATTTACTATGATACCACAAATTAGTCCATTAAAATTTAAATATCATTGGGGTAGTGAATCCTGTTAAATCAATTTCCACAGATAAGCCTCCACCAATTTTATTTTTATATTATTATTTTTCATCCTTTATTAAATAAAATTGATATGAACTATTGAGAATATAAAATTAGTGACATAAGTGATTTTACATGATGCACAAAAATTTGGATATTCAAAGGGGTATACAATGGAAATATGTCAATTCACCTGAGACACTAACCTGACATCAATTTATAGAATTTAGAGTAGTTTAAAAACCCTCTATGTTTATTATAATTTAAAAAATAGATAACCCATTATCTCCTTAATCAAAGTAACTCACAACTCCCCCACAAAAATTTATGTGTCATCCAAGACCGAAATATTAATATATCACTAACACTGATGAAAACATAAACACAACTTTTATCCATAATGTGAATATTCTATGATTTAGAGTGATATGGACTCATGGATAATGCATATCATATTTTCTAACATTCAAACAGTGCTCTAAAATACTACTATAATTTTATTTGACTAAGAATTATTTTTCCATATTACCAATATGTATATCCCATTTATTTATATTTTCATTAATAATATTCACATATATGTATTACTATTAACCCTATAATATATGGATGTACTATTCTCTCCATGTGATATTATATTTAATTAAATATACTTCTTGAGAATTTCATTAAATATATTTTCTTTAATTTTCATAATGTTATCCTTTATCCTATTTTTGTGTGAACAACCTTGAAAGAATAAAATCATCAACTTGAATGGTCAATAAATATAATACAATGATTATTCACTATGTTAGAATGAATATCTATAGGAACCAATTTTACAATTTCATACATGCATCTCATAGATTCATTCATAATACTCATTAGGGGTATAAATTTTTTTATAGTATTTTTTTAAAACCCTACATTGTAATTTCATTGAAATGGTCATCATTATCTCCATGTTTCATAAACACCTAGTATTTTTCCATATTTTGGAATTTAATTTCATTACATTTCACAATCACTAAGGTATTTACAACATCTATTTAAATAGATTTCATTTCATATATACAACATTAGGTTTTCAATTATTTCCAAAATTTATATCAGTTATATTTTACCATTGATAATAACCATTATGTATCACCTATTTTCATGTAATATATTAATAAATATCTCCACTTACAAAGGTATTGAATCATTCGTATCACAATGCAAGTTTTTTACATTTTTTAATTTTTTTTAATATTCTTGATGTTACAAACCACATGTATTTTATTCTAATTTCAATGTATTAATATTATAATAGTAATATGACATATCCATTATTGTGTTTTTTATAATCTATATTGAATCATTGTGAACTGGATTCCATTTACATATATCTGGATGAAATTTATAGATTTTCCTTATAATATAGAATTGAATAAACTGAATTGTATTTTCCTAATTTAAATGACATGGAAATGTTGTAAAATTTTTAATTTTGCAACAAATACACATATTTTTATTTTATATATCATATTGTTGTTCCATAGGATAATTAATTTCATATATCATAGTTAGTCGTAACATTATGTATCTCGTTGATTCCCATTGCACATGGGGTTCTGGTCACCCATATATGAGTGAGTTAGAAAAATTATTATAAATATACTAAACCATGTGGGGACCTTTATAATGATTCCAAAATTCATCATTCCCTCATGATAAACATTATTCAAGACAATGTAATCTCCTATAAAGGCTCCATCAATAATTGTTTCAATAAAAACAACATTAAAATTACTACACACAGATTTTCTCTAATAGGTTGTACTTTTCCCATGATGGTGATTTATGATCCAATGGAACTATTGTAACACTATTTTTGGTGTTGTTATACTTTTTTATTTTTATTTTATAATTTACACCTTTAAATTAACATATCTAGAATTTCAGAAATATAATCATCTCATGATTTTTATCATTCATTTATCCTGTTGTGTCGGATATTTATTTAATAATGAGTAAATATTATTTTTTACTATTTCTACCCAAATATAGGAAACTATTTCATTATTTTGTTCATGTTATGTCAAAGAAACAGGTTTTCCACTAATATCAGAAAAATATAAAAATCGTGCAAGATGATATCATCTGTAACCCAAAACATTTCTCAATAGTATAATATCACATTGATTCATTATGTTGACTCTCAGTAGTTAATAAAAAAATTAGAATTTTACTACTAAGATCACCCTGTCTCTATCCTCTATAATATATTGATGAATTTTACCTGATCTATAAAAATAATCAAAATCAATATGAACGCACATATTAAAAATCTATAACATATAGAATTTAAAATAGTTCTAGAATTGGTTTCCCCATTCATTTTTTATATAACATCAGTAAAAATATTCAAAAGATCAACACTATAAATATAAGTGATCTATAATTGTTTCTTCATAAATATAATATATAAAAAATTAGTAGTTTTATGAATTATACTCCATTCATTGTTTTCATGTAGATTTTCACTTCAACTATGATAACTTATATTTATATTTAATGATTAAAATTTAAAACATTGAAAAATGTGATTACATGTCCTGCTAGTTTTTAATCATTCAACCTTATCAACTAAAACATCTCTATATAATATTTTTGTAACTACTCCACCTTCAATCAACATTAATAAATTTCAGGTTTTTTACACTAATGCTGAAAAGTATCACTGAAAACTCAATCATTATTATTACTAACTCATATTTAATATTTCCACAACAACTATCATTATTAAATTTTAATCAATGAAGAAACATCTCTACATATTTTATTTTTTATATCTAGTGATATTGTATTTTATTAATAGGAGACTCTCAGGTATAAATTTTTTTCCCTTACATGTCTCTTAAAATAGATCAATGACAACTATATATTGTTTTAAATAAACATAGGCATCATATGTGATCAATAGGTGACCATTATATTTTAATTTGAACTAGTCATTTGGATTTACTTGTACATATAATGTTGAGGATACTAGAAATTATAAAATCTTCACTGAGAAACCATTTTGATTTGACCAATATATATTATATAAAAACCCTTATCTATGGGCCATTATGAATTTCATATAGACAACATGTATAAATTCATGTGAAATCATAAGTATTGTTACATATCATCTTGAAAATATGTACATATTTATTTTAACAATAGATAAACTCTTTCATATTATCTTGAGTACACTTACATTTTTATTTAAAACTAGAATTACCATTATGTATTATCATAAATAAAATTATTTATTTATCATTAATTAAAAATATTTGAAATTCATAAAATCATCGTAAAACAATTATATGAATTTTCAAGGAATATTAATTCACAACAAAATGCATCAAAAAATATTCCCAAATAAATCCAACAATAATTAAATTTATTTTAAAAATACAATAGATTTAAAACAATTCCATTCAAAATTACAAATCTCTATTTGGGACTAATGTGAACCCCATTTAACAAAAAAACATCCAGTTAGAGAATTTCACAAATAAAATATTCCTAACACTAGCATAATAGACCAAGAAATTATTTCTATAAATTCCATCATGTAATTATAAGAAAATTATTTACAAGTTATATAGATATTCTATTCCAAATTCTATATTGTTGATCATAGTGGATCATGTAGTCACCCTAAGAGTGGGTGGGGGTTAATCAGTGGTGTCCAACTTTTTGAAATACATAATAATAATAATACTTTTCATCATTTAACATAATCAATCCAGATATCTTTTTAGGATGTTGGGATCTCATATTATTCACCCTCAACTAATTTCCCTTATACAATGTAGGAAATTTAAACTAAAAAATAATTTAAGGATTTTAATAAGGTACTGTTATATGTGTGGTTACATTATCCATGATTAATCTAGAATAATCTGTTAATTTGATTATCCATAATAATATCCAACATAGATAAAATGTTTTGTGGGATGAAATCACCGTTAACCATAATCCTTCACTATTTTATGAAAGTGAAGAATATTTATATTACATCGGTATAGTTCTTAACTAAAAAAATTGAATGATATTTTTATATCGGAAATTCCAATTATTCATAAACATTTCCAGACCTCCACATACATGGTACATAAACAATATATGATCTTCCTCTAAATTTACATTCACGTTTGACAATCCTACATTTGGAAGGTATAATTCATGATTCCAATTCTTCATAAATATTATTTATCAGAAATTCTATACGTTGTTACATTGAATTGGTTTATCATTTCACCATTCTTTATAACCTGATTCTCTTATTTATAGAAAACATTTACCCAATTCAATCTCAATTAAAAGGGTTCCTTAAAAACATTCTCCAATATTATGTTCCCTAATTTAATCAAATTAATCATAAATATTCAAATGGTGTTGACCAATTTTATAACCACACAGTCCTGTAATTGGTATGGAATAAAAAATATCCTTGAATTTTTTTTTTTCAATATTTCCATTTTTTATCCAAATATAAATCTTCTTAAAATAATAAAGGTCAACTTATTCGTTATTGTTTCCTAAAATTTCAATATAAAAACAAAGTTCTTATATCAATCAAATCATGACTATATTTCTAAATGTTGACTTTAGAACATTTAATAGTCATATTTTATTACTTAACATATTTCAATAAGGATCCCCAATTCTATTTTTTAGGCAAAAACATTCTCCATGAATTTAAAAATAATTTTACATAAATAATGACATTATAATTTAAACTTAATTTAAATATAACATCACAACTAAAAAAATTATAGAACCCAATTTTTATCAAAAAAATTTGAAGGATTCCTCATTTATATTTAATAAAATATATCTTTCATGATTTATAAAATTATATCCAATAATATTGTTTTACCATTTATGGTATAATCATAGGATTTATTTCTTCATTTGATGTTTATCGAGTTGATTCATAAGATTAACCCATTCAGTAAAAATTAATATTTATATCTATCTAGTATAACATAATTTTTATCTCCTTGCCTTATGGCACCAAGGATTTCTCAATATGGTATTACAATATATATTTATCTATCTCCTATAACATCACATCATTTTCATTTTTAAACAAATTCATAATTTTTCCATTTTTAAAACATTCTCTCCAAAAAAATGTTATGAATGAACTCTTAAAAAAAATGGATATCCTTTAGTAATCTTGATATTTGGTACAATCGAAAAAATAATGAATCTTTTGAATTTCTCATGAAAATCAGAATAAACCCCTATAAGAAACCCCTTTTGTATATTATTTTAATTTTTTATTAGTGATCATACACATATAAATTTATACAATATATTACCAAAATAAATACTTTCTTTTTCATCATCTAATGGACACATAAATATACCCATTTTTTAATCTTTACTATAAAATTTTTTTTTCGTCAATGATTTTTATTTCATTCTTATTGAAAACAATCCTACCTTCTCCTATGAGAGTTATTATTTTTTTCATCAATATTGATGTTAGTTTGAATCCTAATTGTTATTATTATTGGGGGAGGATGAAAAAAATTTCACTCATTTTCTTATTCTACATATTTCATCCATGACAATGAATTTCTTAAATGAAGGATTAAAATTTTTTTATTAAATAATGTTATAAAAATGAACAAACACTAATCCTCCATGAGTAGTTATTTCTGTTGAAAATATGAGAGGAACCGAAAATTATGTAAATATATATATATATTCTATAAGGGATAAAAATATTAATGAAAATATTTCAAGAATGTGTTCAATATTGTTTTATTAAAAAATAATTCCAATAAACATTTCAAAAAGTGTACCAAAATTTTAAAATATAAAATATTAGGTTTCTACCATATTAGAAAATATTTTTTAACTTTTAGTCAACAAAATTATCCCCCAAAAAATCAATTTTAATTTTTCTGAATGGATTGGAGATAAAATATAATTGTACCTATAGAAGGTAGAATCCTCAAATATCTTGAATTTTTATATATAGAAAATGTATAAAATATTTTTTTGATTTACTTATCTAGGATATCCATGTGTGTCTTTGCATTATATTCAAATTCCTACTCCCTTATTATTCCCATCATATCATAATTTCTCATTGATTGATTATTAAACCACCACCATCAAATAATTCACTATAACACATGAATTCCAAAATTTGAACGATCATATTCAATTTATTATGATTGGTTCTCCATGAATTATATTTTCCATATAATAGTATAATATTAATAAAAATTTTCATGATAATTTGAAGTACCTTTATATAAATTTGAATGACTCTCTATTTTTAGTATGTATATTTTTACACTTCTAGATTCATAGAACTACACAATTTGATATCCTCCAATAGTTAATATCTTTCACTAACTCTTTATTTGATACACTTTATATTTCATTTATCAACCATACTATTTTTATCATATGTCTAAGATACCTACATGACCATTCATGATATTCTTATGGATGGTAATATAAGTTAGTCTCATTTTCTCATTTAGTGTATCACATTTTCATGACTTTAGATGATCATCGATACTTTATTACCTTATATAGATCCTCATGACTATTATATGAACTCATGAAGTTTCATACACTCTCTAAAAATACAGTTTACTCTATTTCATAAAATACCTTGAATCTATTTAGATTTTTATTTTTCAATCTATTGTAGTGAATTTTATCACCCCTTTCGTTATTTTTTATAATATCATATGTATGATTTTTAACTGATTCTCAAGAAGATCTTCAGATACATCACATTATAGATAGTACTATTTCAGATATAATATTTCATTTTGAAAGGAATTATCTATTTTATTTAATCAATTTTCACCTTCTAATCGAATAATGTTTCCATTTACATGCATGTGGTGTTCTTCCCATCGTGAAATCATTGTGATTGATATAATAAATTACCACAATACACTTTTTTATATATCTAGGAACTACGTTACAAAATCAAGAAATAAATCTTCCATCCAAATTTATTATAAAATATAATGTTATTAAAAACCTATATTAATATATTCCCACATCTGAACATTCTAATCTATTACTCTCAGAACAAAAATTCATAGTCTGATAATATCAGCCTGATGTACTACATCTGATAATTTTTATTCCTTGTCTAAACTAAATCATAATTCTATTGATAATATACTGTTGGATAAAAATACTTTATCAACTGGAATTGATATATGTAAACGAGTAATTACATAAAAATAAAAATATATTATATTCATACATGAAATATTAAATATCCTAAATTTGTATTCATGTACATGGATTCATCATTTAATGTAATGTTGGATATTATTTCACAACTCATTTGCATGTTTCAATTTTAATCCCTATCATGTAAGGTCATATGCATCAAAAATAAATACAATCACAACTCATATTTGTCTATATCATTATGATATTATTTATATAGAATAATTTCTTCTTATGAAAAAATATTTCATGATTAATATTTAAAAACCTATGTTAGGTCTAATATGTGATCAGTGACACATAATAATATCATTCATGTGATTGAATTAAATATCCATAATTCAAGGATTACATATCTTTTCCAACATAATTCTTTTGAAAATATAATTTTTTTCATGCATAAAATAGTAACATAATTTTCGTTCACAGTAAACTACCTATGGTATAATAATTATTCTCTATTTCAGGATAATGTTCCTATGTCCACAACATTTGATAGCCCTTATAATTATAAACCTTTAACCCCTGATATAAAAATTTCTTATTCATGAAATAATTATCCATGATTATAATATTTCTATTACGGATATAATCACAATACTGATTATATTAATATTAGAACGTATAAATCAATATATCTTTCTCAAATTCTAAATAATTTAATATTAGGGTAAAAAAATCACTAGATTCACAAGATTCTCCCTAAATTGAGACTCCCCTTTCTAATCATAATGACTCTCCTCGTCTATATCGGTTTATATATTATTTAGATATATTTTATGATATTCCTCTAATAATAATTTAGTTGACATATATGAACAACATCAAGATATTTTTAGCTCATTGATATGAATCACCCAAATTTTGTTTATTCCCAATTTTTTTTAATAGAGTTTTATATTACAATGACATTAATTTTTTAATGATATGTATAAATCGTTCATTTCACTCCTCACATTATTTGGATCATTCCACTAATGTTATAGTTCTTTCAAAAATAATTATTATTCTCAATGATGAAATTTATTTCTATCCTTTTGGTGAACTAATTTATGTATTACTCCTTCATTCAAAATTATTTTTAAACTAGATTAATGAATTCAACTAAGAGTATCTAGTTTTATCTCCTTCCAATTAATTTTCTCTTTGTAAATATTTCATCTTCTATAAAAACATAGTTCGTTACTTTTAACTATTTATTAAATTCAACACAAGTATCGAGATGGTGTTCCTATTCATTTAGAGATATTCAAGTACTATAATATTATTTTTCTATCTGTTACACTTTTATTTCATCACCTAGTACTTTTAAAATATCTTAGTTTACTTTTTTTCTTTATTAGTGACTTTCATACTAATAATCCACAAATTATATTCATTGAAGCATTATACTACTGGTTAGCTGATCAATATTCATTCCAATAAACATTAAATATGGAATTTATATACCATTTTATTATTCGATGAAATCCTTCTATAGTAAAATTATTTAATGATTTATTGAAATTATTTTTTTAGTATGTGTTTGTAAATTACATTAGCATATTATACATCCATTATAAGGATATTACTTCAAGAGATGTCTGAATTATAGTATCTTGGTTACAAACCAAAATTTGGGAAACTCATTTTTAGCAGAAAATTTTGATTATAGTGATACAATAATATTAATCAATATAAATATGTAAAATGATGTTCAATAGAAATTTCTATCAGTTTTATTTATTCTGGAGTTCAATAACGTATAATTTCCCATCATTCTCTTAACATCACCATGAATTTAATAACATTCAATTATATTGTAAATTTGTGTCATCTGGATTATATGATGGAATAGGGTGGAATTTAATCCACCTACTTATTTTTGTAAGATGCCGAAATTGTTTTCTCAACATAAAAAAACTATTCACCTTAATGTTTTCTAGAATGAATGATTTCTTTTTGGAAATTTTCATCAATTTTCATCATCCACCAGTTAATTTTTCCTCATAATCATAAATACGATTTGAATATTCTTATCTTTATTGTTATAATAAAACTATTTTCTCTTATAAGAAGGCATATATCCATTATTTTATTTTTTATCATTAAACATATTTGGAATTAAAAAATTTGTGTCTTTTGAGTTTTCTTATTACAAGTAAACTATCAAGAACCAAAACAACTTCATAAGAACATCCCAAAAAACATTTTTTTTATATTCAAATATGTATTATATTGCGAAAATTCCTTCAAAATAAAATTGTATTGTTTTTAGTGATTTTTTTATTATGAATGTTTTCATTGTGAGTTGCTGAGATCCATAGATATTTGTTATAGTGCATGTTAAAAAATATCCATGAAAATGTAAAGGATTCAATGGAGGTGGTAAAAATATTTTACATACAATGTTCTATCATTTAATAGTTTGATAAATTTATGGGGACCCAAATATGGTGGTTGTTTCAATCATCATGAAAGTTTTATTTCTAGGAAAAAATTGTATAAGAATAGAAAATGGTTGATTTTACTGAAGTTAAAGATATTTTAAATGGAATTTAGTGTTGCAAAAAGATTGGTTTTGTGATGATTTAGAGAATCATAAACATGTGATAAAAAATGATACATCATTGTGGCTATAAGAATTGGGGAATTGTGGATGTGTGAAGGATTGACGGTAATATCCATGAATATAATAATCATATCATATTTTTAAATTTAACTTAATTATGTATATTTTTTAATGTGATTATTGTGATTTAGGAAAATGAGATGAAGAAAATAGATTCATCTGAAATGGGAAGAAACACCAAAAAATAAACATCTACACCCCTAGAAAAATAGAGCAATAATTACGTAACACTAATTCAAAGGCTCCAAATTCATCATGGTGATTCATGAATGTAGTTATTTTTTAAAAGATTTCAAATAACGGATGTAAAAAAATCCTATGAAATCCAACCAAAATATGTAATAATCATGAATGTGTTTATGTTTCTGATGGAAATAAAAGGTCGACTGAAACTTGGGAGCATTTTGAAGCTTGTTCGATCATTGTAAAATAGTTTGATCTTCACAAAAAAAGGTTTCTTTGAAAAATCTAGTTTATAATTGTTAAATAGGTGAGATTCAAAAAACTTTGGGCTTTAGTGAAGTCAATTTATTCTTTTGAGGAATTGAGATTCTTAATGATGTAATTTTTAGAATTGTAAATCAAGTGAGAATTATAAGAGTGTTGAAAATAAATTTCCTAGTAAAACACTGATAAGGTTGTATTCATCATTTGGATAGAAGTCGAACATCAACATAGTATCTAGAAAAAATTGAAGATATATTAATTATTTCAAATGAAGGTACCAAAATATCCATATACTAATTGTGGATTCTTTCTAGAATAGTGTGGAAATAAAGTGAAGAAGATGATCCTTTCATCTAGCACCGACCCTTCGTACGAGAGATCGAAGGAGTGACTATTTGGAAGGATTGAGCTATACCAATATTTTGTAATGGAATTAATCATGAAAATACAAGTAAACTATCCAAAATATTTGTTTGGATTTATGCTTTAGTTGATTTGGTAAATTAGAACATTCCCATGGTATGTTCCGGACAAATCCCATTGAGGGTGAACCTTGTACAATATTTGTGTCTTATGAATTTGTTCATTTAAATTAATATATTTTATAGGGAATGGAGAGAATAGTGTTTTATTTAACAAGTGATAAAATGGTAAGTTTTTTTATGATATCATACCTCGAATACCCCTTAAAATGTTATATAAGTTAGTTGAAAAAACAATTGGCATCAAATGGAACAGATAATTTCAGTGTTTCTAAAAAAGGTGTTTCATTGGAGGTTTTCAATCACAATGGGATTATGAAAATCTGTGAAAAAAAAATTCAATTATGGGAGAATATGAAGAAATAATATTTTTGATCATTTAGAATGCATGTCTTTATGGTGTTTATTCATGTTATTTTATCAACTGTAGAAAATGGTGATTTATCAGAAGAAGACCGCATGAAATTGAATGAGAAAAACTAAAGGAATCAATGCTTTAGCAGGAGTCCAATTCATTGAAAAATATATGATTGTTATTTCATATAATTCCACACATGACATGTTTTTAATGTTTATAAATATTTAGGATGGATACACAAAAGTCAGAGAAAAAATGTCGTAGGTTCAATGGAACAAGTATATTGATCTTAGAATGAACCCTAATGAGTATATTGATTCTATATTTAACTAGATGAATATTTCTGTTGAATACATGAATTGTGTAAATGAAATCAATGATTATTTAAAAAATTTCAATGATATATTGTGAAAAATTAGACCATAGTTAAATGTAAAAGTTTGTATATTTCAAGATAAAGATCTCAGAAAAATGAAATTGGATCGATTTCATAGTACTCTTGTTATGTACCTAATGAGAAATGATGAAAATTAGTTTTAGTAAAAAGTTATGTCTAATGATGTTTCATTAAAGGCCCTATAATATATCTCTATTGAATATCGAAATGAATAAGAAGAGCCGAATTACATCATCTCATTCCCCTAATCGAATAAAAAATGAGGAAAATGAATGTTCAAATGGAAACTCTAACATTCATGCTTCTGATGTAGAAAGGTTATACATCTTCCATGGAGGTTACCCATGAAGATTCAACACAATCAAGTCGATGGAGATGAAGATAACATGAAGAATTATTCAAACTACATGAAATATTAAAAAAATTAATGGAAATTTATTCAAAAATAAGAATATTACTTCAAAAGAAGTTGACATTTCAGAATGATTTGATGGAGAAGAGTTTGAGGATATAAATGACATTGAAGAAAATGATATGTTTGAAGTTATTAGAAATTCACAAACAAGTGACCAAATATACAATGAAAAATGATAATTCAAGGGAATACTTGACCTTTAAGTAGAATTATATTTTTTATTTGATGAGGTTGACATTTGGATAGCCAATACAATGATATACCACATTATGGTTCTTGATACCAAACTCAATATGGAAGATCAGAAAGAATCGATGTTTTAGTTAACAGATTAAATTTAAAATGATAAACCTCCAATGCCAGATAACTCAGATATGATCACTGAGTACAAGATCAATATTTATGAATAGAAAATGGTTATAACTCTTTTGAATCATATAGAAAAATGATGAGATAAATTGATACAAATGATTTAGGAGGCGGTTATTAGCCTATGAAGGAAGGTGAACAACCAGGAGAAACTATTTACCCTAGAAATGTATGCCACAAAGGAAAAAAATGTAACAGTAGTGTTCAAATATCTGATAAAACAAATAATGCAATGTTATGAGAGTAAAATGATTGATTATAACGTCGCATATAGTATGGGGAATGATAACAAATAGAAAGATATAATGGTTGATGTTAGACTATAAGAATCCAGTCTGAGATCAAAGACTTATTTGGGTACAAATCACAACTACATTATTTAGAGATCCTAAGGGAATTCCATTAGAGAATTACTGACATATAGTAATGCACATCAATTATATGTTATTATTGTAGTAATATGGGACACTAATTTTTTTTCCATAACGTGTAGGTACTGATGGGAACTAGAAAAATAGAGGAAACTATACAATGATTAATATAACAAATATGTAATTTTATGGTAACCGTTTCACGTGTAAAGGATTCAGATACATTGAAATATATTAATCATCAACAATTCTATTGATTACGCCTAAGAAAATTGAAGGTAGTAAAAATTAGTAGATCAATGTATCATGAAATGAGTTCAAATTGAAAAATAAATTTCCATCTCTAAAAGATGATGTTGGTTTATCATACTCCAAGGATGATTGATATTATCAATATGAATTGCTTATGATATGAAATTCATAATTCATAAAGAAAAGAGCTAAGTATACAGTGGTTACAAAGATGACCATTAAAGAATAAGATCATTCAAGTGTATGAATCGTTAATACATGATGCACAACCCAAATAAAAGGAAATAAGGATATTTTTATAGGCATAAAATATGACAAGGAATTATTTGATAAATTTGGAAATGATGATTTCCTAAACATTTATGGCTCAAGAAATTCAAAAATTTTGATATAGAAATGAGACATGATGATTTCATACATATCAAAGATCTCAGACACAACTTTCTTAGTATTGGTAAGCTCTGTCACTCATTTCATGCTATAGGATTTACATTTATTATTCTTTCTTCAGCCAAAGATGTGTTGATTTTGTTTTTCATGGGAAGTGTACTAAGGGGAATATCTACCATTTATGTATGGGAAATGATATGTGATTTTTTTAGAAGGAGGAAGGAAAAAAGTAATGGACTAAAATATGAGGATATTTGAGACAAATTGTATTAGTAAATCTTGTGATATGTGTTACTGCTAGAGACCTCCTATATTTATCAGGCTATCTTACACAAATGTTTGATTATTTTCAACAATAGTAAATCATTCAAATGACATTTAAGTAAAATAAAAATGGCCAAATGATGTTCTTGACTTAGGGAATAATGATTTACGAATGGATATTTTCACACGAGTTATTTAATAGAGAAGATATTATGTTCTCTTCATTAATGATTTTATAATTATTGAATGAGTTCCAGTCATTACCCACATGTTCGAGGTGTTTTTTATAAAACATTATAGAAATGATGTTTAAATGATTCTAGGTTATATATTCATGATGGTAAAAATAGGTAATGGATCATAGTTCACAAAAATCCCTATTAAAGATTATCTAGATAAACATGTGATATGGCACCATGTTTTAGTAGTAAGAACACCTCACATAAATGGTGTAGTTGAGAGAAGAAATAAAATCATTAAAAACTTTTCCACAACAATTCACATTGAGAATGACATTCCAAAAAAAAATTATAGAAGTATAAATGATATTAGTCTTAAAATAAAATAAAGTGTTATTATACCCAATAAAAAATATGTTTATATATTGTATACGGTATGGAATGATGCAATCCATGAAGAACATCTGAGTCTTTAGAAGTAACTATTTCATTTTTAATAAGGAGAAACATGGTTTTTTTTAATTTATTGATTTGAAGTGATGTTTCTTGGAAACTAAAAAAATTAAAATAATATATATGTTTCAATATATGGTTTGTAAAGTTATCAGAAATTTATGATTTTATGTATAGAATTAGAATTTTTTTATAAAATATATTATTTGTTTTATTTGGATAGTACTGTAGATATAAGAAACTCAGTGGATGTTCATGTTCCAGAGTCTATTTTAGAATTAAATGTAGATAATGAAAATTATGAATTTAAACTAGCATCATTAAAAATACAACAGATTAATTGAAAAAATATTAGAAAAGTCATAATTGTTGATTATAATGTTCTGTTACATGCAACGAGGATGAAGAATATACAACAAGCATCCTTGTAATAATATTTATAGCCAAAATGTTTTGAGGAAGCATCTATATATGAAAACTAGGTTCAAGATATGAATGAAAATACTGAGCAATTTTAGAAGTATATAACATGGGATAATGTTTAGAGACTAATAGATAATAATTTCATCAAGAATAAATGGGTATCTCAGAAGAAAATGATTGATGATGATGCAGTTATTCAAAAAAGAACTAATATTGTAAAAAAAACTCTCAGATAAGGGTATTGAAGTTGATGAAACATTTTCAATTATTCCAATACTAGAGACATGAAAATAATTATTTGACATATTAGTGGAAATAATTTTCAATGCTTTCTACGTGGACATCGTGTCAACATTTTTTGAATGGTGTTCTCAAAGAAGATGTTTATATGGTGCCACCATATGGATTACTCATTCAAGAAGATAAAAAAGTTATCCATTCAAATAAGGTAATATATGGGTTGAATCAAGAACCAATATAGGTGTACTAAAGACTATATCAGTTTTTAAAAAAGCTCAGTGTCCAACACGGTGGAGTTGATTTCAATATATATGTCAAAAATGATGTAATAAATGGATAATGGATGATGGTATATATATACAGTATAATATTTCATGTATCAGAAGAATAATTCTATAAAATTTTTATAGATTCCTTGAAATATGAATTCTAAATGTCAATGAATGATGATTTGATGTTTTTTACATGGTTTTTATGTGAAAAAATAAAATAATGGAGCAGTAATTTATCAATATAATCATTAGAAATGATATTTAAGAATATTTTTAATGTATAATTAAAAATATATAATTAATCTATTGGATAAATGGGTGAAACAATGAAGGGATGTTGAATTCAATGTATTTAATGTCATAAAATACTTGAAAATAACTAGTAGTGTATTATACATAACTGTCTCATGGGATGATATTGTTTTTCCCACATGCCAAAAAGTATGATATCAAAGAAATCCAAAATAAACCCACATACATACATGGAAAATAATACATTTTTATATCAAGGGGTGGTTTATTTTACATTTTTGTACAATTAAAAATATTAGTATGAGTTATTTTTCTATACCGATGCATATTGTGCCGGTTGAGTAGATGATATTAAATCATTAACTATTAGTGAATTATATATTAGTGAATTTTTAATTTCATTTTTAAGAATGAAACAATATTCAACAACATTGAGAACCACATATGTTTAATATAATGTGTCCTCTCAAGGTTTCATATAGTTATTGTGGATGAAATAATGGATTGATGATATGTGAGTTCTGGTGAAGCCTATGATCTAAAGCCATTATGAAAATTCATGTTCTATAAATTTTAGAAAAAATTATATTATATCACTCAATCAAAATGGAAATTGAAAAAAAGTGACAATTTATCATGGATAATGTTAAGAAAGGATGTTTAATTTTGGAGTATATTCCTACAGAACTTCATGTCGTGGACATTATTACAAATTCTATACAAAAAGAAGAATTCGAATTTCATCAATTGGATCGTGGAGTTCATTCGATTCCCAGCATCTAAAATAGTTTCTAGTGTGACCCCATATCATTGAAAAATTATTTGTTTTTGAATAATGAGTGGGTATGTATTCCTTAATCTATGGAAATCCATAATCAAGTGACATTCATGATTGATGAATAAGGGGGAGAATATGTATAAAATAAGGTGATAAAATGACTTAACAATGATATGGGAGAAGCTGATTGGTGGAGTATTTAATTAGGGGGAGTTTCACATATTACTATTATAAAGGAGATATATCAATGGAAATATATCATGATATGTGCATTACCTGATTATTGAAGATGAGTGGTTTTTGAATGAAGTATTTCATTGATAAATAGTGCATGTTACTTGAGTTTCTTATATCGAGCATAGATAATTTTAACATAGAGTGTTTCTTGAGTAAATATCTGACCTATATCTAAATTCAATGTGGAAAATGGTTGTAGAATGTGGAAAATATTTAATAATGTATCAAAATGACATGAGTTATCAACAAACCAAAAGGGGGAGATTGTTGGGGGGGAAAACATGGTAACATTGTAGTGTTTTTGATTGAATATGTTTTTTTTTTGAATAAGAATGATCCCATTGAAAATTTCAGAGGTCTGGACATATTACTGAAAAGGTATGTTGAAAAATATTCCATAAAAAGGAATGGATTCTCTGGAGTTCTTGCATATAAATTTATATACTAGGTGGTTTCTTTTTCTATTTTTACCCAATTTTTTGTGACCAAAATATTTCGAATGTCTCGATCATTGAAAATGTAATATTTATATGAGAAAGTCATAAAAGTATTTAAATGTCAGTAGTTTCATGAAGTTTAAATTTTTAGGTAGCTATGGAGCTTTTGAATGTTATTAGATGTGGCTAAGGACATATTTCCCAATGATTTGGAGCATTGAAAATGTGTGATAAAAAATGAACATCTCTGGGACTAAGAGAAGTGGAGCATAACGAATGCATCAATGGTTGAAGGTAACCTATGTGACTATGAGAAGCTTCAAAAATAGGTACACTTCACCATCACATTATTAATGTATGGATCTTTTTAAATGAGATATGATAGCATCTCAAATATGGGATGATGATAACATAATAATCAGAAACTTGAGGGAACACTAATATATAGGCCTCTACACCCCTCATAATAAGAAATAAGGAAATAAATGATGAATATTCAAAGTCTATAAATTAGTGGAGGTGATTTTCTAATTTTATTGTAGAAAAAAAATGATTATGAAGTAATTAGGTTCTTTGTGTCAGTTGAAATTTTCAAGCATTGAGAAGGTGTTAAAGATCACAAAGGTTATAAAGATCGGGCTGAATGTTGTGAGCTTTCCGAAGGAAATGTGATCATTTCAAAATTGTTTTATATTTCTTAAAGGAGTATTATTTATGAAGGGTGGATGTTATTCACAAGATAAGAGAGATTTTCATTTGTTGTGGGGTTCACAAAGGATATATATACCTGCGAATAATAAAGTGGATTTGCGATGTTTGGGTGAGATTCACGAAGGAAGTGAAAATCTTAGTTGTTTTGAAAAGTTACATCCACAATAAACAAATGTAATGTGGTATTAATCAAGTGGATGAATGTATCCCTTTAACATATCATGTATCTACAATTGAATATTTAATCATTATTTCTAATGAACAGACATACATGTCCATAAATTGTGTGTGGATCCTTTCTAATGATGTGATAATATGAAGATGAATAAGGTAAACTATTCAACTAGGAGTGGTCCATCGAAAAAGAGATCGAGGTAGAGAAAATTGTGATATAGTGACCAATCCCATAACATTCTATTGGCACTGAGCCTTGGAATAGATGTGATCGACCTCGAATCATATTTTGGCAGTGAGCTTTAATGGATTTGGTACCTGAACTCATTTACCTTGTACGATCCTTGAATATATCAAAAAGATGGAGAACCATGTAAATTGATGTGTCTTATATATTCGTTAATTTCGTTTCATAAATTTAGAAGGAAATGGGTGAGAAAAGTGTTTTGTTTAAAAATGAAATAAGATATAAAGGGGGTGTTTTATTAACAAAAATCACTAATTCACCACACCCAATCAGATTATTTAAACTAGTTGGAATAAAATTAGATGTAAATAAAACATTCTCTATTATGATGGTTTTTTATACTTAGTTGAGATTCCCATTCCATTAACAGTTCTCACTAATAATGTAATAAATATTTCCATCCGTACATTTGAAAACTATTCCAATAATAAATTACCTTGTGACCAATCATTTCTATACATCATCAAAAGACAATAAATAATGGATTATTCTATTGTGTTTGATTATGGATTGTATAAAAAAATTTAATATCTTTCAGATTCAATATATTTTCATTTTTCTTTCAGAAATCTCATGGAAACTCATTACATTTACATTTCTTATATCGTCTTTTAAAGAATATGAATATTTTAAACATTTCATTACCCAAATTGATATATAACTAAATACTATTCTATTTATAGCATATTATTAAGGGAATATATATTCATAGGAATGAGATATTTATATATTCTTAAACAAACTATATGATTGTGATTATTATTATTTCATTTTATTCCTACTATTATATTCATTATTTATAGATGCATGAAATTTCATAGAAACTATTGAAGTGTCTATTTTCTATGTTTTATAATTCATTTTTAGTGGATTATCAGTTTCTAAATATTATTTTCAACTCGAGAAACATAAAATATTATGTTTTGTTTTTATTTACATTATATTGGAACATTTCTTCACATTATTCATTTTCCATATAGAATACTTCCTCATGAGTCATACACTCTTCCATTACTATTTTTTAATGAACATTTAGGATTCATGATTTGAATTCACATTGAAAATATTTATGACTTACAGTGTCTTTTAATGTATGTTATAATAAACTAATATCTTCTATTAAAAAACATTATGACAAAAAAACATAAAAAATTATTCAGTTAAAAGGATAAACATTTATTTTGAATCAATACTAAAATGTGGGGTTATCCCCAATCATCTATACCCATAGATAATAGAGACAATTGATATAGATATTTTATGAATTCTAAAAATGAAAAATAAAAAAAATTTCATTGGTTGAGAAATACAAATTTTCTTTTAAAAAAATTGATGTACATACATAAAAATAGGGATTCACCTATGAATCTCTCACCCATCCTCATTCTATGACCTTATCTCCTCACCATCCTATAATATTCAGCCTCTCATTCCTTTTAAAGGCGACACTTCCCTAATAAGATAGATTTTCTTCCACCATTTAGCATTTTTTGGTAGGATCATTGTGATGAACAATTTCATTCATTACTCTTCATTCCTCTCCCCTAACCTAACTGATAGTTGGTTTTCATCCCCAAGGATCCCCCCTAAGTCAAGGATTTTTTTGGATCTTATTGGACATCGTATTAGTGATTTCCGATTCTACCTTCTCATCTACATGTTGTTGTTTTAATTTTTATCCAGTCCTTTTATTCTACATTAGAATGTTTTTATCACCTAAATGTGTGTGTAATTAAATTTATAGTTTAACAGAGACCAAATAATGTTTGTTAAGTTCCTAAAATACTGTTTTAAATATAATATTTTTTATTTTCAAAACTATTCTAGGTATTCTTATGAATTTAACAAAAATATGATATTCTTTTACTAGACTATTTAGTATATTTTGATATTTATAGTATTGGGGCAAATATTTTGGTTGAATATAATGGATAAAATTGGTTTTTATTATCCTGGAGTTATGGTTTTTTATTTTTGAGATTTAATTTTTAATAACATGAACCATTTTTGAAATATTTATTGTAATATTTTAAGCCAAAATAAATTATTTTTTGATGATGAGAATTATTATACTATTATAAAGATATTGCATTATATATTAATTATGGAACATAAGAAATATTAAATATATTTATTATAGTTTTCAAGAATTTTTATTATTACTCATTATTATAATTTATAAATAAATTAATTATCAATGACTCGCTCTAATCATTAAACATTTAGATTTTAAATTTTTATAAATTGTAAAAACATTAAACTGAAATAAAATTTACATAATATCTTTTAAAATTTAATGAAATATTTATATAACTAAGAATATAATGATTGTTAGATAATTTTCATTTTATGAAACCTGGTTTCCATTGATAATAGTTTACATAATAATTTAGTTATTTAACAAACAATTAATGATGTGAAGCTTATATTAAATTATTTTAATGAACATTTGACTATAAAATAGTTCTTTGATAAGAATTCATCCTTAGTTCACTTTGTATGTATTGATTAGTAATACATTTAATCTATGATTGTCCTGACATGTCCCCTAGGTCTCGGGTCGTGACTATGCCAATCCCACCTTCCATAGGCCAGGTGTTGGCGACTGGCACATGAAAGTAATATCCCTAAAATGGGAGGTCATTGCCTCAAAACCTATACACACAAAGACAAATAACACAACAATAAAAAACCACATAGTATGAATACTAAAATAAAAGTGTGAACTGCGGCTCTCCACTCTAACTAGTCACCACCACGCACCATCTAGTCTTGGCTCCCTAACCTCGGTAAAATCCTTCCATCATCGACACCAGACAAAACAAGGTGTGGGAATAGCCCAGGCAGGGGTGAGTATAACAATACCCAGTAAGGACCTTGATACACTCGGTAGACTCCCATAATTTTTCAAAGGAATGAAAAAAATGATCATCTCAATCTCAAAGCACATGGAAATACTCCACTTGAACGAGGTATACAACTTATAGAACAAGAATACAGATGAAGATTAATAAAGATAGATAATATTATTCTATTGATAGGATTTTTCTACTGAACCACACATGGTCTCTAGGTGCTGATCCATAGAGGATCACTTGGTGTTGAACCATAGAGGATCGCTTGGTACAGACCCATAGAGGATCGTTGTGTGATGACCCACAGAGGATGGTTATGTGATAACCCAAGGAGGATCGCTTGGGGCTAAACCATGAAGGATTTCTAAATACTGACCCCTAGGGGTTCTCAAGGTGGAAATACATGGATGATCTCTACGTGATGAACCATAGAGGATTTCTAGGTGCTGACCCATACAGGATCACTGGGTGTTAAACCGTAAAGGATCACTACATGCTGACACACATAGGATTGTTACGTGCTGACACATGGAGGATCACTAGGTGCTGACACACATAAGATTTCTAGGTGCTAACCCACAAAGGATCTCTAGGTGATGAACCACAAAGTATCTCTATGTGCTGACCCATGGAGGATCACCATTCCTTCATCACATCACAGCCAGCGACTAGATTCTCGCAATAAGCATGCATGATTCTAGGAAGGATCTTCTCCTTATTTCATTGGTTGTACCTTAACTACCACGAAGTCACAATAAGATGTAACCCAATTAATCTTTATGTCCTAAGGGTTCCAATGCAATATGTGTCACATCAATCAGACACACGATCTGTAATTTATAGGCATTTTTTTACCAAGGACCCAGTTGGATTCCAAAAAAATCCAACCCAACCATACTGAAACATTCTCCAAAAGCCACGTGGAGTGTCTCGTAAGGACTGCCTCCTCATAAGGGTTCCAAAATAGCATACGGTTGGCTAAAAAATCATTTGGTTTAGTAGATAAGCCCATTTATGTGAAACTGGGCATAAATGGGTCAGGATCTGGACTAGTCTGTTGGGCCCGACCAAAACATGCTAAGCTCGGATCAGTCTGGCTAGGTCCGGTCCCTCAATCTGGGACTGGGGCTCGACCCAATGGCCACAGTTTAGGCTAGGCCAACTCGGCCAGGAATAGCCCACCAGCTGGACGTATCCTGATAGCTTGGCGCGGGGGTCAGCTCCCCTTTGGAATAGACTATGTCTATTCATGTTCTACTTTCAGTGTAACTAGTTGGCGCCACTCAAGTAGTCCAGTCATAGCAGACCGGTCGATAGCGAACCTCTGGGCATGAGTCTGCCCTCCCTAATGGCTTTGTGTTTTGACCCTCCTCTACAGTGTCCCGCTGCCATCAATACAGTCATCACCGGATGACCACCCATTGTCCTCTATGGTTCCTTCAGTGGATGCCACCTCCTCAGAGTCAGTGAGTGTCGACCACCGCCTCCTACAGTCGCTAGCATCGCCATGCCAGCATCGCTTCTGCAGGACTCTGGTGAAGATCTAGAGGTGTTTTTTATTTTCAGACTGTGCCTACGAGCCTCTCGAGATTCCACATTCACTGTGTGGACTTCGGTTTCGCCTTGTCAACAATTTGTTCCTTCGGCAACAAAAAATGTTTTAAGAACAAGTTTGGATGTGGTTTTAGACGTTTTTCGGATTGGATCGTGCCCTCTGCGATAGCGTTATAACATTTTGGTGAAACAATAATCAGCATAAGATTTAATAACAACCCTAAATTGAATTTTCATTGAAACCTCCTAAAAAGGAGAGACTCATGAGTCAACCTGTTAGTTGGCTGATCTGTGTTCTTTATATTAAACAAGAATGGGGAGAGAAAATCATTTAAATGGATTAATAACTTAAACCCTCTTCTTGGAAATGGTGGAAGACACTATAGATTTGGGATAAGAACCTCCATTCATTGGTTTATGTCATATCCCATTTTTTTATGGTTCGAATCCATCAGCGTTTGTCGAAGCTCCATTCTATGTTGGAGGAAGACTTCGCTGGATCTTCGTGAGAGGATCCCCTCACGAGTCACCAAAAACAATTCCCATGCATTGTTTAAATAGAGATTAATCTCTAACATTGTTTTTAGCATTATGATTAATAAATTAGATGCAATTAATGAGGTAATTAAACACATAAGCCTTTCTATTACAAAACCCATGAAATTAGAGGTTTAAGACATTAATAGTCTCCCATTAAAAGTTTGACATTGCATTGTGGTCCCACCTCTATCACTCCACTGTTACAAGGATACTATAAAAATACTTTGGATTTATTATATTATTTTTTTTTAATGTACATGGATTAACATTTTCGTCCTACCCTTGCTGGGAAATGTTACACTCCAGCTAAGAGAATACCATTACTGTGAATTCAATGGTACCCTCATATTTCTAATCCCAGGACCTGTTCAAAAGACTGAATTTTCTTCTTGCTTGATTAATTAACATACATTAAAAGAGTTCAAAATTTATTAATAGTCACAATCATCCTTCACTAGTCGAATTCTGGATCAGGCTAAGGGGAACACGACCTACCGATCTCAACGGTACTCTCAGTTTTCCAATAAATGATACTGTTTAAGAGTTAATGGTTTTATCAAAAAAATAATTTATACTTAGTTATTATATTTACTTACAAAAACTAACCTCCACTATTTTCCCTCAGTAACCAATGTTAGGATTTACCTAAGCAAGTAATACCCTTATGAGACAAGCAGTTTTATTAGATTTTTAATTTGATTCACCTTTCATGAGTTATATGCATTTTAAAAATAAAATTTTGTTTATATCATTATTTTTTACAGATATTACAATTTTGGGTTTTCTCACTAGAGCTATGGGACAACTAAACATAAATCATGCCTAAGGGAAACCCACAAACCTTAATGCAATGGTGACCTCATATTTGTAATCCAAGAACCCAATCAATATTTACTAATTTTTTCAAGAAAATTTCTCACTCGATCTATTTAATGCTTAATTTTTTTTAATAGATCAATCCGAGCACTCTGGGCCTCAAGATCTTGTGTTGTCAATTTTTACAATCTCGTAATAATTCCACAAAATTTTAAAAAAATTATACAATATTTTTGGGCCTTTAAATTATCCATATGGTAATGAATAATGTCCCCAAAATCCAGAAAAATTAAAATAAAAAAATGGGGTACTAATCATGAATCTGAGCCTAACACTCCCATGTTCTCTCCTATATGTTCATGTGCTAAAACTGAACTTGCACATGAGGAATCAACCATTTATAGAGGACCCGATCATGTCAATCCTCAATCTCTGCTGAGAAATCCACAAAAGTTACCCCATTTTCAATGTTCAGCTCGACCCTATCAATGACATGTGATGGGTTATGCATGTATCTCCTCAACTATGACACATGAAAATCATTATGCATCTGTTGCATCTATGTGGGAATATGTAGGTGGTATGCCTCTTCACCTAGTCTGTTAAGGATCTAGAAAGGTCTAATGAACATCATTGATAATATGGTTCCCCGACTAATTCTCCCAATCCTGGTCGGGGTGAGACCCATAGGAACAAATGGTATCACTCCTCAAACTCCATGGGCCTCCATCTCCTGTCAGCATGAGACTTATAATGTCTCTATGAAGTCCCAATCCACTACTAGATGATAATATCCTTCTCTATGGTAGCACATACCAATTCTAGACCCATATGTACTGACTCCCCTAGGTCTATCTAGAATTGTGATGATCTGCACGACCACCCATACAAGGCATCAAATGGTGCTATGAAAATGGTGGAGTGATAGCTAATACTATACTCAAACTCTACTAGTGATAGGTGGTCCTTCAAAAAGTGTCAAAAATCCATGAAACATGAATGAAACATTTCCTCCATGCTCCGTATGGTTCTCCATATTTGATCGTCTATCTGGGGGTAAAAGTAGTGCTCAAACATGCTAGAACCTGATCCTCAACCCTCACTTGCTGACAAGTGAGGCATCGTGAAACGAACTCTTCCACTATTTTCTTCATCCATTGCAACCAGTACTGACGTCGTAGGTCCTAGTACATCTTTACCGCATCAAGATGTACCTCCAAATGGGATTTATCGAATTACCTCCACACCTCCTCTCGTAACTTCCCTAGTACCATGGTATGTCCTCTAAAAATGGGTGATGTACTCCCCACATATGGAAAATTCATCATGGGAATTTACTAATGATATATGAAAATGCCAGGCCATGTAGTCAACTTCCATATGTGTTTCCTCCCTAACTCACTAGTGGATTGGGGGAGTGGAAGTCATATACTGGAGGAATGAAGCTCTATTGTCATACACAAAGGATATTGGCATCATGACTAGCTGATCTATCGCCTTATTCTGTAGTTGTAAACCAGACCTCCTGATGAGTGTATCTTCCACCTTATCCCCCTTCCCAAGAGTTTATACTACCTCAAGTTTATATTCTTGGGGGAAATCCAACCAACAATGTTATCTCAACATTAGAAAAGCTTATAAGAACCGTTCCATATACATGAAAATCCACCCACTTTAACTGATTGATGTGCCCATCAATCCCTTGGATAGTTGTACTCACTCTCCACTACCACATGGTTAACATGTTGGTAGTCCACACATAACATCGAAAACTGGGTCTTACTAAGATGTTCCACTGCAAGTCCTCCTCTTATAACCCCTTCTTGTGAATTTCTACATAATCCCCCTTATATGTTGATATTGATATTGGTGTCATCACTCGGTGGAGAAAGATATAGAAGTCCCTTCTATGAGAGTGGTAATGCTTTAAACATATTTTGAAATGATGTTCCCAAACTACACCACTACCACTAGGAACTAAAAACACAAATCATTTGATACCATGTGGGTATGTCTTGCCGACTCAATAGTGATCAACCACACCCTCCTATGGATGAGTTTATCATGGGATGCCTGGGTTTTATTTGTCCCCGACGAAGGAAACCCCCATTGTAATACTTCAAACATTCCACAAACATTTACTTAATATAGACAATATATAAATGAACTGTGGATGACTATACCATACCTAGACTAATGTCATAATGCCTTGACCCTCCCACTAAGAGAATCAAACCAAAACTCTCACTTAAAGGTCCAGATCACATCATCAGCGTAAGTGTGATTATCAAGTATCCTCCCACACTTATCCCCAGATGTAAGGGTCAATTAAATAGTTTTTTTACTTGAGACTCTTCTTCTTGAACAATATTCATGACAAAAAAAGAAATGATTAGTACCTATGTTTATTAATACAACAACGAGTAGTAGACATGGCCAAATCCTCCAATCATTATTAGAGCCCTTGATTCTCAATCTTTGACCACATGAAACGACTCCCTTCTTATGTCCTCCATCTCCTTGAGTCTGGTGGGGACACATTTGGGTGGTGGTTTTAACACGTCGAGATGTTTAACACCTATTTTTTATCTCCTAGATCCTCTTACATGTCCTATACCCTTGCAGATTCAACTGTCCCTATCAAACCCTCCACTTGAATCATTTTACACGTCCATGTCTCTAAAAATGATGATGGTTCCCTACTTTCCCAGTACTAACATTCAATAGTTTTATCTAATCAGCCAATGAAATTTCAACCAAAAAGGATCTCTCAAGCACATAACATAAGTAGTAATACACAGAGCAATTGTTGTGGCTTGAATGTCCCTAAACAAATCTTACTCGGAGTTCTGAACCTTGAAGAACTGGTCGTATCATATTTATTGAGTACGTGGAATGGTTGGTATAAATTGACGAATAATCAACTATTGACATGTCATTCTTTCAATGCTATTGAAGATCTTAGGAACACCTACCCCTTTTCGTTTTATCGCAAGAGACCCCTTTCAATGAAAAAGGTTCTCATGATTTTTCTATAGAAAAGTCACCTCATCATAAGATATGGGTAATCTAAACCCTACCATGACCCTAGTGAGACACTTTGAATTCTCATTAACCAGAAAACCATATGACCATATGGTTCCCTGGCTAGATTTCCACTATGACACCACCTGAAGCTAGTCCTTAGCCACCTGTGAGTTGGGCTCACCTCGGAACCTAACGGGTATCTGTCACTGAAACTTGTGTAAGGCACTAAGACTACATGTGTCCTCTATCAATTTCACCAGTAGTAACAACTGACCAACAAGCATTGTTATCCCTGGGACACTTCCTGAAGGTACCATATCGGGCCACATTCCTTATACTAAAGCCATATCACAATGTGGACCATCCGTATAACAACTATACTTTTTTATTTCACAGATAAACATGATTTATTACATAAACTCTTCCCATGATGCAACAAAGAAGATCGAGGGGTCTAGTGTCTTTGGGGATTATAGACATTACATAACAATTTAAAACATAAAACTCAAATCATTTTTATTGAAAACATCTTTTACATAAACATGATATTCCCATATACTTTGTATTTCATGGGATAACATGATGACATACTTGTAAAAAGGATTGTCATTAAGGAAAAGTAAGGGAGTAAAGAAGGAATGAAATGAAGAATACAATACATGTTAGGAAATAGTCATATCAATGGAGCATAAAATAAAATGAACATAAAGGCATGATATATCATGATTATAATTACAAGAAAATGTGGACACAATGCATAACATGGAAGTATCATCATCCAAGGATCATAAAACATGGAGCATGAGTAAACCCTCATTACACTTGAATTATATTGAGTAAATCCTCGTTGCACTTGAATTATCAAGATTGAATCCTCATTGCACTTGATTTATCATGATACTAATCATTACCCAACACATTTGAGTTCTATTGGGGATATCCCTTATTAATTAGTTCATTTCATGCATAATTGTATCACATATACCGTAATACATGGATTCATTAAACATCATCATTTATTCCATGATAAAACAATGTGGAATTCATATTGAAACTATATATTTAGTAAGTAAATTTTTATAATGTTTAACATCATTGATAGAGAAATGGATATGGTATTCACTACACAATGTCATTGGCTTGGAAAATTGGAGTTTAATTTCAGCAGTATAAAGGCGTGACATAAGAATTCATGAAAATGGTTGATGAGTGAGAAAGGGGTTTATCATCATATGTACATGAAATAGATGGTAAGGGGTAGTGTATATACATGTCCCAACACATGTAATAGAATTTGGTTTCATACTAGAAAATAATTTCTTAAATGTAAATGTGGATAGGGTTATTCCTTAATGAATTTCGGCATGGTAGAAGGTGTACATTGGAGGATTTAATGAGAGAGAAAAGGGATCTCTAATTATTCAAACATAAAGAGGGTAGTATGGGGGAGGTTCTAAGACATGCCTCATAATTTATAATTGAATAAAAATAGCATTTGAATATTAAGAATCAAGGATAAAATGTGAAAGGTAGAAATATCTTACTTTGAAGTGTGATCCCAAAGGCCTGGGAGAGGCTTGAGAGAGTCATTGTGGGAGCTTGGGGCACCTTGGGAGGATTCTAGACAGAGTAGGGGAGAGGATGACGAACTCCCAAGGCATTGAATGAAGATGAAGTGGGGGAATGAGTGGGTTTATATAGGGAAGGAGAGGGAATTCATTATTATTTAGGATTAGGACACCACACATTAAACTAATCAAAACCACTAAACATCACATGGTTTTTGCCCAAAGTTTTTTACAAAGGGGACTGGAAAAGAAAATATTTTACATGGAAAATGGCCCATCTTCTAAAAATAAATTGGTTTCTTATGTGGAGTTGAGTCACACTCTCAAGGAAATCAATTTAGAAATCTAAAATGTTTTATTAGAATTGAACGGTACACTATGGCTTTGAAAAATTAATCAAAAAACCTAAAATCAAATTATTTTTATGGTAAAACATATATTTTTGGAAAATAATGTTTATAGTATTTTATTACATCACTATTGGGTCATTATATTTTCATAAAACACATTATATATTTAAAAGGTTTTTCATTTTTACCCAAAAATTCAATTGTCTTAGAAATTTATGAAAAAATCACCATTGGATAATTTCAACATTATGATTCCCAAAATAAAATTAATTTTTTCAAAATAATTACTTATTTATTTTAATTTTCACTTTTAAAATAAAAACTGACAGCTTTTTAAAATTCTTGTGTTTTGACAAAAAAAGATTCAAACAATAATAAAAATTACAATTGTATTCATAAAAACTAGACAATCATTTATATTTAAAAAATTAATTTAAAAATAATAATATTTTACTAATTTATTATTTAATTCAAAAATAAAATAATTTGTCAAAATAAATTTCTTAGTTGAATATTAACTAACAATTCTAATTGTGCTTTAAAAACTATTTACAGTGTAACAATAAAAAAATGTATGAATATTTTTTTATTATTTATGAAAATAATGAAAATTATAATAGTGCTAAGGACTTGTTACATAACCTATTATAATCGCCTCATAATATTGAATAATATGGTGTTCGATGGTTACAGACTCTCTAGGTGGCTCAGATAACATCTCTCAGGTGGTACTCTATATCAACATCCACTACTCCCGTAGGCAGTTCCACTCGAGCATAAGATGTTGAAGCTCGGATTGGGCTTGGTAAAGAGTGAGCCCGGTGATGCCACCTTCTTTATGAGCTCTGACAAAGGGGCATCGTATGGAGCAATTCTATTGTATGTGGACATTGCATCATTTTTCTGAATAATTTGGATTTGTTAAATACCCATATTTATAATACTCATGTGATCACAGTTCAAAGGATATATTATCAACTTTCGCAATTCATAAAAGAATTTTATAATGAAAAAAACATAAAACCAAGTGCATATTTTAAATAACCATTTTATATAATAATACATTTTATTAGTTCAAAAATAATTTCCATTAAGAAATGTTTGGGTCCTTAAAATCATCTCTCTTAAGAAATTTCTTCGTCGAAATTTCATTTTCACACCCTAAAATAGAATAGGGTAACAATGCTTCATCACTTCCTCTGATTCCCACCATTCCTCTTTAGACACGTGGTTTCACCACAACACCTTGATAATGGGGAATTTTCTAATTTTCTAGAACTTTGTCTCCAAAATCTGAGGTTATCACCATATTCTCTTCATAGGATTGGTCATTCTTCAATGTGACCCCCATTAGATTTAGTACATGCAATGGGTTCGGTATGTAAATCCTTAATATTGATACATAAAATACATTATATACTTGAGATAGGTTTGGTGGGAGTTCTAGTTAATATTTGACCACTCCAATGAGATCAAGGATCTCAAAATGGCTGATATACCTTGGACTATGCTTTCTCTTCTTCCCAAATCTCATAACTCTCTTTGACTGTGATATGAGGAGGAATACCGAGTCTCTAATATCAATATCTACGTCTCATCGATGATTATCCATGTAGGACTTTTGTTGAATATGAGAAGATTTTTTATGCTACTCAGTGGTCTTAACCTTCTCCACCATTTCTTCAACCATTTCCAATCCTAGGAGTTTTCCCACACCAAAATCATCGCAACATGCTGGTGCTTTGTTCCTCTTACCATATAGAGCTTCAAAAGAAAACATATGGGTTTTTCATTGGAAACTGTTATTGTTGAAGATTTCAACCAGTGAAAGACATTGGTCCCATCCTTTTTTTATGTTTGTAGTACATGATCTTGCCATCTCTTTAAGTGTATGAATATTTCTCTTAGACAGGCCATTCATTTGAGGATGATAGGACATAATGATGTTCATTTTAGTGCTCATAGCATGATGGAGACTTTTCCCAAAGTTTGAGATGAATCTATGATCATTATCAGATACAATAGATAGTTGTACTCCATGAAGCCTTACCACTTCTTTGATGTAAATCCACGCACGTTGATACACTGAGAAGTCCTCTTGTGTTGCGATAAGGTGAGTTCTCTTCATAAGACGATCCACAAAAACCCTATATCATTGTTTCCTCTGGATGTCCTTTATATTCAAATGACAATGTCCATGGTAATGTTGTCCCACTTCAATGCTGGTATGGATAGTTATTGCATCATCCCCTTATACATTGTCCTCATAGCCTTCACTAGCTGACATACTAGGCAGTTTGTTGTATATTCAACAATCTCTCTTTTCATATTGTCCCTCCAATATTTTTTGGAGATCTAGATACATCCTTTTTCTCCCTAGGTAAATAGAAAAGGTTGAGGTATGTGTGTCATCTAGAAGTTCCTTCTTTATATTTGGATCAGATGGTACAAATAACTGTGACCCAAATCTCACAATTCCATCCTTGTCAAAATCAAACTTTGATGATTTCCCATTCTTGATATCTTCAACCATTTTTGAGAATATTAACTTCTTTTCTTTGAGAATCCATTTTTTTCTCTGTGAGGGACGATAGATCAATCATTTAAAAAGGACTGATGATGTTCCTACATTAATGATTTTTCGTGTCCATTCTCTGCAAATATAAAAATAGTGGATCCATTTCAATTCAATTCATTGATAAATATGTAGGATCCTTTATAGATAGAAAATCTTCCACCTTGTTTTCCTTATTAGGATTGTGTTGGATTGAGAAGTTCTAATCCTTGAGTAGTTCTATCAATATTCAATTGAGCTTATTAAGAATTTTTTGTGTAAATATATTTTGGAGAATCAAGTGACCAGTATATATCTCACACATATCTCCATAGAGATAATGTTTCCAGATTTTGAATGCAATGATCAGAGCTGCTAACTCTAGATCATGTATGGGATAGTTTTTCTCATATATTTTTAGCTGCCTTGAGGTGTAGGCTATCACTTTATCATTCTTCTTCAACACACAAACCATGACCTTCTTCAAACCCTCACTAAATAAAAAAAAAGTTCTCCACTCATGGATAATGTGAGAATGAGTGTAGCGGCATGTATCATTATTAACACCTTGAAGACCTCTTTGCATTCATCACACTGTGAAATCTTTACTCCCATCCGTAATAGATTGGTAAGAGGGTTTGACTGTCATGAAAAATTCATAACAAATCAGTTATAGTATACATATAACCCTAAGAATCTAGGGATATTTATTATCGATGTTGGCCTCATTCATCAATGAATTGCAGTTGTTTTGGTGGAATCCACATATATCAATTGGCTTGGGATGATATAACCACTAAACAAGAACTCCATCAACCAGAACTCACACTTTTTTTAATTTTCATTGATGGTATCCTTCTGTAAGGTCTCTTTTATAGTTATTATATGCTCCTCATGACCCCCTTTGGGTTTAGACTATATTATATTATAATCTACAGAAACTATCACAAATTATTTGAGGTAATATCTAATGATTTAATTCATCTAGTCCATAAATATTTTTGGATCATTAGTGAGTCCGAAAGAGTTACTAGGAATTAATAGTCCTCGTATCCTGTACAAAATGCAGGTTTGGGGATATCTTCCTTCTTCACTCTTACTTGATAATATCCCAACCACAAATCCACATTAGAGAAGTATTGTGCTCTATGTAGCTGATCAAAGATTTCATCGATTTGTGGAATAGGATACATGTTCTTTATCATGATTTTTTAGCACATGTTAATAAACACAAAGGTGCATTGACCCATCGTTCTTCTTGAAAAATGGGAACAGTTCACCCCATGGTGAAGCACTTCAGATTATAAACCCTTTATCTAGATTCTTCTATAGTTTTTTCTTCAACTCCTCAAGCTCCACAACATCCATTCAAAATGGATTCTTGGTTATTGTAAATTCCCTAGGTATAAGGTCAATTGAGAATTCAGCATCTCTTCTAGGAGAAATACCATGAAATTCATCGGGAAACTCTTCAGTGAATTCCCTAACAATAAGAATGTATTCATGGATGGTTTCCCCCTTAGACTCAATCATCAGAGTAAGATACGCGTGACTATATATAAGTAATATCCACAGTTGAGATGATAGTGCTAATGAAGATTCATCTTCCACCTTGCAATTGCATAGTATCAGGGTTTGATTCTCCGTTTAGAGAGTGATTTCCCTTTCAAGGAAATTTATGTTGGCTATATATGAGGAAAGACAATACATTATAAGAAGTGTATCTAATTATACCATTGGAGTAAGGTGTGGTTCACTAGGAAGTTCAATCCACTAATTATGTTAGGGGTGGAGTTATATTCATGGGATGGAATGATTTCCCCGTTTTCTACACGCTCTGCTAGATTTATCAACGTTTTTCATGAGGGAAATGAAGTCCCTTACCATCTTTAGTTGGAGGGTTCTAGGAAAATATTTTTCAACACACATTTTTTGGAAATCCTAATATTCGAAATCCACGATGTTCTCCTCAGGATTCGTATTTTTGATCAATGACCACCACTGATTGGATTCACCCTCCATACGATAATCATATATAACAACCTTCTCTTATTTGGAAAATTGTAGAATGGAAAAGGTCAATTCAATGGAATTGATCCGTTTTTTCAGCGATTGGGGTATCATATGATCCATTAAAAGTAGGAGGCCTTGGTCTCAAGAAGCAATCAATATAGACAAGTTTATTCATGGGGGGGGTTGAAGGTTATTCTAGACCCATGTTTCAATTCAATAATATAGTTAACTGAGAGATTATTGTGACAGTGTATGTGATTCTAGCTCCCATAAAATTGGGCATCTCATTAGAATAATCATCACATTGGTCTTTGCATCGATTTTTAGCCCGATTACTACTATTACCAGTCATTAGATGGGATAATGTAAAGTTAGAGGTAACACATAAATGGTAAACCAAAGAAAAAAGGGATTTCATATAAATTATTTTTACTTCCGTAACTTATTAATCTATAGTCTTTAATATATGTCATCCATGATCTACATTCCAACATATATTCATAGGGGTATTTTTTAATTATCTTAATAGGGGTTCATACTAAGCTTGTGAATTTACTAAAGCATATCTCCCAGGAGTGTGGTAACCAAGAGTGCCGAAAGGCCCATTTTCATGTACCTGGATACCCCAGGTCAACCCCGAAACACCTTGCCAGAGTTTTCAGTCCTTGTTATATCTATGCCCGAGTCACCTCAAAATGCTCACATCCAGACAGGGATACATTTTATTGATATACCACTTACTCAATAATCACCAAAACATTGATATTTTTTTAATAATTAGTCTTGTCCGTAAGGATTTTACCATCATTTTATAATCCTAATCTGAATAATAAATAAACTTATCCTATAATACATACTATAACTACCATTGTTTCTATTACACATTTAATCATGATTTATTAGATAAATTTTTCACCTGATACAACACAAAAGATAAAGAGGTCTAGTTTCTTTTTGGATTAAGAAAATTACATGACAACTTAAAACATAAAACACACAACATCGTTATTGATATAATCCTTTACATATCCATGGAATTCCCTCGTACATAGTAATGCATAGGATAACCTGAGAACATACCTGTGAAAAGGGTGGGTTATAAAGCCATGTAAGGGAGTAAACAAGTCATAACATGATGAATACAATACATGTTAATAAATATGTATATAAATGAATCATAAATTAATATGATCATGACGGCATGATATACAATTATTATCGTAACATGAAATTGTGGCAACAACACTTAACATGGAATTATCATGAGCCAAGGCTCATTTCACATAAGGCATAAGTAAACTCTCATTTCACATGAATTATCAGGAGTAAATCCTCATTTAAGTTGAATTATAATTATTTAATCCTCATTTCACTTGATGTATCATGATATTAATATTTTCTAAATACATTGGAGTGATTTCAGGGTGCACCCTTCTTAATCATTTCATTTCATGCATAAGTGTGCCACATGGATCATAAAACATGGATTAATATAACAACAACATTTATTTAAAGATAAAGCAATAAAAAATTCATACATTTATGTATATAATCAATATGTAAATGTAAATATATCTAAATACCCTTGATATATAAATGGTCATGGTATTCACTACAAAATGACTTTGTATTCGAAAATCATGAAGAAATTTCGACAACATAACAGAGTGACATAAGAATTCATAAAAATGGTTGATGAGAGAGAAAGGATTGTCTCATAATATGTACATGAAATTAATGGTATGGAGGAAATATATATACATGTCCCAATATAATTAATGGAATTGGGATTCATAATAAAAAATAACTGATTGAATGTAAATAAGGAAAGAGAAATTCTTTATAGTATTTCGGCATGGTAATAGCAGTACATGGACACAATAATGAGGGAGAAAATGGTCTATCATCATTCAAACATAAATAGCGCAGTATGGAGGTGGTGTGAAATCATACCACAACATTTATAATTGAAAATAAATGGGCATAACAATATTAAGTATCATGTATAAAATGAGAATGAAAAGAATCCCATACTTGGAAGTGTGATCAAAAATGCATGGTAGAGGCTTGAGAGATGATTATTGAGATTATGGTGAATCTTGGTAATATTATATAGAGAGGAGGCTAGAGGATGGATGACCTCCAAATTCTTTGAGTAAATAAGAAGTGGGAGCTTGGGTGGTTTTATATAAGGAAGGAGAGGGAATTCATCATTATTTAGGTTTGGGACACCACACATTAAACTAATCGATACCAAAAACTATCCCATAGATTATGACCATGGTTTTTTCTTAAAGGGAATTGGGAGAAATATTTTATATGTATAATGGTGTAGCTTCTTAAAATAATATTGTTTCTTATGTGGAGGTGAGTCAGACTCCCAAGGAAATCAATTTAAAAATATAAAATGTTTTATAAGTCTTGATGGGCACACTATGGCTTCGTAAAATATATAAAACAAACCTAAACTCAAATTATTTTAATTGTAAAACATATATATATTTCCTAAAATAATGTTTATATTATTTTATTACATCACTATTGGGTCATTATGATGTCATAAAACACCCTATATATTTAAACGGTATTTAATTTTTACCTAAAAATTTTACTGTCTCAGAAAATCATGATAAATTCACCATTTGATATTTTCGACGTCCTAATTCTCAAAATAATGATAATTTTATCCAAAATTATTTTCTAAATATGTGAATTTTTACTTGTAAAATAAATAAGGATATTTATCGAAAATTCATTGGTTTTAACAAAAAACTCGCTTTCAACCCATTATAAAAATTGAAATTGTACTCATAAAAATTATATGATCATTTATAAATAATAAAAATTAACATAGTGATAATAATATTTTATTAATATATTATTTAATTATAAAATCCATTAATTTATCAAAATAGATTTCATAGTTGATTATTAAATAAAAATACTTATTTTTATTTTAAATCTATTTTCAAAGTAATAATAATAATAAAAATAATGTATATTAATATATGAAAAAATAATGAACATAATCATATTGTTATGTTCATGTAATATTACCCCATATAACACCCACATTAGAGAGAAGGGTAAGGTTTCTGATGGTGACAGACTCTTGGGGTGGCTTAGATAACAACAATCGGGTGGTAATCTCTATCGACTTTCACTTATCCCGTAGACAGTTCCACTTATACATGTTGAACCTTGGCATGGGATTGGTAAAGTTATAATCCCAATAAATCAATCTCCTTTATGAGCTCTAAAAAATGGGCTTCATAAGGAGCAATTCTACTGGATGAGGTAATCCCTTCCTTTTCTGAGTAAATTGGATTGGTAATATTCATATATTTATACGAATCATATGATCACTATTCAACAACTATATTATCAATAGTAATAATTCATAATGGAATTTTAAAATCAAAAAACATAATAGTAAATAAGTGCATATATAATATAACCATTTTACATAATAATTCATTTAATTATATCAAGAGTAGTATTCATTAATAAAATTTTGGATTGTTACAAACTTCATGGTCATGTATTGGAATCCTGGATGGCTGTCTGCATGGAGTAATCTTGAATGAGAATCATGATGAACATTGGCCAATAAGTTATACCTTTTGGGCTGACTCAAATTAGATAAAGTGAAAATCATATTCTTAACACATGCATCTACTGTTATCAAGTACCATGTCAAAAAATATAATTCAGGGTCCTAGTGTATGGATATGTTGCCACCACACCAACAGTGGACTCCCTAGACCGAAATCCGAACTCAAGACCCTGAAAATCATTTTCCCTATTAAAAATAGATACTCTTAGTTCTTCCTATAGGTCTGATCTTCCTTTTATAACACTTTTTCATGACCAATCCCCCAGGGCCCATGCAGTGACTACCCCAAGCCTACCTTCTATAGGGTAGGGGCTAGTTTTTATCACTAGAAAAGAATATCCCCCTAATATAAAGGTATTTACTAAATACATATACACACACCGACCAGGAACACAACAATAAAAAACCTTGTAGTATAACTTCAAAAATAAAAATGTGAAACGAAAGTAAGGGGCCAATATACAAGACCAACAGAAATAGATAGTAAAACAGAAATAGGAAATAGCTCGTAAGAACATCCTCCAAGAATCCCATGTGATGGGTTGGTATATCTCATCATTGTGGCTCTCTACATCAACTGGTCCCTAATATGAACCATCTTGTCCATGCTTCTTAAGGTCGGTTAATGTTTTACATTCTCTGCAGAAGATAGAATAAGGTTCGGTCAAAGCCTATGCTGGGGTGAGTATAACAATACCTATTTTGGACCCCAAGACACCCGATGTTCTCCCAAAATTTCTCAATGGAAAACCAAAAATCAGGGTCTTAATCAAAAAACACAAGGAAAGAATCAACTCGGACTAGGTTTCCAACATAAACAACAAGAATAAAGATGATTAGTCAAAAATCTAGATCATATTATTTTATTAAGAGGAGTTATCTGGTGAATCGTACAAGAACGCAATGTGGTGTCCAAAAGAGGATCACTAGGTGATGACCCACAGATGATCACAACATGTTGACCCGTAGAGGATTGCAACGTGCTGACCCATGTAGGATTGCTACCTGTTTAAAAATAGTACATCGCTAGATGATGACCCAAATTTTATCACTATGTGATAACCCACAGAGGATTGCTAAGTGCTTACCCACAGAGGATCGCTACATTCTGACCCATAAAGGACCTCAAGGTGCATACCCATAGAGGATTTCTTGGTGATAACTCATGGAATATCTCTATGTGCTGACCCACAAAGTATTTCTAGGTGATGACCCATAGGTGATCCCTAGGTCATGTCCCATAGGGGATCGCTAGGTTCTAACCACAGTGATTTTCTAGGTGCTGACCCCTAGAGGAACACTAGGTGCTGACCCACAGAGTATCCATAAGTAATGACCAAAAGAATATCACTATTCCTACATCACTTCATAGCCAACCACTGGATTCCCACACTAAGCATGCCTAATTATGGGAAGAATTCTCTCCTCAAGTCATTGGTCATACCTCAACTACCATGGTGTCCCATTAATATGTTACCTGATAATCCTCCCTGTAAAAAGGGTTCCAATGAAACAAACGGAGTGTCAATCAGATTCCCGGTCTTATGTTATAGGAATTTTAGTACCGAGGCCTCAGTTGGATTCTATTTCAATCCAACCATTATGTGCATAAACGTTTTCTAAAACCTATGTGGGTTATCTAAAAAGTAATTCCTCATCTGAAGGGTTAAGCACCAGAGATCGTTCTTCACAAGTATTTCTGGTTTTGAAGATAAGACCCTTTAACCAATACTAGGCCTAAATGGGTCTGGGTCTAGTCCGACCAAGTCGGACTGACCTGACCCAGTCCATTGGGCCCAAATGATCCTTCTGGGCTTAGCCCAGAAGGACTAGGCCCGGTCCATCCTACTGGGATTTGGGTTCGGTTCGTTAGCTGGGGGATATGCCCAGACCACCTAGCTGGGCACGACCCCTTGGGCCACGGGATAGGCCTAGAGCACTGGATAGCCATGGGGGTCGGCTCCCCTCTCAAATGGACTATGACCATTCGTGTACAATCTTCAGCGGTTTCAGTTGGAGCTGAACCAGCTTTCTGTTCTGCGAGGACCAGTCGATAGAAGACCAGCGCGCACGGGTCTGCCCTCCGTCACCACCCGGAGCCGTGGACCTCCTCGGGAGTGTGCTTCCACTATAAATTTGGTCGGAATTTTCCAACATCCTTTATCTGAGGCGACACCATTGGGCACCCCCACCTTCTTGTGGTCGGTGAGAGTCGGTCGTTGCATCCTCCGGTCACCAGCTTTGTTGTGCGGGCAGAGCTTCCATGGGCCTCCGGTGAATCTTTGAAGGTTTGTTTTCTATTCTGACTACACCTATGGGCCACCCAGGATTCCACATTCACTATGTGGCCTTCTGTTTGACAGTGCAGACAATTGGCAAATTCTCCCACAAGGAACGTATCAAGAACATGTTCGGCAGATGGTCCGACCCTTGTTCGGATTGGCCCGCGCCCTAGTCGTTAGCTTTAAAACATGTTGTTGAAACACAAATCATCATAATATTTAATAAAAATCCCAAAATGAGTTCTCATGACAACCTACCAAAAACATGAATGAGTCACAAACCAACCTGTTAGTTGGTTGAGTTGCGTTCTTCGTATTAATCAAGAACAAAGGGATAAAATCATTTAAACACATAATCAATTTAAAACCCCTACCTGAAAACGGTGGAACATGATTTTGATGTGGTAGAAGAACCCACGTTTGTTGGAGTTCATCGTCACCCATCATTGTCCAGTTGGAATCCTCCAATGGTCGTCAAAGCTCCATTATACATTGGTGGAAGATGTCACCAGCACTTCGTCATAGATTCCTCTCGTGAGTCATCAAAACCCATGCCCAATCTTTGATTAAAATGAGATTAATCTTTGAATTAGTGTTTTACATTATGATCATGAATTAACTCTAATTAATGATTCAATTAAACACATAATCATGTTCATTACAAAACCAATGAAATGATAGGTTTAAAACATTAAATGTCTCTCATTAACACTCTAATGTTGCATTGTGGTCCCACTGCCATCGCTCAACGGTTAAATAGAAAGAATAAAATAATTTTTGAGTTATTTTATTATTTTATGTAATATACAAAAATTAACTTTTTCTTCTAACCCATTCAAGTCAAAGTTTAACTTCCCCTAAAAAAATCATGTTACTGCAAATTCAACAGTGCCCTCGGATTCTTAATCTGAGAACCAATTCCAAAAATAGAAATTGTTGCTCGCATGTTTACTGTTCATATGTTAAAAAAAAGTTCAAAAATTATTTACAGTCACCCTCAACTAGTTCCAGTCAAGGTTAGGCTCTACCTAAGAGGAATACTACCTCATGAGCTCAACAGTACTATGATTTTTCCAATCCGTGTTACCCTTCAAGATTAAAGAATTTAATAATAAAATAATTGTCACTTAATTATTTTGTTCATGGTCAAAAAATAAAATTATCTATTGCCACGTGCATTCCAATATTAGGATCTTCATAATAAAATCATACCCTCATGAGTTCAATGGTGGTCTATAATTTATAATCCAAGTCACCATTTTTGAGTTATAATCATTTAAAAAATAAAAAAAATTGTTATTTTATTTAAGGTTGTGGCATTTTTGGGTTTTCCAATTGGAGATCTATGAAGACTAAAATTAAGTCCCACCTAGGGTGAACCTTCCATCCTAAACATAGAGATTCCTTCAATTTTTTTATCTAGTCATCCATTTAAGATTACTCCAATTTTTCAATAAAACAACTCAGACACGCTATTTAAAGCTTTTTATTTTTTGGATGGATCATTCTAAGAACTCCGGGCATTGTAATCATGTGCCATCAATTTTAGCAGTCTTGAAATTATTCCATATAATTTAAAAAAATTATAAATAATTTTTGGGTACTTACAGTGACACATTATATAAATTAATTACCATCTAAGTACACTTTATGTCAAATATAGTGTTCATTAATGGTAATGTAATGTATATAATTCATAAAGTTATATAGAATGGATTAATTTTTTATTGTTTATTGGTCTTCCTCAAATTAATTACTTATTATTTTGAAAAAGAATATAATGTAATGACTCTTTTTCTTCTGTTTGAATCAAAGAATTAATGATAACCTTAAATAAAAACATTTCATTAATATATTTTATCATAAATTATTTTTTTAATGAGAATACATATATGGATAAGAAATAAAAAAATTTATGTGAGTATTCTTATATTGATAATAATTCTATTACATGAACAATTTTTAGATATCTATGAGTATGAATGGATTTTTCCTTATTATATTCCTCGTTCATTGTTATAGGGGTTAATAGGATTCTATAATGGCCAGATGAATCATGAATTGTATTGAATTTTGGTTCTTATTAATTTTCCTTAATTTCCAATTCACTATACTTTTAATTTATCTTTGAATATTAATGACAATGTATGTATGTTTTATATTTTTGATCGGAACATAATTTTTTATCACTATAATAGTGAGGATTAATTCTTGATAAAGCTTGTCCTTAGATTTCAACTGAGTTTAAAAATAATTTAGTTTTTTGATTATTTATTTAATAATGATTAATATAAATATCAAATAACCTGTTAATATTAATTTTCGGTTGAAAGAACATGGTTAATCTTATATAAATATTGCTAATATTTAAATAAATCTGGATTTCAAAAAAAATATAATATTTGGTGTCAAAAAAAGAGATTAAAAAATATTATACGATTCATGAATAGAACTAAATATGTGGAAAATAGAATTTTATATTTGATTGGTTTTCATTTGTGTATCAAAATTTTAGAGATAGTATTCAAGTTCATGAAGGTAATTATACCAATAAAAACACGGATACGACTTATTTAGATGATGTTAAAAGAGAGAAAAAACATGGGATGATTCTAGAACAAAGGTATATCAGAATTGTACAAAAATGAAAAAAAAAATTAATTTTTTATGTAGTTATATCATAGAAGAACTAGTTATGGAATTTCTAATATCACCATTGAATATATTTATAATTTTGGAAAGGCATTTCTTTCTGATGGTGAAAATAATTCATAAATTAATTATATGGAATGGAAGTTAATTATAATGCTCAAATTTTCTAATAATTAAATTCATGAATGTCTGAAATATTGAGATTTATTTTGTGAGGAAACATTAGAACTTAATCATAGAAAAGAATTTGTTACATCTTAATGAATTTAAGTGAAGATGGAACTCTATCCTGGGGGCCATAAAAATTCATTTCGCTCAATCCATTGATTCTGTTGTATCAAAATCTATTCATGAATATAGAAATCTAAACCATTATGTGATGGATTGATGATGGTATAATTAATGGTAATTATGATTTGGTTATTCATCTAGCTAGATTATCATGGAATCCTTTTAATGAACAACATCACTATTTTTCATCTTATGTGTATATTGGTAGGTAGGGGGTAACCTATGATGTTCTTAATCAGTATGGTCAGATGATTCCTTCTCACAACAGTTGGCTGGTTTTTATTCAAAATTATTATAAAATGATATGAATATCTATAAGAAAAACTTTCACTTTCTTGATTATAGCAATATCTAGACCTTATCATCATGTATATGATATAGGCATCTACTGTCAAAAATTAATAAGATTGTTGATGATTTTCCATATGAATATGAACACATTCTATTTTTCTTAAAAATATTATTTCATATACATGATTCCCTAGTATGGAATATAAATGATTTATATGATAATGAAAATATTTCTTGTTAGATCTTGAAGGAGAAACTATCATGTAATATTATTATGAAAAATACACAATTGTGAATTCTAAAATATATTTGAAGATTCAGTTTCACTGGGAATCGACTATTCATTCCATAGGATCATCAATACATGAAGAATCACTATAGGTTTGATAATATTGCTGACAGTATAAAACCACCTCAATATATTTCACGAAATGATGACCTCAAAAAATTGAATGATATCTATTTTTCATTAGGGAATGTTCATATGTGATCTAAAAAGAGGATGAATGTTATACCAAATCCACATACAATTGGAAAAATAAAATAAACTTTTTTACATTTTAATATTAATAAAATTTTTCTATAATAATATTTATACTTAAAAAAATTGATAAAAATATATATGAAATGTTTATTTGAATTATTATAAATATAATGGGGATGGTTAAAGAATAATTTTGATCATTCCAGAGCATGTTGGATTGGGATATTTGACTAAAACTACACCATGTGTGTATCAGTAAAAAATTGGATTTTTCCATGGTATTATTATGTGATGACATGATTAGATAATTTTTTAGAATCATTGAAGAATATCAAGGTTCACAATGAATATTCTAGAAATATATTAAAATGTTTCAAAAGAAGGGATTTGAAACTAAAATACCCAATAAATCATGATTATTACATCCTTCTTCATGAATTGATTCTAAAATAAGATTAGAATTTTGTATCCAATAATGGAAGGGTGAATGTGATTTGACTGTTCAATTTTCAGATCACTGTGTTTTAAAATGTTATCCATGTATTTCATGATAAAAATGAATCAATAGGGGCCATTAGTTTTGTGTGAGTTGGGAAAAAAATTCCACTATTATTTTTCACACGCACAATGAATTTAATAGTTCATTTACCCACTAAAGGGGGTCCAATTTATTTTTTGGATGTTTCCTAATAAAAGAAATATTTGAATAATTAAATGTTATGTCTGAAATTTGAATATAACTGAAGGTTTTATTATGATAATTTATCTAGGGAATGATTTTATGGATTTTTGTTCAATGTTGTTTCATAACTTGATCAAAAGACATAACTGGATAATGAGAAATGAAGATAAGTTGTATGACGGAAATTATGTTTCATTTCGATATTTTAACCAAATATGAAGAATTTATGAGTCATATTATTGGTTACACAGATCCATGAAGAGCGAGATAAGAAACATCCCACAGGCTTGTTTAACTGTGGGTTTTTTATGACTATTTACAGTATGTAATTTTAATATTAATTTCGTATCTAATACAGTGAAATATCACATTTACATTAAAATTTTATTATCATTTATTGGGGGGAACAGAACAAAATTGTAATTAGTGTTCATAAATATTTACCATTAAAATGAGACAGTATTTTCATAGAAAATAGTATCCTTCTTGGTAGAAATCAATGGTATTGACATTATGGTAGATAAAATAATATATTTTATTTTATTTTATTTTATTATTCATATATATTTTAGGTATCGAGTTAACATATAGAATGGTCCCCCCAATAATTAACAGTGTTTGATTTTTGTTCCAATTCAGGGGTTCGTGAATGTAAATATTTAATAATAAATTTATCCAAATTTGATTCAGTATATCATGAAGTTGAAAAGAGAATAAAAGATGATGGTGTCATATTAACTAATATAATAGAGTGTTATTACATTGCATAATATATTAGTTCTGAAAATGAAAATGTGTCTTAAAATGGACATAGTGAGAAAGTATTTTTTTTATTCGATTACTATTTACATATTCGAGTCCCTATGATTAAATGTAAATGGTTTGATTAAATTATGGGACAATGTACATTTATTATTGCCTTTTGATTCATGTTTGATGATATGAATCAATACCAGGATTATGATGTACCTTATGTTTTTGGAATAAATGGAAAAACCAATATTTTATGTGAGAGATCATTTAATTCCAAATTATTGTTTCATTGTTGATGTATTACCAATATATATTTCATTATAGTGGGGATGAAATTTAATGCATTGATGCCACCATTGGTGTTTACCAGAATATTGAATTTGTCTCATCAAATCCTCAATTTATAATATTTGATGTTGAACCTCATGTCGTGGTGTGTAATATATATATATATGTGAAAAGATGTTTATAGTAAATCAAATGTAAATTGATTTGTTTTTATCTGGATTTTATTAATATAATTTCATTAATTTAGTTTTATGGTTGAATCATATTTTTTATTAGTATTTCATCATTTTATTTAATTGAATTTATTTTAATTATAATAACATGGACTGAAAGAGGTTTTTAGAAAAATTTAAAATAGTTCTAAATTATTAATTCAAAAACATGTTATGAAACTGTTTATGACTTATTTTTATTCTATGTTGTATGAATGGTTTTTAAAAACTTATTTCCAAAAAATACATATTTTATTGTTATGAAAAATATGGAAAATATTTAATATGTTAATGGAATTTAATACTTGATAATTTTCGACATATTCATGAGCTCAGGTTTCCTCCAATGTTTACCTTACTACATTAAAAAATTGTAATATTTTATACTACCAGGAATTTAATTTCTTGTTCTTATTATTTATAAATAATTAAGGGAAATACATGTGATCATAAGTTGACTTATGATCCTCCAACTAGAATTGGTCCATGTGACGGTCCTCCTTGATCTAGAGGGAGCACCCATTATAGTTTTTCTCACCCTAAACCTCCAGCAGATACCCCATCTACCAAAGAATTCCATCCCCAACCTAATCCTCAAGGGATTTTCTCTCCCATACATCCATCATAATTTCATTTAGACTCTTGATACCATATACCACCTATAAGTATTTTTAAACCATTACTATATCCTTATAATTTGATGTATACCCAATCCTACTACCTATATTTTAACATTTCTCGTTCACCTCTATTTACTACTATCAATTAAGGATCTGATAGTTCTATTTCATCATCTCCAACTCAAATTCATGAATATCACCCCATTCACGGATTGTAATATGAATATCCCTTAGTGGATACAAATTTAGGACATTCCATATGTGGAGACCCTAAGCTTGACGTACATGTACATTACATTACTTTTGAGGAATACTTAGTACATAACAAAAACACACACACAAGGACCGTAATAGTTTAGTGTCTTTGGAAACTCGGAACGTAATCTTCTAATCATGGTGAAAGATCTTCAACATCTCCCATTAAGATCTTCCCTTTTTTTCTTACCTAAAACATTTCTTTATTTCCTGGGAAAAAGAAAACATAAAAGGGTGAGCTCAAATGCTCAGTAAGGGTAAACAAAATAAAAATAAATCACATCATTTTCATAAGAACATAACATTTTGGAAATCTTAACCTGCAAAAGAGATCATAATATCATAACATGGGATAAATCATAGTAGTGAAATGTAATCCCAAAAATCATAACATAAAACATGAATCTTTGTGGCATACACACATAATCATAGAGAATCATTTCTTATTAGTCAAGACTCATTTCCAAGACTATCTTAGTGGACAAAGTCCATTTCTGAACCGAGTTCACTCCTCGTTTCAGTCCTTTTTCACTGAACCGGTTTCACCTGACATTCCAGCCATGTCTATCTCATGAGATATAAAATCTTTACCCAATGCATTGGAGGGAGATATAGGTTACACCCATCTCATAATGATACCATTCTTATGTGTGCCACAAAATCATAAACCATACATCATAGTATAACCCATGTAATAAAAATGGGAATCTTAAACATCGTGACATCATAAAATAATTCATATAATATAAAGGAATTCATAAAAATAATTCCATCACAACATAATCAAATAAATGTAATAATAGGGATAAAAACAGAACCCTTTATTATCTTAGATGGAAAAAAATTATGATAAAACACTTGAACTCCATTCTTGAGGAAAATATCCTTTCTATTTCAAAACCATTTTTCCTTTCTTAACTTGTCATACAATTTTAAACTAAAAGAAGTTGATTAAAAATAAACATGAAAACTTGTAAAGGAGGCTTCTTGGAAATAATGTTTTAAAAACCCATTCATGCCGTATAAGTTAAAAAAATCATTCTTATCGTACTTTTGTAGGAAAAGTCAAAAAGTACCTCATACGAAAAACGACAAAAGATTCCTTTCATATATTTTACTAAAAACTCACCAAAGGGTAAAATAGGTTTTAAAAAATTGTAGGTGGATGGAAATAATATTAAATATTGAGGAAACATGGATGTGGATGATAAAATATACCCCAGTAAATACCAAAGTATAAACAATCTCGGATAAAAATGAGATTGTGATATTTTCCTTACCTTAGGTCCGATTTGCTTCATAAGTGTCAGAACCTCCTGTATAATGATTTAAATAATATCATTGACTTATTCCAGAATCATACCCATTTTTATGATATCATATATGGTTTACTTATGATTTTATATTACCCGTTCTTTTGTAAATTCCATGTTAAAGAGCGTTTTGGGTAAAATTGTTTCATTTGTCGTCCGTGTTTTGACTTGTAATTATTCATATGATTACATAGATCATGATTACATAATTCCAGAATATAAAACATGATATATATATAATATATATTCAGAATATACATATATATAATAAATCAGTAAATGGAAAGAAATACACCGTTCATGAAGACAGTAGGTCGTACGTACGCAGGAACGTTGTTTTCATTTCCTTATTGAGTTGAATGGAATTAAGTAGATTGTAACACCCCAAGCTTCTACGGTACGTTTCCCTTCGAATAATGCGATAGCGTGTGTTGTACGCAACCTCGAGTTCTAACACACACCACAACTAATTAAACTAGCCGTTGTGAATAGTAATACCTACTTTTTGAAATCATATATATTCTATATTTGAAAATGGACTTCGTTTTTGGATTCGGAATATCGAATTTAGCCTAGGGTGAAATTTTGGTACATTTCGGATAACTTTCATATTTTGATGAATAGTGAAAATTACTAAATTTTAATTAAAAACAACTTTTTTAATCAAATTAATTACTAGTGATAAATTATGAATTTGAGTGGTTTTAAAGTATATTTAGAATATATTTTTACCATTTAATATAATTTTGGTCATTGGACATAATTTTACAATTAAACCGAACATAAACAAGTGTCAATCTTTTGATAGTTATTATCTCTTAAAAACACGCTTTTTGTTTTAACAGCGGGAATTAATTTTAAATTAATTTCTGCCACTTCTGTGTTTTGAATTTAGGAAAATGGATTCCATATTTGGAATCAGGATGTTCAAATTGTGTAAATAGGTAACTTTTATTTTTAGACATTTTGAATAGTTACTGTGGTAAATATTTTATTTACCATGGTTAAAGGGTAAATCCGGTAAATAAGGGTTAAAAAATAATATTATAATAATACAAAATTACCCTAAAACGTGTACTAACCTTATTGGTGGACACATACCCGACCATGGGCATCCTTGGGTCAATTTGGGGACCCCTTGGAGCCACTTGTATGTGGTAGGGACACTTTATATTAATAAAGTTAAAATAAAAATAAAAATGGCATAAGCTTACATCTTTTAGAAGAACAATTTTTACATAGGGTTATACATGTTGGATTTTCGATTATAAATATTCATTAGAAAGCTAAAAAGATTTCCTACATAATGATATTTTACTTATAATTTTTAGACATTAAATAATTTATTTTATTTATGAAACAATGATGATGCAGTAATTACTATAATAGTGAAAAATTAAAATAAGTGATATTATAAATACCCAAATAAATATAATATGAAACTTTTAATGAATTAAACTAATTTTCTAGGATAATATGATATATTAGGATTGATTTAATTGACTTTGTTCGAAGTAATAAATCTGTTATGAGTTTCAAAAAAATCAACTAATGAATAGTGTCAAAATTGACATAAAAGAATTCTTAAAACAAATATTATATTATTAATTGATATTAAATTCCTAAAAATCTAAGGTTCGGCCAAGAGACTTATATCATGATAGGTTAATCATTAATGGACCACTTGGGGGTCTCTTGGATGTATATAGTAAGTTTATTAACCATAATATATAAAATACAAAGATACATTGTAAAAGTGAAACTAATTAACTTAGAGTTAATACTTAAAGATAAGGTTAATATAAGTACCCAAACCTGTCTAAATTCTATTGGATGAGTTTCTTTCGACCTATCCCCACCTCATCATTTGAATAGTCAACTTTGGAGCCTTTAGAAACCGAATATGAATTTATTATAAATTAATATTTCTAGCTTTTCCAAAGGTGCCCCTCACCCCTCTTATAAAAGGGCACTCCTCCTTCTCATTTCTTCACACCTTCAAAGCCTTTTTGGTTCGGCCAAACTCTGCCCAAATACTCTCCCAACATCCCTCAATACAACCTAGAGGCCTTAGTTTGATCAGAAAGCCAACCTAAGGATCCCTTTTGATCAAATCAAAAGGAAGAACCCGAAGAAGAGGTAATGATTTCACCACCCTTTTCTAAGTTCATTTCTTCTTCCACTTCTTCTTCCTTTGTTCTTACCATTCTGAAATAATAACTCCAGTATCTCACATATACTTTGATGTTATTATAAATATGGTACAATCATATTCAGTATTCTATCCACCCTTTGAATAACATGTCACCATACGTGCGTACGTACGGCTTACCGTCTCCACGTCGTGGTGTAATTGTTATTCAATATAATATTATTTGGATGGGTATAATAATGATGTGTAACTCATGTAAATAATAAATATAACATGTTAATGATTCTATATATATGATATACCATCCATTTATATATTATTGTCGCTCGTGCGTACGTACGGACTACCGTCTCCACGAACGCGATGAGATTCATTCTCCATCGTAACCATTAAAGCGTAATTATCATTTTATGATTTAAAAATGATGTTTAAGGACTTGATATCATTCTGGATATGAATAATATACAACCTATCCTTTACAAACATGTCTTACGTAACAAAACATATGAAAGAAAACAAGTAAGTTAACACCCGAAACAACGATAATACTAAGATATTATTATCAAATCAATATTAAAAGATCATATATGATATCATATTAATGTATATGATTCTTGTATAATTTAATAACAATTATTTCACCATTATACAGGAGGTTAACCTACCCCAACCAAGGAAAAAGTACAAGGTAAGGGTTATTTCACAATCTCTTCTTTATCCGAGGTTGTTTATACGTAATAATCTACTGGGATCTCGTTATCATCCACATCCATGTTTCTTCGAAATGTATTTCAAAACATTTTTACTATTTACAAGAATATGGGTTAAAGTCATTTATACCCTTGTTTGACTTTTTATAAGAGGTTTATAAAGGAATCTTTCCGTCGCTTTCAAAACAATGTTCTTTTTAACCTTTTCGACAGAATTGAGGTAAGAATGTTTTTTTTAACTTATACGGCGGGTGCGGTTATTTTCCGCCGTTATAAAATTGTCGAAGCTTTACATACAAGATTATAAGAATATTTTCAAAGAAAATGTTTTATTTTATATGGATCTTAAATGATTTCAAAATAAAAGGAGATACTTCTTTAAAAAGAATTTTGATTTCATCTATGTCAACATCCTTTGATGGATTTTAAGATTATTTGAAGTTGATTTATTATGATACAAAACTTCTATATTGTATTGAAGGTTTTGTGATATGTTTGACTGTGGATGTGCTATTTTTATACCATTCATAGTTTATGGTGAAATTATTGACATTTCGTATGCTAGTTTTAATACGAATGTTTATGTTATGTTTAAACCTTTTCATATGGGAATGCATTGGACTTAATAAGTGACGGGTGGAGCCCGCTATAGCTCCTCGATGCATCGGTAGGTCTCATGAGACAAACTAGTGTCTTGGCACAAGGCCTTGACAAAATCTTATTTGTAGTCTTGGCACGAGGCCTTGGCTATGTGGTTATGATAGTCTGGCATTATGCATTCCAACATTATGAAAGTGGTTATTGATTTTTGCATGTGATTATTCGATTAGTAGAATATCCATGTGAATAAGTAAATGGCATTATTTCATTTTACTTTTGCCATACCATGTTGAAGTTCAATTTTAAAAGGCTTTTGTTTTAGTAATGCATTGCCTTAAATGTTTATTCTTATTTATGAAAGTTTCCGCTTTATTGTTATCCTTACTGGGCATTTGAGCTCACCCCTTTTCTATGTTTTATTTTTTCCCCAGGATGTGAAGAAGTAAATTATGAATGACCTGCAGGGATATTATGAGGGGATAGTAGTGTGGATTATGGAGACATTATGTTGTTGTAGTAGTTTTTCATTTTATGATGTAATGTAAAACTTATGAATATATCTAGTGTTTCCAAGGCTACTAAACCAATCGGTCTTTCGAGATTTGATCTTTCTTGTGATCATGCCAATGTTATGTAATAATGCACCGACTCTGGGTAACTGGGGTTGGGGCGTTACAGTTGGTATCAGAGGAAGTTTAGTACAAACCTTGGAAGCTAGATTTAGATAAACTCTGATTAGAGCACGTAGACCTAAGATGAACTTTGAGGATTAGTATAGAAGAACTTCCTAGAAATTTTGGTATTGTAGAGATTTTGTGAGTTTTCCGAGCAATACATCCCTGTCTGGATACGAGCAGGTAGAGGCGGCTCTGGCACAGATGTACCTAGGGGTAAAACCCGAAAACACCGCTTTGAGCTAGACTCGAACGGGAACTGGTGCACGACAACGGGCCTTGCTGCACTCTTGGTTACGACACTCCCGGGGGATATGCTTAGGATAACTCTCACTTTCTTTACAAATCATTATGAAGGGTTTATGAGTATATACTTCCTCAAAGAAAACATATTTATGATTATGGATTATATCCATATATAGTTCAATTTATGTTTAGTGTTTTATAAGTATGGGATTATGTATTTTGATTCATAAACTGATCTAGTTTATGACATTGTTTAGAAATGGCGCCTAGTGGAAGAAATGGAAACCGTATCAATGCACGCACTCCATGTAGGGATTGCCCTCCTGCTCAAGATAATTATAGTGGGGCTGGTGATGCAACTGGTGCTGATCAGCTAATCATCGTACTGGGACAACTTACTCAGGTTATGAATAATAACCTTACCCGTATGGAGCACCCTGATCCGCAGCGTGGAGGATCAATGTTAGATCGATTCATGAGACAACAACCACCAACGTTCAATGGGAGTACAAATCCATTAGTAGCTGAGCAATGGATATTTTCCCTAGAGAAAATATTTCAGGCTTTGGGGAGTAGTGAAAGGGAAAAAGTTACCATGGCAGTTTACCGCCTCACTGGAGATGCTGATCAATGGTGGTCATTGATTCAAAACATGAAGGAAGATGATGAAGTATCAAACATGGAATGGAGGGAGTTCAAAGATCTGTTTTTAGAAAAATACTTTCCTCGCGACCATCGAGCAGATATGGAAAGGCAATTTCTGAGTCTGAGACAAAAGGAGGATGATAATGTCACAAAGTATGAGGCTAACTTTACAAGGTTAGCGAGGTACGCTGGTGATTATATTCGCAACCCAAGAAGTAAGATTGATCGTTTCTTTGATGGGTTAAAACCATTTCTCCGTCGAGCATTAGTCTCACAATCCTTTTCATCGTACGAAGAAATTGTCTCATGTGCTATCAAGACCGAAAAGGAATTCTCTAAGTCTTATGACTTTAAAGCAAAGCAAGAGAAGAAGAGACCTGCTGATCAATCTGGGAATGGAAATAAGGGGAAGAAGGGAAAGGTTGAATATCCATCTTGTGGTAAGTGCGGGAAGAAACACCCCGGTGCTTGCCTGAAGGGAATGGGAGTCTGTTACAAGTGTGGTGAAAAAGGCCACCAAGCTCATGATTGCAAGGGGAAGAAGGAAGCTACCAATGTTCAGTGCTACAATTGCAGGGAGATGGGGCATTATGCAAATTCATGTCCTAAGCGTCAGGAGAACTTACCTCAGAAAAGGCCAAGGGATCAAGGCCAGGCTTATGCTATCACTACTGCTGAGGTAGAAACTCCGAAAGACGTGGTGGCAGGTAATTTAATGGTTTCCTCAAGTTTAGCAAATGCATTATTTGATTCTGGATCATCGCATTGTTTCATATCTTCCCAGTTTGCTAAGAAAATTAGATATTTCCAATTTGATTTAATAAGGGAGTTGTCAGTTAAAACTCCTAAGGGAAGTATCGTTGCAACAAAGTTTTGTGAATCAGTCCCCATTAGAGCACATAAATTTTCTTTATCTGCTGATTTCATCGTCATACCTATGATTGAGTTTGATATAATCCTCGGTATGGACTGGCTTTCGGACTATGATGCGAAGATTTATTGTAAGAAGAAAGAGGTTACGATTCTCGATGATAATGATAAGGAACACCTTATTTTTAGAGCAGAATCGTCACCACCTAATTCTTATTTAGACCCACCCCCAGTAGCTCAACTTAATTCAATTATTGGGGAGGAAGAGAATGAAGTAACTATCGGTGAGGAAAGGAATGTTCAAATAGAGGGTGTACCTGTTGTGAAAGAATTTGTAGATGTATTTCCGGAAGATTTACCTGGACATCCTCCAGAACGAGAAGTTGAGTTTTCCATTGATTTGATTCCTGGATCAAGGCCTATATCGAAGACCCCTTATAGAATGGCCACTGTAGAGTTAGTCGAACTAAAGAAACAACTAGAGGAATTGAGTAATAAGGGATTTATTCGCCCTAGTGTTTCTCCATGGGGAGCCCCTGTTCTTTTTGTTAAAAAGAAAGATGGATCTATGAGGTTATGTATTGACTACAGGGAGATCAATGCTATAACGATAAAGAACAAGTATCCCCTACCTCGTATTGATGATTTATTTGACCAACTGCATGGAGCTCAATACTTTTCAAAGATTGACCTTCGATCTGGATACCATCAGTTGTGTGTGAAGAAGGAAGACATTCCGAAAACAGCATTTCGAACCAGGTACGGGCATTACGAGTTTACTGTAATGCCGTTTGGATTGACCAATGCACCCTCTGTATTCATGGATCTGATGAATAGAGTTTTCAAGGAGTATCTCGATGAATTTGTGGTAGTATTTATTGATGATATATTGGTATACTCCAAAACCTATGAAGATCATGAAAATCACTTGCGCATTATCTTGAAGACTCTGAGGAGGCATGAATTATATGGAAAGTTTAGCAAGTGTGAATTCTGGCTTCAGGAGATTTCTTTTCTTGGACATATTGTCTCTAAAGATGGAATCTCTGTTGATCCTTCTAAGACCAAGGCAATCCAAGAATGGCCAGCACCTACGAGTATAACTGAGGTACGTAGTTTTATTGGTTTGGCAGGTTATTATCGACGTTTCGTCCAGAATTTTGCCTGATTGGCAAACCCATTAACGAAGCTCACACGTAAAGGGGTTAAATTTGTTTGGACAAAAGAGTGTGAAGAATGTTTCGAAGAACTGAAGAGAAGATTAGTCAATGCTCCTATATTGACTCTACCATCGGGGAATGATGGGTTCGTTATTTATAGTGATGCATCAAAGAAAGGACTTGGCTGTGTCCTTATGCAGAATGATAGAGTTATTGCCTATGCATCACGACAGTTGAAAATTCATGAACAAAACTATCCTACTCATGATCTTGAGTTAGCAGCTGTGATCTTTGCTTTGAAGATATGGAGGCACTACCTCTATGGTGAAAAATGTGAGATTTATACTGATCACAAGAGTTTGAAGTATATTTTCTCACAAAAAGAACTCAACATGAGGCAAACGAGATGGCTTGAATTACTCAAGGATTATGATTGTACGATACACTACCACCCGGGGAAGGCAAACAAGGTGGCAGATGCTTTGAGCAGAAAAGACCATGGAGTTTTGAACATGATGAGAATTGAAAGGGATCCAATTTTCATGGATCTAGTGAAGATGGACATGGGAATAACCAGGGAAGGTGAAACATCAATGCTTTTTCAAATGGTTGCCAAACCATCTTTACTAGAAAGGATTAAGAGTTCTCAGACCGATGATGAAGAATTTCAGAAGAAGATTAAAGCTGTGAATGATGGGAGATTGAGAGACTTTGTGTATGAAGATGGAACTTTGAAATTTGGAAAGAGACTTTGTGTTCCCAATATACCTGATCTAAAAAGGGAATTGCTGGATGATGCTCATAGTTCCAATTTCTCTATACACCCTGGGAGCACCAAAATGTATAGAGATTTGAAGGAACATTTTTGGTGGGACAACATGAAGAGGGAGATTGCTGATTTTGTATCAAGATGTATGGTTTGTCAACAAGTGAAAGCTGGAAGGCAACAGCCTGGAGGATTCATGCAACCTCTTCCCATACCGGAGTGGAAATGGGACAATATTACGATGGACTTTGTCATGGGGCTACCAAAGACTTCTAGAAGGAACGATGCAATATGGGTTATTGTTGATCGTCTTACCAAGTCAGCACATTTTCTTGCTATAAGAGAAGATCTACCCCTGGAACGTCTAGCAAGACTATACATTAATGAAGTTGTGAGACTTCATGGTGTACCCCTATCGATTGTTTCTGATCGTGATCCCCGTTTTACTTCAAGATTCTGGAAAAGTCTTCAGAAATCCCTGGATACTGAACTTCATTTGAGCACTGCTTACCACCCTCAGACAGACGGACAATCAGAACGGACTATTCAAACCTTAGAAGACATGTTGAGATCTTGCTCACTTGATTTTCAGGGTATGTGGGATCAATATTTACCTCTGGTAGAATTTTCCTATAACAATAGCTTCCATTCGAGTATTCAGATGGCACCATATGAAGCGTTATACGGAAAGAGATGTCGTACACCAACCTGTTGGGATGACGTTGGTGAAAGAAAACTTGTAGGCCCAGAACTGGTGGAGGAAACGGTGGAAAAGGTGAAAGTAATCCAAAATCACATCAAAGCAGCTCAAAGTAGGCAGAAGAGCTATGCCGATAATCGAAGGAAGGATTTGGAATTTCAAGTCGGTGATCATGTTTTCCTGAAGGTATCTCCGTGGAAGGGAGTCATACGTTTTGGTAAGAAAGGTAAATTGAGTCCCAGGTACATCGGACCTTTCGAAATTCTAGAACGAATTGGGGCTGTAGCTTACCGATTGGCAATGCCGCCAAGTCTCTCCAAAGTTCACGATGTGTTCCACGTATCTCTGTTGAGAAAATACATGCCTGACCCAACGCATGTACTCACCTATGAGGAATTAGAACTGGAACCGGATCTGTCTTATTGTGAAGAGCCCGTCAGGATTCTTGATACAAGAGAACAAGTACTGAGAAACCGGACGACGCGTCTGGTAAAAGTTTTGTGGAGAAATCATAAGATGGAAGAGGCAACGTGGGAACCCGAGGAACTTATGATGAAGAACCACCCGAGTCTTTTTATGCAGTAATACCCTAGAAATTGCGAGGACGCAATTATTTGAAGGAGGGGAGAATGTAACACCCCAAGCTTCTACGGTACGTTTCCCTTCGAATAATGCGATAGCGTGTGTTGTACGCAACCTCGAGTTCTAACACACACCACAACTAATTAAACTAGCCATTGTGAATAGTAATACCTACTTTTTGAAATCATATATATTCTATATTTGAAAATGGACTTCATTTTTGGATTCGTAATATCGAATTTAGCCTAGGGTGAAATTTTGGTACATTTCGGATAACTTTCATATTTTGATGAATAGTGAAAATTACTAAATTTTAATTAAAAACAACTTTTTTAATCAAATTAATTACTAGTGATAAATTATGAATTTGAGTGGTTTTAAAGTATATTTAGAATATATTTTTACCATTTAATATAATTTTGGTCATTGGAAATAATTTTACAATTAAACCGAACATAAACAAGTGTCAATCTTTTGATAGTTATTATCTCTTAAAAACACGCTTTTTGTTTTAACAGCGGGAATTAATTTTAAATTAATTTCTGCCACTTCTGTGTTTTGAATTTAGGAAAATGGATTCCATATTTGGAATCAGGATGTTAAAATTGTGTAAATAGGTAACTTTTATTTTTAGACATTTTGAATAGTTACTGTGGTAAATATTTTATTTACCATGGTTAAAGGGTAAATCCGGTAAATAAGGGTTAAAAAATAATATTATAATAATACAAAATTACCCTAAAACGTGTCCTAACCTTATTGGTGGACACATACCCGACCATGGGCATCCTTGGGTCAATTTGGGGACCCCTTGGAGCCACTTGTATGTGGTAGGGACACTTTATATTAATAAAGTTAAAATAAAAATAAAAATGGCATAAGCTTACATCTTTTAGAAGAACAATTTTTACATAGGGTTATACATGTTGGATTTTCGATTATAAATATTCATTAGAAATCTAAAAAGATTTCCTACATAATGATATTTTACTTATAATTTTTAGACATTAAATAATTTATTTTATTTATGACACAATGATGATGCAGTAATTACTATAATAGTGAAAAATTAAAATAAGTGATATTATAAATACCCAAATAAATATAATATGAAACTTTTAATGAATTAAACTAATTTTCTAGGATAATATGATATATTAGGATTGATTTAATTGACTTTGTTCGAAGTAATAAATCTGTTATGAGTTTCAAAAAAATCAACTAATGAATAGTGTCAAAATTGACATAAAAGAATTCTTAAAACAAATATTATATTATTAATTGATATTAAATTCCTAAAAATCTAAGGTTCGGCCAAGAGACTTATATCATGATAGGTTAATCATTAATGGACCACTTGGGGGTCTCTTGGATGTATATAGTAAGTTTATTAACCATAATATATAAAATACAAAGAGACATTGTAAAAGTGAAACTAATTAACTTAGAGTTAATACTTAAAGATAAGGTTAATATAAGTACCCAAACCTATCTAAATTCTATTGGATGAGTTTCTTTCGACCTATCCCCACCTCATCATTTGAATAGTCAACTTTGGAGCCTTTAGAAACCGAATATGAATTTATTATAAATTAATATTTCTAGCTTTTCCAAAGGTGCCCCTCACCCCTCTTATAAAAGGGCACTCCTCCTTCTCATTTCTTCACACCTTCAAAGCCTTTTTGGTTCGGCCAAACTCTGCCCAAATACTCTCCCAACATCCCTCAATACAACCTAGAGGCCTTAGTTTGATCATAAAGCCAACCTAAGGAGCCCTTTTGATCAAATCAAAAGGAAGAACCCGAAGAAGAGGTAATGATTTCACCACCCTTTTCTAAGTTCATTTCTTCTTCCACTTCTTCTTCCTTTGTTCTTACCATTCTGAAATAATAACTCCAGTATCTCACATATACTGTGATGTTATTATAAATATGGTACAATCATATTCAGTATTCTATCCACCCTTTGAATAACATGTCACCATACGTGCGTACGTACGGCTTACCGTCTCCACGTCGTGGTGTAATTGTTATTCAATATAATATTATTTGGATGGGTATAATAATGATGTGTAACTCATGTAAATAATAAATATAACATGTTAATGATTCTGTATATATGATATACCATCCATTTATATATTATTGTCGCTCGTGCGTACGTACGGACTACCGTCTCCACGAACGCGATGAGATTCATTCTCCATCGTAACCATTAAAGCGTAATTATCATTTTATGATTTAAAAATGATGTTTAAGGACTTGATATCATTCTGGATATGAATAATATACAACCTATCCTTTACAAACATGTCTTACGTAACAAAACATATGAAAGAAAACAAGTAAGTTAACACCCGAAACAACGATAATACTAAGATATTATTATCAAATCAATATTAAAAGATCATATATGATATCATATTAATGTATATGATTCTTGTATAATTTAATAACAATTATTTCACCATTATACAGGAGGTTAACCTACCCCAACCAAGGAAAAAGTACAAGGTAAGGGTTATTTCACAATCTCTTCTTTATCCGAGGTTGTTTATACGTAATAATCTACTGGGATCTCGTTATCATCCACATCCATGTTTCATCGAAATGTATTTCAAAACATTTTTACTATTTACAAGAATATGGGTTAAAGTCATTTATACCCTTGTTTGACTTTTTATAAGAGGTTTATAAAGGAATCTTTCCGTCGTTTTCAAAACAATGTTCTTTTTAACCTTTTCGACAGAATTGAGGTAAGAATGTTTTTTTTTAACTTATACGGCGGGTGCGGTTATTTTCCGCCGTTATAAAATTGTCGAAGCTTTACATACAAGCTTATAAGAATATTTTCAAAGAAAATGTTTTATTTTATATGGATCTTAAATGATTTCAAAATAAAAGGAGATACTTCTTTAAAAAGAATTTTGATTTCATCTATGTCAACATCCTTTGATGGATTTTAAAATTATTTGAAGTTGATTTATTATGATACAAAACTTATATATTGTATTGAAGGTTTTGTGATATGTTTGACTGTGGATGTGCTATTTTTATACCATTCATAGTTTATGGTGAAATTATTGACATTTCGTATGCTAGTTTTAATACGAATGTTTATGTTATGTTTAAACCTTTTCATATGGGAATGCATTGGACTTAATAAGTGACGGGTGGAGCCCGCTATAGCTCCTCGATGCATCGGTAGGTCTCATGAGACAAACTAGTGTCTTGGCACAAGGCCTTGACAAAATCTTATTTGTAGTCTTGGCACGAGGCCTTGGCTATGTGGTTATGATAGTCTGGCATTATGCATTCCAACATTATGAAAGTGGTTATTGATTTTTGCATGTGATTATTCGATTAGTAGAATATCCATGTGAATAAGTAAATGGCATTATTTCATTTTACTTTTGTCATACCATGTTGAAGTTCAATTTTAAAAGGCTTTTGTTTTAGTAATGCATTGCCTTAAATGTTTATTCTTATTTATGAAAGTTTCCGCTTTATTGTTATCCTTACTGGGCATTTGAGCTCACCCCTTTTCTATGTTTTATTTTTTCCCCAGGATGTGAAGAAGTAAATTATGAATGACCTGCAGGGATATTATGAGGGGATAGTAGTGTGGATTATGGAGACATTATGTTGTTGTAGTAGTTTTTCATTTTATGATGTAATGTAAAACTTATGAATATATCTAGTGTTTCCAAGGCTACTAAACCAATCAGTCTTTCGAGATTTGATCTTTCTTGTGATCATGCCAATGTTATGTAATAATGCACCGACTCTGGGTAACTGGGGTCGGGGCGTTACATAGATGACATACATATATATACACATAAATCCAGTATCATTATTATGTCATATATTTCATGATTACTTATTATATATACTTTATAATCATTCATTATTGGTTAAAGTGGAGAATTAATCTCATCGCGTCGTGGAGACGGTAGTCCGTACGTACGCATGAGCGATGATATCGTTCTCATGATCGTGGGACTATATTGAAGTGTATGTATACTATTTCAGAATCAATATCACTTTAAAATAATCTTATATAGTTATTATTTACACCATTATACCCATCCAAGTAATGTGGTGGTGGAAAATAGATTTCACCACGGCGTGGAGACGGTATTCCGTACGTACGCACGCGCAGTGATTTTGTTTTCCGTAGGATGGATATAGACGAGTACCTCTGTTTGAGACCCCAGGTCAACGTCTTTGATCTTTGAAAGTTGTAAGTCAACTCCTTCATGTACAGATATACCCAGATGCCACTCATACAGGCCCTTCTTTGTGAGTGGTGAAAAGTCGTACTTCAATCAGTACTCTACTCTAAACTATATAGGAAGAGTACCCGTCCCGAACGGTGATGCGGGGATCTACTAACCTCGGTATAATATAACAGGTACTCTATATATATAGTGATAGAAGAGTACCTGGTATAATGCCATCTTCCTTCAGCCTTTCGTTTGTCTTTCACTATATAGAAGAGTACTGATTGTGCGTAATGTTTTGGTTTGTAGGGTCCTACTAGTCTGACTTAAATATTGGTGAAGTTTTTGAAATACTACAAGGGAACTTTGGCACCCTTAGTATAAATCAGTTAAGCTCTTTATGTATGAGTGAACGGTGAAACGTGAAAACTCTTCTTTCCTTTCCCCACCCGGGTATGGATCTTGAGCCTTCTCTAAATTGTTTGGCCTTCAATTTGCTCTCTACGGTGAGTCACCCGGATAATAGGATAAGGAAAAAAGATCTATAATAAAGTAAACTGCTGGATCTTGGTATGGGTCTAATAGTCATAGGTTGATATGCTGTTAGCTCTAGCGGAGATAGGTATGGAAGCCAAATGGGGTATATATCCATGTATGCTTCTAGATAAGGAACTGAACCTCACGCCATAAACGGAATCCCTATCATGAGCACGAGCATAATCTACTGGATCTACTGGGTCTATTGTATAGGGAAAGCCATCACTTGTCTCTAGCTCTTGATATGGAAGGTATACTACTACCACTTCTACCGCTTCTGGATCAACAACTGACTCAACCGTATCTACTAGTTCAGTACCAGTCCTTTCTTTATTGTAAAAAGAAAGGCTATTTGAGATCCTTTTTCAAGGCTCAAGTACTCTGACCCATGAGACCTATTAAGGAAGACCAATTCATGAAGGGTCCAAATATCGATGAACTGCTTTCCAACCTATCCCTATACCAATGGATTGACCTACTGACCCCGCTACATCATTGACTTTATGGACCTTGCTTTGATTTCCAATCACTGACTTAACCAAATCAAAGACCAGATAGTTGTGGTAAACGGGACGACCGTCCCTATTCGAAGCGGAAAATGTTGACCATCGTGACCCAGTTCCTTTGTTTTCTTGTACGCGTGTTGCCTATTTAAAAAAGGAGGTGAAAGAGAGACGAGTACGAGCTTCAGAACTTCTAGACAAGTAGACAAGGGGATTCTTATAGGCCAATACGTCTATTTCGAATGGAACAGGTATTATTCCTATATAGTGGATGGATTCGGCTTGGCTTATCTTGCCTCTAGAGAATAAGGCCTACCCGCTTCTGCAATAAATCACGTAGATAAAGCGATAGTTCTTTGTCGTCTTGGTATTGGATCCCTTTCTCTCTTGTGCCCTTCTGGGCGGTACAAATTCATTCGGAATGAGCGCACCGACGGACCATGAAAACGTTCTAATTCACCTTCTTTCATTTTTTATCTGGGATGATCGTGGATCCGGCGAAGGAAGAACTCATATGCTTGGAGAACCCTCTGTATATTCGTTCCCATGGTTCTAGTCAATAAAGAAATATCTCATCTTTGAGGATTTGAGGATTGCACAACATGACCATAGGTCTAGGGGAACTGTTTCTCAGAGTGATGTCTGGTGTGGCCTCCTTAGAAGGATATCTTAGGTCGGGGCACCTTTCTCCTTAACTGTCGGATATGAGTATAAAGTGGCAAGATTGAATGTCAGTCAATCAAGAGCTCGGCATAATGAGGGTCCGAAGGAGACTCGAGTTGAACTGAGGGCTTCAGCAAGGGCCGCCTTCCTTCATTCGTCTACACTCTCCCCTGATTGTGTAACAGAAGCACATAAGAGTGGAACAAGTCTGCGGTAGTTACTATGATACTATTTGCATCCTCTCTCAACCAATGTCGCACAGTACTTTGCCTGTCCGCCATTCGGGATAAGTATGGTATCAAGAAATTGAGAATATTATTCCGTCGGTCATAGATGACTTTCAAACTTTCGTTCCCAAATAAGTGAACCATTAGTTTGTGTACATAGAAAAGCCGCGCCCAATACACCGGCAACTCCCATCATATGACTCATAGTTTTTCATTCAATGTTCCTGGGCTTCTGGGCCCCAGAAGCCCCACTTTCAAACATATGTCGGGACCTTCGTCACATACCTATCACTTTTGAATCTCTATCCTCTGGTTAACCTTATCCGGAAGTCACCTATTCTACAAATAGAAGTGTTTCGATTATCAAGGGAAGGGCAGCTCAGATATTCTTATAATAAAGGTCCGCCCTCTTCTATTACCAGATAAATGCATAAATAAATGGAGTCAACACCGAGGCAGGATTCTGTAAGGTGGAACATGAACAGCAAGGGCACTTTCTCCTTAGTGATAAGAGGTTCAAGTACCATTGGAGATGTTCAGACCCAGAGGCAGGTAGGTAGAATGGCATATGGTTAGCTAGTGTCATTTTCCTTCGGCTTCTTGTTCTGATTCTATTCTTTCTTTGAGCTCTCGCCCCATCTTCTGCAGCATATGTTTCTATAACAACAGCATATTTTCTGTTAGTTGTCGCAAGATTGGGGGATCTTCTCCCTTTGAAGCAGACTGTCTTTATACAAATATGAATGAATAGTGGAGAATCACTACTCACTCTCAGTCTTCAAATGGTATCCCTTCTTCCTTAGCAGAAGCACTAAGCAATAAGAATTCCTTGCTTTCGGATCTTAGTTTATAAATACCTATTCCTCTTCTTCCTCCTTTGTTCTGATTCTTTTTGCAGTCTTTCTTTCATTCGACCGACAAGCATTTCCATAGTCGACTTAGGAAAATACCATCACTAGAAAGAATGATGGATTGAGTGATGACCTAAGGTAGTAAGCATTACTCCCTACTCCCTTTCGAAGAAAATTGTAGGAGAAGAACGGTCGATCATCATCATCAGATGAATATAATAAAAAGCAATTGACACTAGAAGTCACCCTCCCTTCCTGTCGAACACTCTTACCCCCGGGAGAGATGCAACTTGTTTTTACAAGTAGAATGACCCTATTTGGAAGGTAATAATGAAGAATAGGGGGTGAGCTGGGAGTAGAATGGATGCTCCCTCATCCCTTCGAGAACAGGGCAGGGCTTTAGAGTCCATAGGGGGGGAGTTCCTGAACCAGCATGAGAGGGATTCGCACTCAATCTCTAGCTACGTCTGGTTGAATGAACAAAGAGAGATTGGCCTATTATTTTCTAATAGTGGCTATTAGAAAATAATATCTAGGGTCTTCGTCCCTTTGCTCTTTCCCAAAGAGGTAGGTGTTGTTATTTCGTGGTGGTAGCATGGTTTCGGTGGATTTCGCCCTAATATGGTGTGTGTCTGATCGAGATAGGACGCCTAACCGTATGGTGTAACATTCTGACCATGGAGGGGTCTTTGTCAGTGATAGGTGAAAGAATGCCTAACACCGCCTCAGTTGACTGAACTGCTTGAGCAGCCTCATCAATACAGAGAAGTGGGAAGAGTTGGCCTTGTGTTCCAGCAGGTCTAATAGTAGAAGGGACAAATGATCGGGAATATTATTGAGGAGAGTGATAAAGGCACAGAGGGGTCAAAATCTCTATAGACTTCCCAGGGAGGTGGGGTAGTGGTCGAGTGTTCCATCACTTGTCCCCCCTTGTATTCCTCTCTCGGGTGTTCGGTTGCTTGTCTTTCTATAAATGCATCTATAGCCGTTCGGAGCAGAGGTTCACCCCCTCTTATTAGAGATGGTATCTACGATTCAAGGGTTGCCCAGCTAATACTTATTGACAACCGGTCCTGAAACACCTGTCAAAGTCTGCTGGGAATGTCGAAGTCATTTATGTATGAAGTCTCCTACTGGACTATTAGAGTAGAGTCGGGTACTCTTCCTATATAGTTCCTGCCTTTCCATCTCTCTTGGTCCTGCCGAGGGGAAGATAAGAGATTGGGCGGTAGCAGGCAGGTTTGGGATGGGGACCGTAAATCAACTTGAAAGGGGTGAAATGGGAAGCCAGAGACGATATTCATTAGTTGTGCCTACTGCCTCCCGAGGCTAGGCGTAGCAACGAATGAACGAATAGGGGTAAGACTTTATATTCTAATAGTTGAGATTGGATTCAAGGACTGGTGAGAAAGGAGGTCGAGAGCTTGGATCCAGGTCATTGCTCCGCTCGTTCTTACTCCTTGATGGATGGATGGGAAGAAGATTGCTTGAGGTCAGCCGACGGGCGCGGGTTTGGGACAAGGTAATATAGGTAGTAGAGTTTGATATCTGCGCCTTAGCATCAGAAGAGATAAGAGGTAGGGTTAGGCCAGTTGGTGCTAGCATCCAGGAGAGAGAAAGAGATGGTTGAAAGGCCCTGGTCAAGAATTGGTGGACTCGCTTCCCCATTGGTGAAGAGCAATGAGAAGGAGATGGCGCCTGCTCATTCGCTTCCATCCGGTTCAGGGAGACTGGTACTGATATATATTGTCATTGTCAACGGAATGGATGGGTAGTTCGGGTCTGGGGAGGCGTAATCGAGAGATCAATATGAAGAGCTTTCATGAATTCATACATATGTCACAGCGATTGGAATCCGGGTCATCAGCTGCTTGTTCTTTCTAGCTAAAATCAATAGAATGGATGCTTGTTATCGAGTAATCCATCCTTTATCTGATGAATCGGATTCGTCTGACTACTTATTTGATTCACTTCCTGAGACCAGTTCCTTCCTCCTGCAATGAGTCGGAATACCACCTTGGAAAACCTTATATTCTAATAGTTGAGTCTGATTTGACTACATGGAGCATAAGACTAGATTCCGATATTATGGATTACAAGACTGAAATCTTCAAGTACGACTAGCAGATGGATTAGATTTATATGAATATAATTGAATTCAAAGAAAACAAATCAATATAGGGACAAGAAAGGGTGGGATCAATCGACTGTGCCCTAGCTTGGCTCACGAGGTGATTCGGTTGGATCTAGGAATGGGGCTTCTTAGCGAACGCAACGCCCTAAAGGAGTTATAAAGGAGTTCGTTGTTATCCGGCTTAGCGCTCCGCTTGTTGTTTTGGTTACTCACTCTCCCCCTTTATGAGTGGGAGTCTATCATAGGGAATTTTTCTTCCTTTTAAACCGAAGTCCTGTTGAAATACCGTTAGGACATCCTGCTGCCATCTTGAGTGAAAAAGATAAAGATGTGATAAAAAAGCCGCTTGTAGCTCTTTTCAAAGCTAGTAGCTCTCGGTCTTCTGAGCGAGGAAGCTAAGCTCTTGGGGCTACATTGCCAGTAGTGGGCCTGCATGTGGTTTCTCCTTACCAGCGCTGTTGTTTGCCAGCTGTTGCTTGTGAAAAGGGGTTGGGGAGGGAACAGTTCTACCAAGCAGGGCAAGCAAGGGGAATCGTAATCGTACTGAATCTATAAAGAAGGAAATCGTGTACTGATTTGATTGTGCAAACCCTTTCCCGATTCCCGATGCTACCCTTACCTTAGCAGTGATACAATACAGGAAGGGTTTCAAAGACGGGTACTTATATATATAGTGTGTAGCTCACGGAAAAGATTAAGGACGGTGTATTCGTGGACAGATAGCCCGAGCTAAAAGGAAAGCACTGGAAAAGTGGAGGAACGGTACTGATATATATTGAAAGTAAAGGCTTGATAAGTACAAGGAGCAGGGAAGGCTACTGCTACTGCGACAGATGGTTGACTAATGCTCCTACTGTTACAGATAGAAATTCGCTAACAGGCGATTTCCTGCCCATGCTATAACCATGCTACCTTCCTTTACCTTCCTATAAGCTGGCTAACTAAGGCCTACGGACTGATTACCAGTATACGAATACTTAAGGGCAGGAGACAGAAGGCAGAAGAGGGAAAGTCGCAATTACAAAAAAGAATTGAGGCACAGCCTTTTCCACAGTTACAGAAGCCTTTGCCGCAGATAACCTCTTTTACATATTAGCCCGGATTACGCTTTCAAATCAATAGTTCACACCTCTGATCTTTTGTTTGAACAAGCTACAGCTTGTTACTAAAGAAATAATGCCATACTGATGAGGAACCTAATCAAAAGCCAGTGTCGACCTGCTTAGAACTCTTGAACTGATGATTGGAATCCTGATTGGAATCATGGAATTCCCACTGGGCGGAGTTCTCTCTCCATTTCTCAGATCTCAGACGATTTCTCATACGAATTGATTTTGACGTTTGGCGAGTTTGAAATCATGATACAATGATCTAAGTTGAGGAACAAAACCTAGTAGCACAATCTGGTGCAGTTAGTTTACCCTTTAGAACCCTTAGATATAAGTAGCAGATTAGTCATTTCTTTTAGCGGTTTCAGAATTCCTTACCCTTTAGAAAGGGTCAGATCTTTGAACCTCACCCTAAAGGGTCAGATCTAAAAGAACCTGCAAGAGCGTATTCTAAACATCGTCTCATCTCGTCTGGAGAATGATATGATTGACCGAGAGTACTTATGAAACCCGGCACTTCACTAAGGGTTTGATCTGCGACCTCCTGAACTGTTCGCATCGCTCTCTTCGGTTCAAGCAAACAGAGGCTATGATATGATGAAAGTTCGGATCATCTTCCTAGCGTACGGAATACTGAATGGATTCCAAAGCCCCTCTGTTTTATCTTAGACTAACGGCACCGATTCCTTCAGTATAATATAGGTAGTACCCCTTAACGCGCAAATGAAATCCCTCACAACACTCGATACCTGCAACTGCTCTCGCTTATGGTAGTAGATAAATGGGTGGACATGTATCTGCAGCCTCTGCTGCTGGTAGATTGACTGCTTGACTTTATATGGACCTGGGGCTGCAACTGAGGGTAGTTCTTGGGAATGCTACTCTAGCTCTAGCTCCCCTTACTAGATCAAATAAGGCACCTACGAACCGCTAAAGATAGTTTTTATCTTCCACCTATCCTGACCCTTTAGAAAGGGCTGCTACTTCATCTATAAGGGTTTAGAACTCGGATACTGAACCCTATTCGGTTTCTAAAGGGTCAGGATACATCAGCTCGACTAATCGACTAAGTTCTTTCGGAATGTCTACTACCACCTTAGCTCTTCCGACACCGATGACTTTTCTGAGCCTCCTAACAACTCGGTATAATATAAGTAGTAGAATCGATGGCGCCTGCCCGTGGTACTTATATATATTGAGTTGGCCTATCCGTGAAACGCTTGTCAGACCGTATATCTATATCTATAGCATCAAGCATCCCAAAGCAGAAGAGGGATGTTCTCTTGGTTGACGAATAGCGGCTCAATGACATTGGACGATTTGACGGATTCAGAAACGCGCGCTCTTTAGCCTGAACCGCCGGTCCGATCCCCGAGCCCTGGTTCGGTATAATATAGGTAGTAGAAGGTATAATATAGTCGGACCACTATGGGCACCACTATGGGCACCGCTATAGTGGTGCCTATAGTGGTGCCTATAGACTATATAGAAGAGTACCTGGCTAGATTATACCGAGGGATACTTCATGTACCCTCGGTATAATATAGGTAGCCTACTATATAACATAACTAGATTATACCAACGTATAATCGCCTGGAGCACACTGTGAAATTTTTGTCTGGGAATGACCAGGCGGTCTTCGGAGTTGGCCATACTCGTCATGTACCTATTTCATCGTCCTTCCGCTTCGAGAGCACCTCGGTATTCAATATATATAAGTACCAGCGTACCGGACGGCATGGGGCAGGGTCAACGGGGGTGAGTGGTGGCTCTATTTGAATGCAGACTATGTTCGTGGATATCCGGGTTCCGAACAACGTAGTACACCTGCAATATATATCAGTACCAGGTCCAGTGCTGCTCCGATTCGAGTGGCCCGACAATATATATCAGTACCAGCCCCCATACTGTCGAGTCGAAGACATTGGCGTTGCAGTTCCGGAAGTGGCTATCTCATCATAAAACCAACCAGTTGACCAGTCCCGAGTGCGTTCGGATATCCACGAACATAGATAGAGTCGTATCGAGTTTCACAATCCGTGCCTTCCAGAATTCAGTACTCTTTGAATAGTGGCTATTAGAAAATAATAGGCATATGGCATACCTGCCCCTTTGGTATTTGTATTGGCATTGGGGATGGATGGTGTTGGAAATCAAGCCCGACCTCCGGGGTTTTCCCCATGGCGTGTTCCGGTGTAGTAGGGTGGTACTTATATATATTAAGGACTGTCCTTGCGCTATTGAGTTTGGTGGTCATCTCTGGTGCTTGGGCATTCGGACCTCTCCAGTGCCCGCTCCCCCATCTCCGAACAATTAGAAGAGTACTGAAGCCCAGGTACTTGAGCTCGGTCGTGTCAGTGATGCCATTCGAGTACCAACCTCAATACGCCCACCATTTGAATAGCAAATACCACAGCCGCTCGTCGTTGTACTTGAACCATCTCTGTTTCCCGCCCCCCTTTGGAATTGATGGGGTAGGTGGATCCATTTTCCCAGAGAACCCCTTCCAATTCAATACTATATAGAGTAGAGTACTCACTATTATAAGAGTACTGGGATAATCCGCCATCACACAACCTAGCACCTATCGGACCCCATTCAACCCTGTCGGTGCAATCAACTTTATATGCTAAATACCAAGCCAAACGTAGTAGCGGTACCATCTCAGTAGGCAGGGTGCCAATTCGGTCGTAGAACAGTGATCCAATGTTGGAATCCATTCAACTGCTGGCGTTTCGATTGGGAATGGAGTGGATGTCCCAACCGCTCTCCTTCCCACTGGTACGACCCCATCAATCCCGAAGGCCCGTAGGTGCAATAGAAGTCACATGGACCCACGTGCAAGGTCACCAACCACTCTCTCAACCTTTTTCCGTTGTCCCGAGCCATCTGACCCCACCATCATGAAGAGTATACTACTGGTGAGCCCAATATATTATTATTAGACTGTCTCTACTACCTATATTATTATTAGACTATCTTGGTGCACACAGTATAATATAGGTAGTAGACATAGTCGTATGAGCAGTTGAGTTGGCGCTGCGCTACCTCTTTGTTTGACACCTGTTCAACACCGTACTCGAGCGGGGACTAGTCGAGCAGCTGGCAGCCAAGGGGATGCCCGCCCATTGTCATTGATATGGTGGTCGTGGGCACATCCTGGAAAGAGAGATCAGAGCAGTTGAAATACCTCATATCTCTCATCATAGTACGAGTTGAGGTCGAGTTGACAGTTGGCTCATGGTCGGAACACTAAAAGGTCAGCAAATCGCTGAGCTCCACAAGTAGGTGCACCATTGACATGACCCTGCCAACGTCACCATTTTGACATCCTTGACCGGACTTGATTGGTATTTAGCATATCAAGTCCACATATAAAGTCCGCCACTTCAACCTATATTTACCTATAGTGGTATCCTGACCCTCTCAACTCCAGTATATGCCCCGGTGCACTAGTAGCCCCGTTGGTCGTCTGCGTGACTGTTGCCATTTCATCTCTTGTGATTGATTTGTCATTGCTCAGGTACTATTCTATCACTATAATATAAGAGTACCGTAGAATCAGAATACGGTAGTACGTGGTGGTATTGGTGGTGGCGTACCTCAATATTGAGCCACTCATGGACAAAACGTCGCCCTTTGTCTTGATATGGGGAACATGGTATTGCTACGTATAAGATCCGAAGGCCAAAAATCAGTCACGTTCAGAAGGATAGTGGATGGATGATCTGAAGGCCGCTTCAACCCGTTGCCATGCACCCAGATGAATACATCGATCGAACCCCATATGCCTCTTTCCCGCGTGATTGGCTCCGGCACCATGTCTCCCGAACAGCTCAGTACATAATGGCCCCAATGCTCTCATTCGAATTGAACCACCAGGAATCGAGTAGCATTCCATGTGGGATCGGGGTAGCTAGGTCGATCATGCCAAACCATCAATACCTCAGGTCTCGTTTTCATAGTCAACTACCTTGCGCCCGTTCGCGGGCTGTGCCCATCTAGCTAGCTTCAATTCAAGGTCAGTTCTCCATCTGGTGCGTACCCTTTCGGAGTAGTGGGCCTGAGGTGGCCAGAACGCATCGATCGTGGAATTCCATGGGCCTCTCGGTACTTCAAACTTATGTTGCAGTCCGGGGAGGTCTGAGTGGTGCCAATGCCGCATGCCATCATAGAGGTGCCATGACGCGATGCCGAGCTGCACACGGTTTAACCACCAATATATATAAGTACAAGGTTCTAAACCCTTATAGATGAAGTATCAGCCCTTTCTAAAGGGTGAGGTTCTAAAAGACAGGATGCCACGCCCCAATGTTTGAACTGATGTGCCGAATATACGGATGCATGGATGCCCCATATAGCGCCGATCGGTGGCATTGTAGTAGTATACTCAACCCAATCCAGCCACAGGTTCCCCTACGGCTACCTTGTTACGACTTCACCCCACGGGCAAAAGGTCATGGAAATAGAATGAATCGAACCAGAACATGAGCACCACAACGTACACGCATTGGCCGAACACCCGCTATCCTTTGGGAGTCACTGATAGGGATAAGGAACTAATGGCACCATGAATCAAGCAATGGGACGGAGGTTCGAATTGATGTGTTGGGCTATGACCAGCAAAGGGGTGTGACGGGCGGTGTGTACAGGGTCAGGGTACAGATTCACCGCGGCATGTTGATCCGCGATCACTAGCGATTCCAACTTCATGTTCCCGATTGTAGAGAACAATCCGAACGATTGATTGCGGTATCCTCTTTACCTTCGAACCGGGTTGGCTCAGCCGTTCATCCATGCTTCCCATTGTCATGGAAGGAATGCAATCGCTTACGGTTAGCAAAGAGCGAATTCTATATAGTCCGCACAAAAAAAGATCAGCAATAAACAAAAATATATCTTCAAAGAGAAGGCAATTGACTCTATCAAGAACAAGAAGGTATGGAACTTCTTGACGCACTGTTCGAACCCGCAAGCACCTTTCATCTACCCTATGCTAATAGCTCTCTTCTCTTATGATATTGCATCCGCCTTCGATTATTCAATTTCGAGTTAGCTCTCCGGGGGCTACTCCTACTGCAACTGCTTTCTTTAGGAAATGCCGACATCTATGCTTGACATTCCAGAACAGAAACTTCACTCATATTGTTTGAATGCCCGAAGTCTGCTTTGCTGCATCTGAGATTACATCACCTCTTAAGAGTGAAAAGTCCCTTCTTTCCTGACGAGTTATTCCTTCTTTTCTTTCTTTGCTACCATCTGTGGCATTTGTCCTGCAAACAATCCATTCTCTTCCTTGACTAGCAGCAGCTCCCGCTAAAGCAGTTGCAGCTTACACTACCTAGGCGAACTCCCACTCTGATCCAGCTACCCCTCTTGCTGCTCGGCATTCCGTTTTTTGTGGGATAATTGCTGCAACCCCTTCTCTTTAATAGAAACCGATTCTAGCAGCTTATTCTTTCCAAGATGTGGTTGGGATTCACAATGTCTTGGTTGGAGCTATGGGGTATGCCTATATCTTTATTTATATACGGGCTAATGCCCTTTCTTAAGGCAGTTCAGTTGCTTTGAGATGAGCCCACAATGCCAATGGTGAAGGAGCTCTCTGTCTTTATGGGATCAGTACTGCTTTATGAAAGACTCTCGAAAGTGATTTTCCCATTCGGGTGGGTAGAACTCCTACCCACCTTCTTTTATACGTTGACGACAACATTCTCACCGGATCAACTCACGACGAGGACTACCCATGCCATCCGGGCTGAAGCGCTTCCCTTGCCCCGGGCTCACACACATGAAAATTCATAAGGATGCGGGAACAGGAGAAAAAGACGAGAATAGGGGCGAGAACAAGGGCAATCCGACCACTATTTCTCCATTCAAGGCTATTTGGCAGAAGGAGCGTCATCACAGGACAAACCAATCCTTTCAACAAATTATCTTCCTTCGCAAGTCAACAGGAGGGATTCATCCATTCATGCAGTCAGTAGTCAAATGGTCCCTCTATCTAATGAATCAATGGCCGACGATTCGGTTCAATGCTCTTTAGTGCCTTCGTGATATCTAAGGTGAGAGGAGAACACACTATAACTTAACTACTTGCCTTTAACGACTAGAGTTTCGATCGAGCTAAAACCTTTATTTGTTGGTTGGCTACACTATTGGAAGAGAGGGGCTCAAATACTCAAATTCATTTCAATCTGGTTGGGTGAACATCCATCTCTCTATCCTTTTCCCGTGTCTTGGTCTAGTGGTCATTCCTCGCCCTCGATCACAAACTATCAATTTCATAAGAGAAGAAAGCGTAGAAAAGAAAGGTTTTGATTCGAGGTTCGCTAGATCTTTGCCTGAGTAAACAAATAAAAAAAATGCTCTCTCCTCTTCCTTTACTTCCTTCTCCAATAAGCGAACCGTAAAAAGAGTCTTATATAGGCTAGGTAAAAAAAGCCTCCAACCCGTCGCGCTTACTCACTAAGTTCAGTCTCAAGCTACTAGACGGCCAAATATACCTTTTTAATGCTTTTACCCCGTTTATGTTTCTTAGTACATTCAAAAAATAAAGGAAATAGAAGTGACCTAGGGCAAAGCTTAGACTCTTCTGTGATGATTCCTCTATTCCAATAGTAAAGAAAAAAGAACTTTAGATGGAATACCCTTCGAGTTAGCATTAGGAAAAGGCTTCAAAACCTACAAAGGCATACGATCTACTATACTTCTTTTCTTTGGGTCCACTAAAATAGAGGAGATCCACTTTTCACTTCTATTCAAGGAAGACCTTTTCATTCCATAAGTATCCGTCTTGTATAATATAAATAGTAGGAAAAGGATAAGCTTATGAACCCTAGAGGAGAAGGTCAAGAAAAACCACTCTACTTCCACTCCTGCGGACTCCACTTACACTCGTGGGGAAGGGGGAAAAAACTCGGAGTACATTAGAATACTTTCTTGGGACTTTAGAAGACAGTACAGGCATATCATTCTATTCATCTATCCATACAGGGCAGGGCATATTTCGCTTTCATCTATCTATAAATGCTATTTTTTCTAGCTAAGCTATTTGTTTGTTGCGCTGAGCGATACATCTTCGTTCATCTTATAATAAAAAAGAGTTTCCTAGCATCCATTCGACCACGTTATGGTGATTTTTCCTTTTTATATAATTTATATAAATAGGATCCCAGTGCAAACTGAGATCTTGGAGCTAAGATGCGTTTTTCTGGCATTTTTCCTTATGGGTTTTTTTGATGAAACTGAGGCTGCCCCTCCAGAGAAAGTTGAACGATCCACAGCAGGTGACGAAAGTCTCTTATCTCTTTTGTTCCTAATACGGCATGGTTACGGAAGGATCAAATGGTTGTGTCCTGGCTAAATACCACCCTTTATGAAGAGATTCTTTCCAAGATCATTGATCTCCCTTCAGCGCATGCCATATGAACATATCTGAGGAATGAATTTTTTTGGAAGAAGTAGAGCAAGAACTAAAAGTCGAATTACTTATGTGCAAGAGAGGTACATCTTCCATAACCGACTACTTGAATCGTTTCAAAGCTATTTGTGAGTTGTTGGCTGCTATTCAGAAATCTCTTTTAGATGATGATAAAGTAATGTATATCTTGGATGGACTGGATATGGTCTTTGTCACTTCGGTGTCTATGAGGGTTCCCTTTCCTTGATGTTACACAGGATGCGCAATGGAGGGTAGTACGAGGTGCATGCATATAGAGGAGCATTACATTAGAAGAATAGAAAGAGATGTTAAAAAGAACGACCATGGAGACTTAGAGATCTAGAGCAGGTGTTTCTTGTATATCCCTCGTGTCGAGAGCTACTTCCTCGAATATCAACGCAGGGTTTCCTTTCGATTGAAGATGGCTTAACTTTGGGGGGCCTAACGACTGAACTATTAGATGAAGCAGCTCTTTCTTTACGACCTCTTGAATCGATTCTCCTCCTTTAAAGAGATAGATCCTCCTTTCCCTTTCATCTTTCTATCCTCGGTGTCGGCTCTAACTCTTCTATTTCCTTCTCCTTTCACGACCGCCTTCCTGTAGAGGAATTCATTCTTCTCGTTCTCATTACGGTAGCGTAAGATCATTCATCAGTTAGCAGTTCAGCAACAACAACAGTAACCTTCCTTGCTCTACGGGAAGACCTAACTCAGACTCGCACCATTGGACAAGCTATCGGACTCGGCAAGGTCACTGACGTCTGCCATAGGGCTATTCAAAGCAAGGCCGAAGGGGGATTAGCATTATATTATGTCATTTCTCCACCGGATGAGTCTCTGCATCTATCTCATATCTGTTAAGAAGAGAAAAGTGCCTTTCCCTATGTTCAAGTTGTTTCACTCCTTATCACAAGCGCTAAGTGATAATAATTCCTTCAGGAAGCAACTTTCCCATTGAATAGTTATCTTCTTATTGACTTAAGGTTAAGGTAGGCGCACTTAAGGTGAAGTTAGTCTTCCATAAGCTTCTCTGTTGGCATTTCCTAGACCCAAGACCCACTCATCTTATAAGACTGCAGAATGGCTAGCACAGGTCGGAGGGGAAGAAGAAGGTAAGAGTACAATGGAAGGGCCTAGGCTCCACTTCCATGCCTTGAATGAATCAGTAACAACGGATGAGTGGAATGAGGGATCAAGAGACGGATAGGGGTGAATGGCCTATCAATCATTGGTGGACCTTCCCTTTTTCCAGTCACAGAGCTCTCAACTGAGTTGTTTAGGTTCTGGAATTTCATCTCTAGTTGGGGGTTTCGATTAGAAGGTTATAAAATGTGGTGCGGGTTCATCTCTCTCGACCAGTTCAGGTTCAAGGGAGGGTGATCAAGGGGACCCAGACTTTAGATATCTTCTCTATGGAAGGAGGTTTCTTTCGTATCAAGAGTGTGTTGGGGAGGCCAGAAAAGACGGATTGGGTCGAGAGGCGATGCTTATGCCCCTACTTGATTTATGGGATATTTGAAGAAGCCTGTTGAAAAAGAGAAGCGCGCTAGCGCGCAACGGCTGATGAAAAGCCAGCAACTTGTTAGGAGTAGGTTTTGGCTTGCCCCTTTCTTCTTATTAGTAAGATAGATTTGGAACCCTATACAAACAAGGGGATGCCTTGCTGGTCTCCCCTATCTCTAAAGGGGCTTATGTACTAAACTCGTTACCACTCAACGAAGAAGCCAGGAGCGGAAGGAGGGACTTGAACCCTCAACCTCATCCTTGGCAAGGCTATGCTCTACCATTAAGCTATTTCCGCTAGCTACGGTAGTGGTGAAGCACTACTGAGCAATTCACGTATCACTTGATATGGATGACTTCTGTTTTTCCGCCGGACCACAGTCTTGACCTCCGATCGAGCTACGAACACGAGTAGGTAGGCGGCTAGGGGGGGAGAGGGGCTACCTTTTCAATCAATCTCTGGCCGCTCAGTGCCTCTATTGGTGCGAGTTGTAAGGAGTCTTGGTCTCGAGTCAATCTGGGGCCTCATTTCATTCTCGTAAGGGGAATGAGTGCACCGAAAAACCAGAAAAGTTGCTCCCTCGCCTCGCAGCGGCGGCATCTATCTTTTAAGTTATTATAAGTCATTTCCTAAGCTAAGGCGGCCCCTCTTATTCTACGATAATCCAAGATGCAGCTCCACGAGTCTGCTCGGAACCGGTCGATTCCTAATCCATTCGTTCTCCCCTCTCGGTTGGCCTTTGCCAGCCACTAGAACAAGTAAGAGAACCTATAGTGAATGAACTTAAAGAACCGCAGATTTTGACCGGATTGTACACCTTTTTGTCTGGCTATGTATATGGATGTGCATAAAGAAGGGACGGGGCATCTCTCTCCTTTTTGGGGGGAAGAGAGAGGGAAGAATATTCAATCCATCCAGCCTCACGAACTTCTTACTGGGGAAGTACTATAGGCATTTTCGAGTGTTTGGATGCACGTGTTTTGTTCATATTCCTGCACAGTTAATAGACAAATTGTCCCCAAGGCAACCACTTGTGTCTTTCTTGGATATGCTCAGTCCGGGTATAGATGATATGACGTGAAATCCAAGAGACTCCATCTATCCTTAATGCTCTCTTTAATGGAGTCGCCTCATATTTTCCTTAACCTAATGAATCAGCCCCGGGGGAGAATGATGATGGAGATGTATTGCGGCCTTCTCCTGTTCATCAACTCGAACCTCATTCTTCTGCAGTTGATGTTACGGATCAGCCTCACTCTTCAGGCCAGCAGCTTTGCTCAGCATTTTCTGCCGATTGTCAGCCTGTTCAGCTGACCTCAGAGGATTCCAGTCACCCGGCACAGCATGTTGATTATCAGCGGCGATTACAGTCTCTTTCCCAGGGTCAGGCTACTCCAGAAAATCAGCAGTCTAGCCCAGTTCCTTACCTTCCAGTCACTTCCTCAGATTCTGGATCCCTCTCTCAGGTTCGTCGATCCTCTCAAGTTTCTTATCCTGTTGAAGGATTTTGATCTTATCTTATATATCATTTTCTCCAAAAGATCGAGCTTACCTCATGTCAGTTCAATCTTCTCATGAACCTGAATCATTTGCTGAAGCCTCCAATCATTCTTGCTGGAGAGATGCTATACAGGAAGAAATCAATGCCCAGGAAAAAAATAATAAGACTGAGTCTCATTGCCTGCAGGGAAAGAAGCCATTGGCTGCAAGTGGATTTACAAGATCAATCATAAAGCATATGGCTCAGTAGAGAGATACAAAGCTAGATTAGTAGCTAAAGGATTCCTTTAAGTCGAACCCTTTTAGAGATAGGGTCCAGGTTGCTAAACACCATTCGTGGCATTCTTGCCTTGGCTGCAATCAAAGGGTGGCCTTATCCGGGGAGAAGCTAGTTCGTCATGCTGATGTCGGGAAGAAGCTTTTCTCCCCCTGATTTCGATTCACTCCCATCTCCAGCGCATGCTTTCAATCTATATTGAGGCAGGTGAGTCACCATGCAGGGGCAGGGAGAAAAAGCGAAACCAATGGTAGAAGAGGAGCGGAAAGCCACTCGACCACCGGGAGAGGAGCCAGTTGTTGATCCGAGAAGCTGGCCATCCCTATCTGCACTTGCCCGAGAGACAGAACTACAGAAATCATCTCGGAGAAAGAAATCCTCCTAACTCCCCCCCCCCCAGATAACTAGAGTAGTCTCTCCCGCAATCTACGGCCAAAAAGCCGGTGATTATCGCGCGATAGGGGTAATGTCAAATGTAGCCGTAGCGCATGAGACGCGCGGGACTGATTCATCAGCTCACGTTTTTTGGCTTGACGTATTCGTGTATGTATCGACTTCCCTCAACAAGGCAACTCCAAAGGACGACTTCCCTCTTCCCATCATTGATGTTCTGGTCGATTCCACAGCCGGACACGAGAGGTTGTTGTTGTTGGACGGGTTTTCAGGCGGAAACCAGATCAAGCTCGCTGAAGAAGATCAGACCGACGACCTCCTTCATGACTCAATGGGGGACGTTTTGCAAGACAGTTATGCCCAAAGGTCTCAAAAACTCCGGGGCAACCTATCAGAGAGCCATAATATCCATCTTCCATGGGAGACATCCTTGAAGATTATGTTTACGATATTCTCGTCAAATCGAAGACAGCAAGCGAGAAGATCGCAGAGCGAGTGCCTACTACAACACAACCTTCGCCTAAACCCTAATAAGTGTGCCTTTTGAGTCTCATATCAGGAGACGCTTCTGGGATTCATCGTCAGCAAGCGAGGAATCGAGGAAGATCCAGCCGAAGATCTCGGATATTCTTATAATATAAGAGAGGTATGTTGATGCCTTCCTCCACCTCGCAACATGAAGGAGTTACGAAGTCTTCGACAGTCAGTTGCAACCTCTTCGACGATTCATATCTCAAGCAAGCACGAGATGTGAGTCCATGAATCAGCTTCTTCAGAAGAACGCCGACATTCGAGTGGACCCCAAGAATCTTTCAAGAAACTTCAGATGTATCTCATGAATGCCCCATTATTATCTCCACCAGTACCAGGATGGCCTCTACTCCTCTACGTTTCGACCACTGAAACGGTGCTAGGGGAAGTCCTCGCTCAGGATGATGATACAGGCAAGAAGGAGAAGGCTATCTACTATCTCAGTAATACTTTGCTTGACTATGAAACCCATTATTCACACATATAAAAGCTCGGTACACAATTACACATCCTGGCGGTTTTTCTTGGGTGTTCAGGCGTATGGAAGGGGGGCGGGAGTGGTGGATCACAATTGAGATCTTGGGCGGAGCAGAAACGTCAACTATTGAACGATGCGCCAACGATTCTCGATGCTGAAACAACCTGTCATCTCAACACTCCATCAGCACTTGATTGCTTATCCAACCCCGATCAATATCATATTCTTGGGGACTCAGGCCTTTAGATGGTTTTTGTTTAGTACTGCAGCTGGTCTCTGGCGTTTTATTATCGATGCGTCACACACCGAATGTCGATCTCGCGTTCTCCTGCATGGAAACCTTAATGAGAGATGTTGTTGGGGGCTGGTTTCTCCGATATCTGCATTCAAATGGGGCGAGTATGTTTCTCTTGGTTGTTCACCTGCATCTCTTTCGTGGTCTCTATCATTCTAGTTTTAGCAGTCCCTGGGAATGGGTTCGGGGTTTCGGTGTGCTGCTACTACTCTTATTGATTGGGACAGTGTTTCCGGGATACGTTCTTCCTTGGGGGTAGATGAGCTTTTGGGGAGCAACTGTCATAACCAGCATCGCGAGCGCCATACCAGTTGTGGGAAACACCATCGTCTCTTGTCTATGGGGTGGGTTCTCCGTTGACAATCCAACCTTAATGCATTTTTATAGTTTGCATCTTGTACTGCCATTTCTGATAGTAGGATCCACTCTGATTCATCTGGCCTCATTGCATCAATTTGGATCCAATAATCCCTTGGGTGTGTATTCGGAGATGGATAAAATAGCATCTTTTCCCTATTTCTATGTGAAGGATCTAGTAGGATTGGTTGCTTGTTCCCTTGGGCTCGCGCTGGTTGTGTTTTTTGACCCCCATTTATTATTGAATCCCGACAATTCTATCACTGCTAATACGATGCCGACCCTAACCCATATTGTTCCTGAATGGTATTTCCTACCACTTTATGCCCTGCTGCGTAGTATCCCTTCCAAAGCCGGTGGTGTGGCCGCAATCACACTTGTGTTTCTCTCTCTGTTTTCGCTTTCTTTTTGTCCCATGGTTGTACGTAGTTCCAGTTTTCGGCCTGTAGCCCAAGGACTGTTTTGGTTGCTGTTTTCAGATCTCTTGCTGCTTGGATGGATCGGATGTCAACCTGTCGAGTACCTGTATGTGCCTATAGGACAAATGACCCCATTGGATTTCTTGTGCATTGCAATCACCCCATCCCTTCCCAGACTCGTTGGTGAGCTCGATTGCTCTTTGGCTGCATACGGACCAGACATCGATCACCCACGGGACAGTACGGTTTGGATTCAGGAGCGATACTATTAGAGTAGAGTACTGATGGCATCAGCAAGGCATGAGCAGACACCTCCTTGGCCTCGATGGCAGCCCTTGGGACTAGCTCGAATCAGAGATGCTGATCGCGCGCTGTACCCTTCGAGTTGGATCCCCCCAAATCCACCAATGGCCGATACCCAATGACAGATGTCTAGCATTCAAGCAATCCAATATGTCGTCCCGTTCAAAGGTGGCCTGATGGTGATAGTCGACGTCGCTACACTAAATTGGAGGATAACTCGGGTCACTCGGGAAACCCACAACCCCAAGAATCGGAACTAAAATGGAAGAATACCTGCATCAAGGTGGACGTGTTCATCAACAAGAGTAGCGACCACCTTGGGAAAGACTTTTAGAGTAGAGTACTGAGACTCGGCCAATGCATATCGAAAGGGATGAATCGATGAACCCCTATCAAACCACCAAGTCCTCCGCATATAGCTACCTCCTCACAAGAATACCTCGTCTCTCTTGGCTGTACGGTCCTCTTTGTCATGTCTACTACCTATATTATACCGAGGTCGAACCCATTGATGGTTCTCGAGGTGTTGATTCAAGTCGAACGAGGCATCACATTCAGAGTTTTTTACTGTGTCAAAAAACCGAGTTGATGAGCCTTTATCTTGAATAGCCGGAGTAGTTCCAGCTTCCAGTAGCTGGGTACCATCAGCTTCCTTATTCTTCTAAGGATGGTCAACCACATCACCTCCAAAAAGAGACCTTACCTCCAAAATAGAGGCCTTCAACCTCTGGGCCTCCCGCTAGTGTTGTTCCCGAGGTGCATTCATAGATTTATGGTATATGATGATATGATGAGATAGTACTGAAATTGGAAACCCCCAGCATCCCCGCATGTCATTTAATGTAGATTGACCATCGTATACTATATGAAAACATGGGTCCTTTGGCATTGGCATTTATTTGGCTAGGTACTCACTAACCAGGGCTCAAAATCTCCTTCAACTCCGAACTAGTAGTAGAAAATAGGGAACGATGTGAAAGGTTGTTGACTCGCGTTCCCTATTGTCTACTACTAGTCTAGTATAGTGGTGCGGCGGGGGTTCATGGGCCTTTCCCAACTACTGCAAGAAGACGAGGTGATTTCTGGAATTCCTGTGATGCATCATGGTGTGGTTGTTTGGAAGAGATGGGGGTTTCATCGAACATTGCTACTATCCTCACATGGTTCCACTCCATTCCAGCAGCTACCTTCGGACACGGTACTGATATATATTGTTCGGCTCATATGGTTCATCGCCCCAATCAATAAGAGTAGTAGCACACAATGGGTACCCCAACGACTCCTTTTGGAGGTGGATCTTTCAAGGTGTGGTGTGGTCGATAGGACTCTTAGATTAGATTACTGGTGACTGATCCATCCATGATTGCTCCCATTGGCTATTGGTGGTTGTCGGAGACTGGTACTGATATATATTGACTGGTCTCTGACCATTCCAACATGACCAGCCTTCGTCAAACAACCATATAAGTACCAGCTTCACAAGGTGCCCGGTGTGCGCCACTATTAGAGTAGAGTACTGAGAAAAAGCTAAATTAGTAGATATAGTCTATTGGAACATGGGACCGTATGGTTCGATTGGCCCTTCAATATATATCAGTACCAGTGGAACCGATAGGCGGTGGTGCCACTTTCCGAGCTGACCACCATGATCCCCAACTCTTGAAGTGGAAATGGGGGTTGATCTGTGTGATTGCCAAAGCCGCCACCTTGATCCTCCAATACCAGTTGTGTAGCGGTTCGTGCCTTTTTTTCCGATACTATTAGAGTAGAGTACTGATCCAGACGCCACTTCATCCTGTACTCGATCTGTACTGGCTATGATCAGTCCAATTCAAACTGACTTATATCAGTCGTTCTTCCAACCTTTGTCTGAAAGGTCTCACCTTTGGGCAGTGTGGGGAATCAGGTTGACCACCATAGGGCGAGCCCCGTGTACTTTTTCTGAAAGGTCTCACTCAATCGCAAGACCAGACATCCACTCAATCACAACAAGATCGGGATAGGTGCGGTGAAACGCCGTGGTGAGGTAGGAAGCAACACGACCGTAGCTGCAGTTGAGTTGGCGTAGCGGTTCAAAATAGCATCAAAAGTCGTTGAAAAAAGGAAATCTCTGTTTCGGCTTGCAGGTGGCACCAGATCAGGCACCGTGTTCCATTCATGTGGTATTGGAATGGCTGTCAATGCATCAATGGGGACATAGCACCTCAAAAAACCCCATGAACCCGGTTGGTCATCCATGAGTGAGTCAGTACTCTACTCTAATAGTCTTTCCCTTTGACCGGACTTTATATGCTAGAATACCCGACCTTCAAGAAATAGTGCACCGTTGGGGGGTCTGGTTAGCTGCTGGCTGGGGAACAAATGGGGATGGGGGGTTAGGGTCACTTGAATGCTATTGGTGCTGGAAGTGAGAGGTGACCGTGCGCCCATCTGCCATCTAGCGGGTATGGCATTCATCAAGTCGGAGGTGTCCTCAGTACTCTACTCTAATAGTCTCAACTATCATCATCACAAGCCACCCAAGATAGCAGCTCAATATATATCAGTACCAGGCCCACACTCTTATAGGGCGAGCAGCCTGTCAGGTCGTTGGCCCCCAGGTCTTCACTAGGATACCTGATTCAGGTATCCTAGGCACTCCCTGGTCAGTGAGCACATGGTCCTCCCAGGCGATCCCTGCCCTCTTATAATCTAGAGTAGCCTGGAGCACCAGGTCCTCCCAGGTCTGGGATACTTCATGTATTCCAGGTCCTCCCAGGTCTGGTCAGACAAGGCAGGCTACTCTAGATTATAAGAGGTCCTCCATCTGTATCATCTAGATAGTCAGATACTGAATGTATCCCAGGAAAGGACCAGGTACTCACTGGGATACTTCACATATCCCAGGTAGGACCTGGTCTGGGATACTTCACGTATCCCAGGGAAGACCTGGGATACATGATTCATGTATCCCAGTCAATGACCAGGATGTCCCTGGCCAGAAGACTCACCAGGTCATTGCCAGGTCTGACCTGGTCATTTCCTGGCCTGGGATACGTGAAGTATCCCAGTTCCTACTACCTATATTATACCGAGGATACATTAAGTATCCCATTGGATGTATTTCTCAAGCGTTGAGTGAGCCTCGCTACAATGCCAGGTAGCTACGGTCAACTCTAAACTATCTTGATTCTTTCACTCATAGCTATCTGACTGTGACCTTGTATTCCCCATAGTCTAGGAAAGGTGAGTCATAGGCTCAACTACAAGTCTTGGAGCTAGGCTGCTCAGTATGGTATGAGGTACCGACTGATAGGCATAAGGAACTAAGAGTTGGGGATGGTTGCGCTAGTCATGATCCCCCAAAGATGGTTAGAAAATGGGATGGCTTGCCCAATATCTCTTGCTATGATATAGAAATGATGTTCCGGTTGATGCTAGAGGTGGTTCAAACGAGTGGAGCAAGGTCAAGTATACCTTCCATTCAAGATCGGCGGAAGTGGAAGGCAAACGACTCGGAAGTGCACACGGGGACACCATTCAAGGCGGCCAGATAAAAACGGGAGGTTCAGTACTCTCTCTATATAGTTCTGATAGGGATAAGGAACACAAGGTGTAATGGAGTCGTCAGTACTCTACTCTATATAGTACTATATAGGCAGAGTACCCGTTGGGTGACAAGGGGGGATGGTAGACTATTAGAGTAGACTATATAGAATAAAGTACTGAACTTGACTCTATATAGTGCCATGATACACTACTACATACTGGGTCACAAAATGCGCAGTTGGGGGGTTGAATGGTGTCAGTATACGTGGAAATGGGGAATGGAGGGTATACTCGAGTTTCACCATCTCAGTATAATATAGTTAGTAGCTTCCCGCACTCCTTCGGCCTCTTACGCATACCCTATGGCCTAGGGGCGAGTAGGTCAGAGTAGGGTCATGATAGTATATATGTGCACGGTGGATCTCTTGTAGTATGGGTTTGGCGGAGGTCAGTTAGTAGCTCTATAACGGGGTTCGAAGGCAGTTCCTCTATATATAAGTACCAGTTTTGGAAGGGTGTGATGCTCAGGGGAGGTCAATGTCACCACAAAACCATCCACTCTCTGATAGGGATAAGGAACTAAGGGGTTGAGCTGCTGGACCTTCTATCTTGGTGGTATTGAATTGGCTCATGATGTGACTTTTGAACCCCCCATGCTCCTACCTTGCCTGGTAGAACAGAGGACATCAGTTGGAGTGGACCACTTGTTCCGAGTTGAGTTGCCATTGTTTTTAATAATCGTTATTAATCGCATACTATTGAACAGTATGAAACTGATCGACCGCCATTTCCACACCCTTAGTTCCTGACCCTAGAAAGGGTTAGATCTTTGAACCTGATCCTATTCGGATCAGATCTTTTAGAACCTGACCCTTTCTTTTGGGTCAGATCTACGGTACTTGACCCTATATAGTTTATCCCTATCAGTTACTTACGCTTCTCTATTCCTACTGGCTTCAGTTCCTGACCCTAAGGTGTCAGATCTTTTAGAACCTGAGCCTAAGGTGTCAGATCTTTTAGAACCTGACCCTAAGGTGTCAGATCTTTTAGAACCTGACCCTAAGGTGTCAGATCTTTTAGAACCTGACCCTAAGGTGTCAGATCTTTTAGAACCTTATCCCTATCAGTCTCTTTCTTACCCCCCAAAAAGCCGAACCTCACCATGGTGATGTATTCATGAGCCGTTTCCGTATACTGATAAGGATAAAGAACTCACTGGTGGAACCGCTGCTCGGATGAAGTCCAATCGGTATAATATAGTCGGACCACTATAGGCACCACTATAGGCACCTTTTTTGGTGCCTATAGTGGTCCGCCTATAGACTATATAGAAGAGTACCTGGCTAGATTATACCGAGCTATCACTCTATCGTTAAGACAAGCTTACCACAGGCCCTATTTTCTTAGCTTCTCACGCTGCCTTCTAATAGAAATGGTTAGGTTGTTGACATAATGTTGAGGAGCTTCTCATTTTTGGTTTCTAAACCATTCCCTTCCACAATGAAATATCTCATGGAGAGAGGTTCTGTTCTATGAAATCAGAAGGTTGACTCCCGTTCGACTGAGACGCATTCTGCCCTTGAAACTTGGTATCATCTCTATCACTATATATAAGAGTACCCGTCTACAATTGCATTACATTCATCAAGCGGCTTGGCAGGAAAGAGTTGAGAGATATACCTTGAACGCAGAGACCAGTACTCTTCTAATAGTGTGGAAGGCAAACGGGTACTCTTATATATAGTGATAGAGATGATAACAGTCTTTGGAGACTATTAGAGTGGAGTACAGAATGGCCAGTACTCTTCTAATAGTGTGGCAGTTCACTGATGGATAAGAGGATTATGCTTTCTTCTTCCCGCTGTCGTCCTGGCAAAGTCAGCAACCACAGAGTCTTTCATACTTCCTTAACCACCCAAGAACAACTAGATAGATATTAGGAAAGCAAATCTACCCTGTAGTTTCCCACTTGAACTTTCTGGGTGAGCTACTACATGGTCAGTTTACTTGTGACTTCCAAAATAACTCTCTTCAAGCTGTGGGATTATACCGAGAAAGGAGTTACATGACCTGATTGCTACATAAAAGTGAAGCTTGATTGTAGTTTTCAGAAGGAGGGGTCAAAGAGGTTGAAGCCAGGGAGCGATTGATCTGGTTGTCCCACCTTACTTATCCTTTTCATGAGGGATGTTGTCTGCATGGGGTCTGGAAGGCTTTTTTCATGCATTGCCTTCTTTCTACTTAGCCAAAGCTGGAAATGGTGTAGTAGCAGCCCATGAAAACTAGAGCGAATAGTTGTAAGTGATGTATTTCAGGATCTGGGATTTTAAGGGAGACCCTCAGGTATATCATGTTCCTGATCCAGTCTAGAATTCCTGTAGTTCAAGAGTGAATAAGGAAGGGGAGAGGTAGGACGAGTCAACTGATCCATGACAGCCAGTAATAGATAGAAGAGAGAGAGCCCATATAGACTAAGCTAAGGGAGGGGCTAATCACCTCGAGAGTTTTAGACCGCTAATGTTCGAGCCCTCTAATAGGAGTAGAGTGGAGTCTAGCTCGCGAAGAGGACCTGCTTCACTTTTCAAAGGAGGGGTTCGAGAATGCCCAACCAGCGACTAGAGGCTGCATAGAGTTCTTCGGAGAATGGTGCACATTGAAGAGCCATCCAGATAGAAGAGACTGATTCCGCTTTCTGAACTCGTAGGAAAATGGGGAAAGAGACATTGGGAAAGCGGAAAGTAGGAAGTGTGAAGATGGGAGATACAGACCTAGAGCAAGAGCAAGGCGATCGAGATCAAGGAGAGGTCGAGCTACTGCGAGAGAAAAGCCGCGGGGTCGAGGAGAGATTGTGGAAGTGACTGTTTATGTTCCAAAAGAGACTGATTTGCTAACTAAACACGTATTCTTTTTACAAGATTCAAGTACACACAAGGGAAGATGTGAGACCAATGCTATCAATAAGAAGGAGAGCCTTTTCCAGTTCCTACCCCCGGGAGGAAGACCATCTGCAAGTCTAACTTTCTCAGAGACAGAAGAACGTGTAAAGGAATGGTATTTAGCATATCAAGTCTGTGGACTTAGCGGTAAGTAGCCCCTGAATCAACAATCCAAGTCGTCGAGTAGGAAATGTCGTATATTATAGTAGTATGAAAAGTAGGGGAACGGGACCTGCCAGTTCGACGATTGGAGCTGGCTAGCCCAGGATGTTATAACCTTTCACCCCGCATATCCATCACATCATCTTCGCTCCGCAAGAGAATATGAAATACGAATTAGTTTAAAGTACTACCGTCGATTTCGAATTGATGAGAGGTTAAATACGAGTTTGCACTGTTGGTTCATCCACATGGATATCTAGTTATACATACTCCACCGAGTACTGAAGTAGATACATTGATTCACCATCCGACCAGGTACAACTAGTTGGTTACACATTCTCCCATACCATAAGGAAGGTCAGTGCATGTACTCACCTTAGTTGGGGCTCAAATACTAAGATTCATTTCAATCTGGTTGGGTGAACATCCATCTCTCTCCTTTTCCCGTGTCTTGGTCTAGTGGTCATTCCTCGCCCTCGATCACAAACTATCAATTTCATAAGAGAAGAAAGCGTAGAAAAGATAGGTTTTGATTCGAGGTTCTCTAGATCTTTGCCTGAGTAAACAAATAAAAAAAATGCTCTCTCCTCTAACTTTACTTCCTTCTCCAAGAAGTGAACCGTAAAAAGAGTCTTGTATAGGCTGGGTAGAAAAAGCCTCCAACCCGCCGCGCTTACTCACTAAGTTCAGTCTCAAGCTACTAGACGGCCAAATATACCTTCTTAATGCTTTTACCCCATTTATGTTTCTTAGGAAATTCAAAAAATAAAGGAAATAGAAGTGACCTAGGGCAAAGCTTAGACTCTTCTGTGATGATTCCTCTTTTCCAATAGTAAAGAAAAAAGAACCTTATATGGAATACACTTCGAGTTAGCATTAGGAAAAGGCTTCAAAACCTACCAAGGCATACGATCTACTATACTTCTTTTCTTTGGGTCCACTAAAATAGAGGATATCCACTTTTAACTTCTATTCAATGAAGACCTTTTCATTCCATAAGTATCCGTCTTGTATAATATAAATAGTAGGAAAAGGAGAAGCTTATGAACCCTAGAGGAGAAGGTCAAGAAAAACCACTCTACTTCCACTCCTGCGGACTACACTTACACTCGTGGGGAAGGGGCAGAAAACTCGGACTACATTAGAATACTTTCTTGGGACTTTAGAAGACAGTACATGCATATCATTCTATCCATCTATCCATACAGGGCAGGGCAGATTTCGCTTTCATCTATCTATAAATGCTATTTTTTTCTAGCTAAGCTATTTGTTTGTTGCGCTGAGCGATACAGCTTCGTTCATCTTATAATAAAAAAGAGTTTCCTAGCATCCATTCGACCACGTTATGGTGCTTTTTCCTTTTTATATAATTTATATAAATAGGCTCCTAGTGAAAACTGAGATCTTGGAGCTAAGATGCGTTTTTCTGGCATTTTTCCTTACGGGTTTTTTTGATGGAACTGAGGCTGCCCCTCCAGAGAAAGTTGAACGATCCACGGCAGGTGACGAAAGTCTCTTATCTCTTTTGTTCCTAATCCGGCATGGTTACGGAAGGATCAAATGGTTGTGTCGTGGCTAAATACCACCCTTTCTGAAGAGATTCTTGCCAAGATCATTGATCTCCCTTCAGCGCATTCCATATGAACATATCTGAGGAATGACTTTTTTTGGAAGAAGTAGAGCAAGAAATAAAAGTCGAATTACTTATGAGCAAGAGAGGTACATCTTCCATAACCGACTACTTGAATCGTTTCAAAGCTATTTGTGAGTTGTTGGCTGCTATTTAGAAATCTCTTTTAGATGATGATAAAGTAATGTATATCTTGGACGGAATGGATATGGTCTTTGTCACTTCAGTGTCTATGAGGGTTCCCTTTCCTTGATGTTACACAGGATGCGCAATGGAGGGTAGTACGAGGTGCATGCATATAGAGGAGCATTACATTAGAAGAATAGAAAGAGATGTTAAAAAGAACGACCATGGAGACTTGGAGATCTAGAGCAGGTGTTTCTTGTATATCCCTCATGTCGAGAGCTACTTCCTCGAATATCAACGCAGGGTTTCCTTTCGATTGAAGACGGCTTAACTTTGGGGGGCTTAACGACTAAACTATTAGATGAAGCAGCTCTTGCTTTACGACCTCTTGAATCGATTCTCCTCCTTTAAAGAGATAGATCCTCCTTTCCCTTTCATCTTTCTATCCTCGGTGTCGGCTCTAACTCTTCTCTTTCCTTCTCCTTTCACGACCGCTTTCCAGTAGAGTAATTCATTCTTCTCGTTCTCGTTACGGTAGCGTAAGAGCATTCATCAGTTAGTAGTTCAGCAACAACAATAGTAACCTTCCTTGCTCTACGGGAAGACCTAACTCAGACTCGCACCATTGGACAAGCTATCGGACTGGGAAAGGTCACTGACGTCTGCCATAGGGCTATTCAAAGCAAGGTCGAAGGGGGATTAGCATTATATTATGTCATTTCTCCACCGGAAGAGTCTCTGCATCTATCTCATATCTGTTAAGAAGAGAAAAGTGCCTTTCCCTATGGTCAATCTATTTCACTCCTTAGCACAAGCGCTAAGTGATAATAATTCCTTCAGGAAGCAACTTTCCCATTGAATAGTTCTCTTATTATTGCCTTAAGGTTAAGGTAGGAGCACTTAAGGTGAAGTTAGTCTTCCATAAGCTTCTCTGTTGGCATTTCCTAGACCCAAGACCCACTCATCTTATAAGACTGCAGAATGGCTAGCACAGGTCATAGGGGAAGAAGAAGGTAAGAGTACAATGGAAGGGACTAGGCTCCACTTCCATGCCTTGAATGAATCAGTAACAACGGATGAGTGGAATGAGGGATCAAGAGACGGATAGGGGGGAATGGTCTATCAATCATTGGTGGACCTTCCATTTTTCCAGTCACGGAGCTCTCAACTGAGTTGTTTAGGTTCTGTAATTTCATCTCTAGTTGGGGGTTTCGATTCGAAGGTTATAAAATGTGGTGCGGGTTCATCTCTCTCGACCAGTTCAGGTTCAAGGGAGGGTGATCGAGGGGACCCAGACTTTAGATCTCTTCTCTATGGCGGGAGGTTTATTTCATATCAAGAGTGTGTTGGGGAGGCCAGAAAAGACGGATTGGGTCAAGAGGCGATGCTTATGCCCCTACTTGATTTATGGGATATTTGAAGAAGCCTGTTGAAAAAGAGAAGCATGCTAGCGCTCAATGGCTGATGAAAAGCCAGCAACTTGTTAGGAGTAGGTTTTGGCTTGCCCCTTTCTTCTTATTAGTAAGATAGATTTGGAACCCTATACAAACAAGGGGCTGTCTTGCTGCTCACCCCTATCTCTAAAGGGGCTTATGTACTAAACTCGTTACCACTCAACGACGAAGCCAGGAGAGGAAGGAGGGACTTGAACCCTCAACCTCAGCCTTGTCAAGGCTATGCTTTACCATTAAGCTATTTCTTCCAGCTACGGTAGTGGCGAAGCACTACTGAGAAATTCACGTATCACTTGATACGGATGACTTCTGTTTTTCCGCCGGACCACAGTCTTGACCTCCGATCGAGCTACGAACACGAGTAGGTAGGCGGCTAGGGGGGAGAGGGGCTACCTTTTCAATCAATCTCCGGCCGCTCAGTGCCGCTATTGGTGCGAGTTGTAAGGAGTCTTTGTCTCGAGTCAAGCTGGGGCCTCATTTCATTCTCGTAAGGGGAATGAGTGCACCGAAAAACCAGACAAGTTGCTCCCTCGCCTCGCAGTGGTGGAATCTGTCTTTTAAGTTATTATAAGTCATTTCCTAAGCTAAGGCGGCCCCTCTTATTCTACGATAATCCAAGATGCAGCTCCACGAGTCTGCTCAGAACCGGTCGATTCCTAAGCCATTCGTTCTCCCCTCTCGGTTGGCCTTTTCCAGCCACTAGAACAAGTAAGAGAACCTACAGTGAATGAACTTAAAGAACCGCAGATTTTGACCGGATTGTACACCTTTGTGTCTGGATATGTATATGGATGTGCATAAAGAAGGGACGGGGCATCTCTCTCCTTTTTGGGGGTGAAGAGAGAGGGAAGAAGCTTCATTCCATCCAGCCTCACGAACTTCTTACTGGGGCAGTACTATAGGCATTTTCGAGTGTTTGGATGCACGTGTTTTGTTCATATTCTTGCGCAGTTAATAGACAAATTGTCCCCAAGTCAACCACTTGTGTCTTTCTTGGATATGCTCAGTCCGGGTATAGATGATATGACGTGAAATACAAGAGACTCCATCTATCCTTAATGCTCTCTTTGATGGAGTCGCCTCATATTTTCCTTAACCTAATGAATCAGCCCCGGGGGAGAATGATGATGGAGATGTATTGCGGCCTTCTCCTGTTCATCAACTCGAACCTCATTCTTCTGCAGTTGATGTTACGGATCAGCCTCACTCTTCAGGCCAGCATCTTTGCTCAACATTTTCTGCTGATTGTCAGCCTGTTCAGCTGACCTCAGAGGATTCCAGTCACCCGGCACAGCATGTTGATTCTCGGCGGTGATTACAGTCTCTTTCCCAGGGTCAGGCTACTCCAGAATATCAGCAGTCTAGCTCAGTTCCTTCCCTTCCAGTCGCTTCCTCAGATTCTGGATCCCTCTCTCAGGTTCGTCGATCCTCTCAAGTTTCTTATCCTGTTGAAGGATTTTGATCTTATCTTATTTATCGTTTTCCCCAAAAGATTCAGCTTACCTCATGTCAGTTCAATCTTCTCATGAACCTGAATCATTTGCTGAAGCCTCCAATAATTCTTGCTGGAGAGATGCTATACAGGAAGAAATCAATGCCCAGGAAAAAAAGAATAAGACTGAGTCTCATTGCCTGCAGGGAAAGATGCCATTGGCTGCAAGTGGATTTACAAGATCAAGCATAAAGCAGATGGCTCGGTAGAGAGATACAAAGCTAGATTAGTAGCTAAAGTATTCCTTCAAGTCGAACCCTTTTAGAGATAAGGTCCAGGTTGCTAAACACCATTCGTGGCATTCTTGCCTTGGCTGCAATCAAAAGGTGGCCTTATCCGAGAAGAAGCTAGTTCATCATGCTGATGTCGGGAAGAAGCTTTTCTCCCCCCGATTTCAATTCACTCCCATCTCCAGCACATGCTTTCAATCGATATTGAGGTAGGTGAGTCACCATGCAGGGGCAGGGGGAAAAAGCGAAACCAATGGTAGAAGAGGAGCGGAAAGCCACTCGACCACAGGGAGAGGAGCCAGTTGTTGATCCGAGAAGCTGGCCATCCCTAGCTGCACCTGCCCGAGAGACAGAACTGCAGAACTCATCTCGGAGAAAGAACTCCTCCTAACTCCCCCCCATCTAACTAGAGTAGTCTCTCCCGCAATCTACGGCCAAAAAGCCGGTGATTATCGCGCGATAGGGGCAATGTCAAATGTAGCCGTAGCGCGTGAGACGCGCGGGACTGATTCATCAGCTCACGTTTTTTGTCTTGACGTGTTCGTGTATGTATCAACTTCCCTCAACAAGGCAACTCTAAAGGACAACTTCCCTCTTCCCATCATTGATGTTCTAGTCGATTCCACAGCCGGACACGAGAGGTTGTCGTTGTTGGACGGGTTTTCAGGCAGAAACCAGATCAAGCTCGCTGAAGAAGATCAGACCGACGACCTCCTTCATGACTCAATGGGGGACGTTTTGCTAGACAATTATGACCAAAGGTCTCAAAAACGCCGGGGCAACCTATCAGAGAGCCATAACAGCCATCTTCCAAGGGAGACATCCTTGAAGATTATGTTTACGATATTCTCGTCAAATCGAAGACAGCAAGCGAGAAGATCGTAGAGCGAGCGCCTACTAAAATACAACCTTCACCTAAACCCTAATAACTGTGCCTTTTGAGTCTCATATCAGGCGACGCTTCTGGGATTCATCGTCAGCAAGCAAGGAATCGAGGCAGATCCAGCCGACAATCTCAGATATTCTTATAATATAAGGGAGGCATGTTGATGCCTTCCTCCACCTCACAACATGAAGGAGTTACGAAGTCTTCGACGGTCAGTTGCAACCTCTTCGACAATTCATATCTCAAGCCAGCACGAGATGTGAGTCCATGAATCAGCTTCTTCAGAAGAACGCCGACATTCGAGTGGACCCCAAGAATATTTCAAGAAACTTCAGATGTATCTCATGAATTCCCCAGTATTATCTCCACCAGTACCAGGAAGGCCTCTACTCCTCTACGTTTCGACCACTGAAACGGCGCTAGGGGCAGTCCTCGCTCAGCATGATGATACAGGAAAGAAGGAGAAGGCTATCTACTATCTCAGTAATACTTTGATTGACTATGAAACCCGTTATTCACACATATAAAAGCTCGGTACACTATTACACATCCTGGCGGTTTTTCTTGGGTGTTCAGGCGTATGGAAGGGGGGAGGGAGCGGTGGATCACAATTGAGATCTTGGGCAGAGCAGAAACATCAACGATTGAACGATGCGCCAACGATTCTCGATGCTGAAACAACCTGTCATCTCAACACTCCATCAGCACTTGATTTCTTATCCAACCCCAATCAATCTATCGTATTCTTGGGGACTCGGGCCTTTAGATGGTTTTTGTTTAGTACTGCAGCTGGTCTCTGGCGTTTTATTATCGATGCATCACACACCGAATGTCGATCTCGCGTTCTCCTGCGTGGAAACCTTAATGAAAGATGTTGCTGGGGGCTGGTTTCTCCGATATCTGCATTCGAATGGGGCGAGTATGTTTCTCTTGGTCATTCACCTGCATCTCTTTAGTGGTCTCTATCATGCTAGTTTTAGCAGTCCTCGGGAATGGGTTCGGGGTTTCGGTGTGCTGCTACTACTCTTATTTATTGGGACATCGTTTCCGGGATACGTTCTTCCTTGGGGGCAGATGAGATTTTGGGGAGCAACTGTCATAACCAGCATCGCGAGCGCAATACCAGTTGTGGGAAACACCATCGTCTCTTGGCTATGGTGTGGGTTCTCCGTTGACAATCCAACCTTAACGCGTTTTTATAGTTTGCATCTTGTACTGCCATTTCTGATAGTAGGATCCACTCTGATTCATCTAGCCTCATTGCATCAATTTGGCTCCAATAATCCCTTGGGTGTGTATTCATAGATGGATAAGATAGAATCTTTTCCCTATTTCTTTGTGAAGGATCTAGTAGGATTGGTTGCTTTTCCCTTGGGCTCGCGTTGGTTGTGTTTTTTGACCCCCATTTATTATTGCATCCCGACAATTCTATCACTGCTAATCCGATGCCGACCCCAACCCATATTGTTCCTGAATGGTATTTCCTACTGCTTTATGCCCTGCTGCATAGTATCCCTTCCAAATCTGGTGGTGTGGCCCCAATCGCACTTGTGTTTCTCTCTCTGTTTTCGCTCGCTTTTTGTCCCATGGCAGTACGTAGTTCCAGTTTTCGCCCTGTAGCCCAAGGACTGTTTTGGTTGCTGTTTTCAGATCTCTTGCTGCTCGGATGGATCGGATGTCAACCTGTCGAGTACCCGTATGTGCCTATAGGACAAATGACCCCATTGGCTTTCTTGTGCATTGCAATCACCCCATCCCTTCCCGGACTCGTTGGTGAGCTCGATTTCTCTTTGGCTGCATACGGACCAGACATCGATCACCTGGACGAAGTCAAGAAGAAATGGGCACATTACATTCATTAGAGCGAGTGCGCCAGTGAGTTCCTTATGCCTCTCTCCTGGACAAAGTCAAGAAGAAATGGGCTATCTGTTGAAAAGTCCGGAACGATGGTTCTCTGACTCAGTAATTCTTTTGTTTCACAAAATGAGTTATATAGGGCGAGTCGAGTTTCACTCTGATAGGGCAATGAATTCCATTTGGGTTTGGAAAAGCCAATATATGTGACAGGAAAGGTCGTTCAGAGAATATAGAATATGGAGAGTCTAGATATTTCAGCTTTTCTGCCTAGCTCTATAGAAATGGAAAGCCCTATGCAGCAGTTTATGATTTTCAACCTAACAGGGACAGCCTACAATGAATTACCATGGGCATTGACATATAAAAAAAGTGTGTCTCCTTTCCCTTTGAGCAGATCAGAGCTGATGACAAGAGAGAGACCAGTTGATTAAATTAGGGTGCCCGGGGCATGCACTCTAACTTTGATAGTTTCACAAAAAAAAGGGTAAAGCCCGACTCAACATAACGCAAGGGCTCGTTGCAGACCTCTATTAGGGCATAAAGTATTGAATTCTACCTCACTAAGTTTGATCGGGCCTTAAATCCTACCCATAAAAGGATAGCCCCTCTTCGCCTGTTTAGGACACAACAAGGCCCCTTTTTGGAATGGTGTGCTTTCATTCCATTTATGGGGATTTTACTTACTTATAAGTAGGGAGAAGCCCTAACAGTCGAGCCTGACGCTTCTTCACTTTGGCATCATACAAGCTACCCGCGGTTCAATCAGGCTTCGAATACGCAGATGTAGGAGTATGCCCTTTTGTGCCTTAGAGTGGGCCTAAAGAGAGTATTTCTATCTAAATAAAACACAATAGGAGATCGAGCCACAAACATGACAAATCGCAGAAGCTGTTCTAATCTAAGACACTCGACCAGGAGCTTCTACGTGGATTAGACACCCACCTAGCCTACCTGGTTCCTAGTTCCTAAAGGGGGCTTTGTCTGTTGTCTTGCTCTGAGTGGAGTAGGGTCGGCCAGTATGCTAGGCATTGGAAAAGGAGACCGACCTTCTGTACCATATCCTTTTCCCAGACCCATTATATAGAATCAAATTGTAATGGCCCTGATAGAGAAGGAGGATAAAAGAGTAAGAAATAGTCAGCCAAGCAGTAACTAATATTTCTAGATGTGAAACACTAGGAGTGGAGATCCATTTGGGGATACAAGGGCCCGACTGAATCTCAAAAGAAAAGAGAGTACTCGCGAACGCCTCCTGTGTGTAAGGCTTAGCTTCCCGATTCACCATTTAACTCCTCTTGCCAGAAAGTCTCTCCTTCAGTTAGGCTTTTCCAAGCGCATAAGACAACTGTAGCAGAGATCGGCTAAGCCATAGCGCTGGTTCTATTCGAATACAGGGTCTATAGAAGAGAATAGTTCCGGATAGTTGTCCTTGGGGCTTTTCATCCATAATGATATGGAAGGGGTCCTCCATCACAAGAAATAAACCATGTCGCCTCTGCCCGGCCCTTCTACCTATTATTCTTCATGGTCAAGCCGAAACCCCCTATCCTTTAAAGCGAGGTTTGATAGCTCCTCGGGAGTGGACCTCTTTTTTAGAGACCCGATCCCGTTAGTATGGTATATGAGATCACAAATACAAATTTTGGAATGAAAAAAAAATCATTTATTAGGTTGTCCAGTCCACCCAAGGCCAGTAACCTATCGGATTCTACTCTATAAGCTATGGCGCTACGGAAGCAAATCTACGATAATTCATACCCTAACACCATAAATCCTGGACTCGACGGAGCCCTATGCATGCTGTTTTCCCTGCTTTTATTCCGGAAAAGACCAATCGTAGGAGTAGGTGTTGGGTTATTTCGTATAGTATTGGTTCGTCTACGCCTTCCGGTGGGGAACTGGCTATAGAAGGAAAGCAGGCGCAGGAGCAACGAGAGATCCAGAGACACTGAAGATAGTTGTACTACTAGTAGAATATTCTGTCTATTATCCGGATGACGATGCATACTACGATCTTTACTGATTATTTCGGTGTTCAGGACTCGGTGTGTACAAAAATGGAATGAAGATCATGTGGAGCAACAGACCACATACCACCCCGAGAGAGCTCTTTGGTGCAACTATGAGTATACCTATATTCATCCGATCATCACGCTTATGCGCATTTCGGCTATTTTCCTATATGTGGTGCATCCGGATCCGCTAAATACCCATAGTATGGTAAATCTACCTATAGTATGTACCCAGTATAACCATAGCTTGCAGAGTTTACAACAAAACCCGGAGAAACAACGGTAGTAATAGTAGGCAGCATAAAGAGCTCTTAAGGAACCCACTCCCAGTAGTAACTGGTATAGAGTATAGTATTATAAAAGCATAATCAGATTCATACAGCGTGCGTTCAATACCCTCAACTAATTCCGTTCTTTCTTGCTTTCAGAGTGCTTTTGGGGCGAACCCTAGTTATGACGAATTATCCGGCATATCGGTATCGAGTCGAGCAACTAAAACAGCATAAAACGGAGAAATAGCAACATCTGCTTCTAATACTCTATTCGAAACTACGGTTCTTGCTTCTGTATCTGCGCTCTGGATTCTTCCGGCTCGCTCTTAATCTCTTGCATATGCACCAATAGTTCTCCGTACCTTGGTACCGGGCTCATAAGAGGAGCTACGGAATCAGAAGAAAAAGCAACTCTAGCATATGCGACAACAAAAATGGAATAAAGTAGGCCTCACTGAAAGCGGGAGAATACCGGTACTCCACTAAGGCAGATCGAATAATTGGTTTCCAAGACTCTCTTAGGGGGTCTTGTCTTCTCGGATTCAAGCTTTTTACTTTTATTATAAAAAGATTTGACCCGTTCTGGAATACGTTATGAACCCACCCACATCTTTTGAATGATATTTTGACTTGGTCCATTGTAGGAAACGGAAATTTCGCTGCCTCAGTAGACGCTTAAGTACTTTAGTAGTCTTGCTGCCACTTCATTCATATGTATGGTAACCGAGGCTGCCTTTTCGTCTGATGTTAGTATCCCCTCATCGTCTTCGACAACTTCTGGCACGGAATCGGATGTGAGTCCTCCATGTATTGGCTTTCAGGGTGTCGATCAAACTCTATCTATAGATAAGCTCTTGGAGTTCATAGACAGCACTTCAAATAGTGAGTAGTTTAGAGTGTTATAGAATCCAAGTACTCTAATTTGAGTTCAAGGACTTAAGGGATCCTTTCTTTTAAAGAGTTGGATCTAGAGGTTTTCCACTAAGTCGGATGATGTCCCAAAATAGAGAACTCGGCTTTTCGCTGCATGGGATCTTCTCAAGCCAACGACGTGAACTGGTCATATCATCAACACCAAGGACTTGGTCACCACTTGGTTAAATAACCCGAAAAATGATCAGAAATGAGATATTGTATACTATGTTCTCTTATGGATCCTGCATCATCCTTCTACGAGGAATACTTAGATTTGATTGTTTATCCATATTACTCACCAAGGATTCATTTGGGCCAGACCCGGGTAAGGCCCAAATACTACGCAGTAAGTGTAACGCTTAGTACTAATAGAGAACCCCACCATATTCCCCAGTTCTTGATACTATCCAATCCCAGTATATCTAGAAGACTTCTATAGCTATAGCCTTTTATTTCCCTGGCCCAGATAGATAGACAAGTAAAAGCAACTGTGATAGCACCGGGGATTCGCCGGAGTACAAATCTTGGTGGACACCCTTCAGTTGAGGAAGAATCTCTGGCGGGATTCGAAGTCATAAGAGTTGAAGTCGTTTATGTTGAGTCAGAAGGGACTTCCCCTGGCAATGGAATTGTGTAACATTACCATATAAATGGAAGAAATCTCATCAACAACCATAGGTGGATGTGAGAAGGATCGTGCAAGTAACAAAAGACCCTGCCAGGGAGTATTATAGAGTAGTAGCGTAGGTGCAGCAGCACCGGAAGATGCATAGGATATGCTCATAAAAGCAAGAAAAACTGATCCAAAGGATCGTTGAAGAATGGTTGCCCCAAGTCGGAGACCAAATGCACCATATGGCGTAGAACTAGTAATAGCAGCAGTTAGCAGGTAATATGATATGGTTGTACGATACCTTTTATTCTCTACCCCGTCGGATTAGCATATGATTGAAGAATGAACACACCCCCCTCCCTTAGCGTAGGTCCTACCTGCATTCTGAAATAGTGAACCCGGGCTTATTCATATAGGTTTTTATGCTTTTCCGGGAATTTGCAACTCATTCCTACTCTTTATGGGCCCAGTGGGTCTAAGCTTTTCTTTAGTACTTATCGGTGGATTTCTTTATATGTCCCTTATCCGGCCCTTGTATTCTAGTAGTATTATGATGGTGGGTGCTCTTTCTTCTTTATCTTCATATGAAACCATAACATATGGTATGTATGAGCTCATACCATAGTATGAATATAAACAAGTACAGAATCATCGAAACTACCAGAAAACCACAGAAACGTTGAGCAAATAGACACTGTGAAGCCAAAGATGAGCCATGGTGAATGACCTATGTAGGAAAGATGCCAGCATATAGTATTTCTTTTCTTTGTTTCCCGAG